>JAPPVO010000031.1:47034409-47503153 GCA_030407325.1 Camellia japonica | reverse complement strand
GAGTGGGGGTGCTCATTTCAGGACCTTCCCCTCTCGTACCCAAGTTCCCGAGCCAAGGCAACTTTGGTGATGACGGACACGTGGCCTTCGGCACGAGTCAGGGTTTCCTAAATTTTCCAAAAATAAAATATTTAGGTGGCGACTTTGTAATCTGGCAAAGCAGTCCAATTTTGGCATTATTTGATCTAAAATCTGATTTTCTGAAATGATTTGCCGGATTGAACTCTTTGGTGTTTATCAGTCTCACATTGCACTTTGTGAGATTAGATTTAGAACCGTGACAGGAGTCCAAACTGTAGGACGACTGATTCGCGCCTCTCCGAAAGGGGGGCGCGCGAAGAAAGTCAAGTCCACAGTTTCTGGCGACTCTGCTGGGGATTTAGAGAACTTGACTCAAACTCATGATATGTTGTTTTATCTACATTTTTGTGTTTCTTTGCAGTGCATTTGCATAGGTGCGCCTAAGTCACAGTGTTTGCAATCTGTTATTCCTGAACAGTTTATCGGAGGCTTGCTTGGAAAAGCATGCCATAAGGCTAATCGGTTGTGGGCTCTGCCACGATGAGAACACAAACCTTGGATCTGGATCACCGCTGTACCATTTGATCCTCCTTTCACTTCTCAGTGTTAGGAGTGAGAGGTATATTAGGTGGTCTTGCTGAGGCACCCTTTTTGACCAATTGACCTAGTTGCATATCGGAAGCCTTAGAGACTATTCCAAACTAGGACAGTTTGCTCACCCGAATGCAGGATTGTGTGAAGCTGCATGCATGCATAGTGAAACCCTAGCTCTTGACAAAATAGGACAGGGAAACCCTACCCCATTATAGGGGTGTTTTGGCTCTCACTTTCTTGATACGTGCTATTAGGGTGTGTCTCTACAGGAATGTATGTATCAGTAGCAATCTGGGTATCAGTCTGAGGACATTAGTGTTTGAGGGTATCAGTTTTGAGGTAGAATGTTTGGGGAAGAAATCAGTGTTTGAGTACAGATTGTCCAGCTTATGATATCAACTGTGTGTTGTCCTATCTAAGCAAAGATGTTGTCCGTTTTCTAATTGTTGTTTCCTTTTTTGCTTTATTTTCTTTTTACAAGGTAGGTATTTCATCATTGCTTCCGACGAAGCAGATACCCCCGAGCACTTTGGACTGGGATAGAAGGCTTCATAGATCTGAGGATCTTATTGACGGACAACCAGTATTTGCTTCATTACCCCCAGTTACAAGATGAAAGGCAGTCAAGTATAGATCACCGGTACAATAGTCACCAGTTCAGCGGTCATTGTCTACCCTCACCTGTGCGCAGTTGGGCTGAGATTTCTGTTTCTCTACCTCAGAGAGAGAATATACACCTGTTCAGACAGACCAGCACTTTTACTGACAGTATAGAGGAAATGATGCGTCAACTTCAATAGACCATGGAGGCCATGCAGCGTGATGCTGCTCGTCAAGTAGAGGTTACGCTCGTCAGATAGAGGTTGTAGCCCAGCAGGCAGAACTAATTGCTAGGCTTCAACAAACAACAAAACACAACAAGCCGGGGCATCTGCTTCGCATCCACCCCCACCCCCGCCTAGGGTTCCAACACCCGGGGAAACAGCTAGCGTCCAGAGAATACGGACGTCTCAACAGGCCAGTCCCACCTCAGATCTCTAAAGCACCGGCCTACCCAATAGACACGCCGTTCGAATTTGAGGTTGATCCGACCGCTCTGAAAGTAAGCGAGCTTGAAAAGCTTTTCAAGTGAGCTCAAGGAGTTAACTCAATCCCAGATATAGAAGATGGTTACACAGATTCGACGGTGACATTGCCGTATAGGTCCAACCACTCGGGCGATCCTATGGTTCACTTAAGGCTGTTCTCGGATATTCTGCGTCCGATGGCTTGACGAGACTCTAGAAACTATCTCTCTTTGGTCGGACCCTGTCGGGTATTACGGCTATTTATTAAACAAAACTGGAAGATTCAGTAAAAGAAGTTAGGAAGAGATGGCTGAGGCCAGATCGAGGTCACGACCCATGGAAAGGCTTTTCTGACTTTGTCACTCGATGGAGGGCCAAGGCGTCCATGATGACAACTCGGCCACTCAAGAAATACCAAATAAGAATGGTCGTGAGAAATCTGTAACCCAAGCTGATGCAAAAGATGATTGCCTTACCCCTCTCCACCTTTGCTGACTTGCATGAATCGGGGTATAGATAGAAGATGCTATGAAGCAAAGTCTGATTGACCAGGAAAATGAGTAGCCCAAGAGGGCATTTACATGTGGTTCGAATGTAGCTACAAATAGCACTGTAGCCGCAAGAACTTCTGATGTCGGCATGGTCACCACCACGCCAAAAATAGCCACACCCTTCACCGGCACATTTGGAGCCACCTCACAATCTGCAAAGAACCCACCCTGAGGCCAGAGGACCTTCACCCCTCTCTATATGTCTCTGTCTGCGGCCTTGAAGGTCTTTGATCAGAAAGGCGCATCTGAAGCCCCTGCAACCACGCCCATTACCGAATAACCTTTCCCTTACACATAACCCAGCCAAGTATTGCGCCTTCCATCAGCAGCACGGTCATGACACCGACTTCTGCTTCAGACTCCATCATGAGATCCAGGATCTCATTGACAACAAGGTGATTGCGCCTCCCGAGAAGCCAAATCTCACCACTAACCCTCTCCCACTACATAACAACCCCCCTCCTCCACCCAGGTAAGTAAACCTGATTCAAACCACGGCCGTTCCATACGACCCTAGCATATACATCACCCCCTCCCACCTACCCAAGAAGACGTTGTTCATTCCAAAAAGCACAGATTTGTGCATGATGAGCACGTCATTAACTCAGCCCAAGCCATTGGTGGTGAATGTCAAAGACAAAGCTAGGGTGACTTTGGAGGAGAATGAGAACATTGGTTCAGAATCTGAGGGATCTGAGAGCTTAACTGAGGAAGCATACAACCCGTGCGGTTATATTGTGTCAATAGGTCAGGATAAGCCAATGGTAGAATTGCCAATTGGGATAGAGATCAGTGTGGTTCGGGAGGACGGGCCGAGCCAGGGGCTGGATAATTTAGTGGAGCTGGAGGAGGACATTGCTAATTTGCAGTTCTTTAACGAGCAGGACCCGAGGGATGGGAGCATCAATTGGTTCGACCTGAATGGATCGACGGATAATGCAGGGTGGCTCAGTAATGAGCCAAATGTTGTTGAGGTGCCTCAATCAGAGCAGGGACAGTCAGAAACAAGAACATCTACAATGGTCGGAATGGTTGAGAACAAGGAGGAATTGCCGGAGAGCACCGGTACGGAGAATTTTGCTCGGGAATTAGGCAGTTTCTATACAGCTAACACGGAGCAGGAAGCCACGCTGAAACGGTTTGAACAAGAGAGAATCGAGAATGATGAAAGGGCTAGAAAGGCCAAGGGTCCTACGGGGACAGAATGTGTTGAAAACACAAGAATAGCTACAGTGAAACCGGACAGTTGCCTGTCGGTTGCTGAGGGAATGTAGTGGGAAAACGATGATTTGCGTCTCGCCCATATTGATGAGGACTGGGGGCAAAACAAACCCAATGATACTTGGTACACCGAGGAGGTCGATCATATGACTCGGAGTGGGCGGTACTTTAAACCCCCACACTTGGACCAGCCGGAGGCGTCCGGGAAAGACAAGGAAGCAAAAAAGCAAAAAGATAAACTGTTAGAGGAGGAAGCTGTACTGAAGCAGCTGAAGAAAATTTAGGAACACATCTCTATCTGGGGACTGCTTATGGCCTCACGGGTTCATAGACAAGCTGTCCTTTCAACCATGGACATGGCTAAGCTTTCGATTGATACAACGCCCGAGTAGTTAGTGGGATTGGTTTTCCCAGGTGGGGCTTCACCGACTTTGACATTCACAGACAAAGAATTACCGCCTGAGGGCTCTGAGCACAACAAGCCACTCTACATCTCTGTGGAATGTAAAGAGAAGTAGATACCGGTTGTCCTAGTTGATACGGGATTTGGAATCAATGTATATCCGTCGCGAACGTCGTATGCTATTGGGTTGAAGCCTGCAGATTTCGCACCAACAGCCTAGGTGATTCGGGCTTATGATAACACCAGTCGAGAAGTGATGGGGACAGTGCAGATTAGAACTCAGGTTGGTCCGGCGCAACAGAACATCGAGTTTCATGTCTTGGATGTTCCATCCACCTTTAATTTACTTCTTGGACAGCCGTGGCTGCACCAAGTGAAGGCTGTCTCTTCCACTTTACATCAGATGCTGAAGTACCCCGATGGGAAAGGGGTAGCAATTGTTTTTGGGAATTCTTCGATACATCCGCCGCTAGAGGTTGCTACACCAGTTTTGGAAATTGAACATGGCAAGGAGAATGGCTTTTTGTCAGGGTTCACCTTAGTTGAGGCCCGGGTGGTGCAGGATATGCAGGTTGTTGATGAGGGATTGTATGTCAGTGCGCAATCTGTCTACCTTATGAACAAGCTTCAACACATGCCTGGAATGGGATTGGGACGGAGTGGCCGGAAGGGCATCGATGCATTGGCCGAAGTGCCACACAACCCTTATACCTTTGGTTTAGATTACTCGCCCACAAAGAGGATTGGGCAAGGAAAGGAAGGGAAATGGCCAAAAGAGCCAAGGCTAAGCAAGCCAGGAAGCACTACGAGTTGGTGCACAGACCTATGCAAGGAACCCTAAACGGACGCTTTGTCCGAAAGGGGGAAGATTTCTCATTTTGCGGCTTTCCGGAGCCATGGTTGAATTTAGAGAAGCGGTGTTTGCCCATATTTGAGATCTTTTTCGACCTTCAGTTGCAAGGGGATAAAGTTGCGAAAGAGCAAACTGACCCACCAGCTGAGGCTGAACAGTGCAAAAAGGATGAGTCCGAGGGCACATATTTTGATATGGGAGCAATGCTGGCTTGTCTTCTCTCAGATCCTCAGATCACATTGGAGTGCTTAGGGGGTAATTTCGCTATTTCCATGATTGGGGATCAAACGGCTATAGGCCCTTCTTCAAGCATTCTGGACGCATCTATCGCACCTCCCTCATTTAGCAGTACGAGGAGTTCTTTTTGTCGAGTGGTTCTGGGTCAGGTAGTGAACCAAAATCTAATTCCACCAAGTCTGTGGAGTCAGAATCAGATTCTAGGTCTTCTGAGTCAAAGTCTGGTATTCATGGGGTTGACAACCTGGATGCTATTGTTTTGTCTAGGTCGTCTTTTTCTTTTTCCTTTGAGTCGGTTGTAACCGAAGAATCAGACGATTGGATGGTGTTAACGAAAATGGTACCGCTAGGGCTTTTGAGTACTTTTCTGTGCCTTTAGTTTATTGCATTAATCAGGACTTTCAAAACTTTGATGAAAACGACGAGGAAAAAATTCCTCCGGTTTTGAAACATTTGATTGAACGAGAGGAGGAGAGGTTTGTAAAACCTATGGTTGATGAAATCATTGCAATTAACGTTGGTACGGAGAAGGATCTGCATCTGGTCCAGATCGGGTCCACGTTGTCTTTTGAGGAATGCGAGCGCTTAGTCACTTTATTAAAAGATTTCAAAGATGTTTTCACGTGGTCCTACGAAGGCATGCCTGGAATCGATCCTAAGATTGTACAGCACCGGATCCCTCTTGACCCTGAGGCCCAACCTGTTAAGCAGAAGCTTTGAAGAATTCACCCGGATTGGGCTCTGAAAATCAAAGGAAAAGATCACCAAGCAGATTAATGTCGGATTCCTGTTAGTGTCTAAGTATCCTACTTGGTTGGCCAACATAGTTCTGGTGCCAAAGAAAGATGGCAGAATTTGGGTATGTGTGGACTTCAGAGATCTGAACAAGGCCAGTCCGAAGAATGACTTTCCTCTACCGCATATCGACGAATTGGTGGACTTTACCGCGGGGCATGCGTTACTCTCGTTTATTGATGGGTTTTTCGGCTATAATTATATTTTGATGGCACCCGAAGATAGCGATAAAACTACCTTCACCACCCTGTGGGGGAACTTACTGTTATAGGGTGATGCCGTTGGGTTTGAAGAATGCTGGGGCTACTTATCAACAGGCTACAACCACGATCTTGCATGATATGATCCACAAAGAGGTTGAGGTGTACGTGGACTACATGATTGTCAAGTCCAGGGAAAGAGAGGGCCACTACACCGCCTTGAAGAAATTTTTCCAATGGATTAGAGGGTATCGGTTGCGACTGAATCCTCAGAAATGTACTTTTGGTGTTATAGCAGAGAAAATGTTGGGATTCTTGATTACACAAAGGGGTATTGAGGTCGATCCTTCCAAGATTAAGGCCATCTTAGAAATGCCACCACCAAGGACTGAAAAGGAGGCGCGAGGCTTTCTGGGTAAAGTGCAATTCATAAGACGGTTTATTGCAAAATTAACCTTGACTAGTGAACCACTGTTTGGTCTCCTGAAGAAAGGAAAGAAATTCCAATGGGATGACCGATGCCAAGTTGCTTTCAAGCAGATCAAGCAGTATCTACAGAACCCACCCATGTTGTCACCGCTAGAGCTGGGGAAGCTGTTGATTTTGTACTTGTCAGTAACTGACACGACAATGGGCTGCATGCTTGCACAGGAGTCTGAGGACAGAGTGGAGAAGCTTATCTATTTCCTGATCAAGAAGATGCTGGAATATGAGACCCGTTACACTCTGCTTGAGAAGGCTTGTTTAGCCTTGGTATGGGCTTCCAGGAAGTTTAGGCACTACCTGTTAGCTCACTCCATAATTTTGGTTTCGAGATTAGATCCCACCAAATATCTCTTCGAGAAACCAGCGCTTACGGGTAGGCTAGCCCGTTGGTTGCTTCTTCTCTCCGAATTTAATTTGGCATACATGACGCGCAAGTCTATGAAAAGGAGAGCGATAGCGGAGTTCCTAGCCGATCACCCAGTGGACAGGGATGAAGTAGTAGAGTATTTGTTCCCAGATGAGGCCATTCTGCAAGTTGAAGAAGAGGTCCGGACTATGTACTTTCGCGGAGCGTCTAATCAATACGGGTATGGGATAGGGGTGTTGCTGATAGCATCCAACAATTCTCACATACCCTTGGGTTTCAAACTCTAGTTTAAAGTATCAAACAACGAAGCAAAATACGAGGCATGTATCACTAGCTTAGAAGCCGCCCTGGAACTAGGGACAAAACGGTTGGACATCATTGGGGACTCAAACCTAGTTGTGTCTCAAGCGAAAGGAGACTGGAAGGTTAAAGAAGAAAAGATGAAAATCTACCACCAAACCCTGGATGTCTTGATTCCCAGGTTTGAGAAGCTAACCTTCACGCATCTGTTAAGAGAGAACAACAGGTTCGCGGACACCTTATCAACTCTATCTTCCATGATAGACATCCCTTTGGGAGTTCGGATGCGTCCGATCATCATTGAACAGAGGTATGTACCAGCCTATGAGCTGATTGCCGCTATAGATGAAGTACAAGATCAGAACCCCTGGTATTATGACATCTAAAACTTCTTAGAAAATGAGGTTTATCCACCAGGGAAAAATGCCAAAGATAAGAGGGCGATACGAAGAATGGCTGCTCAGTTCATCATCTGCGGGCATAAATTGTACAAAAGGGGCCATCTTGGGATGCATATACTGTGTGTTGATGCTGAAGAATCGAAGCACCTAATGGAGGCCATCCATAGAGGAGAGTGCGCCTCGCACATGAGTGGAGTGATGTTAGCTCGGAAAATTCTCAAACAGGGTTATTACTGGTCAACCATGGAGGAGGATTGTATTGGCTTTGTTCGGCGATGCCACAAATGCCAGATCCATACGAATCACATGAATATTCCACTATCGATGCTGTACAACATGACTTCGCCATGGCCATTTTCAGTCTGGGAGATTGATGTGATTGGGGCAGTTACCCCGAAGGGGTCAAACAAGCATGAGTATATTCTGGTGGCGATAGACTACTTTAGAAAGTGGGTCGAGGCCCAATCCTACACAGTGCTGAAAGTGTCGCACGTAGCTAAGTTCATCAGGAAGAACATTATCTGTCGCTATGGGGTCCCAAATGAGATTATTTCGGACAATGGTTCCTACTTCAACAAGGAGGAGATCGACTTATTAGAGAAATACAATGTGGCTTTTCATAAGTCATCCACATATCGGCCGCAAACCAACGAAGTAGTTGAGGCCGCCAACAAGAATATCAAACACATTCTGCAGAAGATGGTGGAAACCTACAGGAACTGGCCAGATAAGCTGCCATTTGCTCTTTGGGGCTACAGAACATCAATTCGAACTTCTACTGGGGCAACTCTGTATTCCTTGGTTTATAGGATGGAGGCTGTTCTGCTAATCAAAGTTGAGGTTCTGTCATTGCGGGTTATGGCTGAATGCTAAATAGCTGAGTAGATTGGCAGCAGAGCAGGTTTGAAGAACTCATGCTGTTTGATGAGAGAAGGCTGAAAGCACTATATCACGTCCAAGGTTATCAACGTAGAATTTTCAAAGCTTTCAACAAGAAGGTTAAGTCCAGGAATTTGAAAAAAGGGGATTTGGTGCTCAAAGACAACCGAGCTCCCATCCACGACCTTAGGGGCAAGTTTAGACGTAATTGGACTGGTCCTATATCATCAAGTCTATTTGGTCAGGTGGAGCTATCATTCTGATGGATTTAGATGGCCTCGAATTCTCCCAACCAATCAACATGGACAAGTTGAAGAAATACTACCCTTAAGTGGCTCGCTAGGCTGAAAACCCGAAAGGGCGACCGAGGCAAAAGTTAGAGCACAAAAAATTTGAAATAAGAAAGACTGAGCTCGCAAGGTTGAAAACCCATAAAGGGCAACCTTGGCAAAAGTTAGAACGTAAAAGGAGAGTGTTAAAACTCGAGTGAACTCGAACCGAACTATGTAAGGCTTGATTCCCATGTTTGGGATACGTAGGCAACTTCATCCTGAAGTCCAGCCATAAACACTTCCAAATTGACTCTGTCCATGTGATTGTTTCGATCATCTTTGTCTTTTCTGCATCCAAGAGTTCGGTTGTGATCTCCAGTGCAATGTTATTCAGACATAGGGCAACTTTCCAATTATCGGATCCAGGGTTGTGCATCTTAATGATAGATTCCGGGCATGTCCAATTGTGATCCATATCGAAAATGGTTTTGAAAAGTTTTAATAAAAGTTGATTTTGTTCAAATTAATCTTTTTACAACTTAGACCATTTTTGGACCATAAGGAAAATTTTCAGTACCCACAACCTTCAATTTCATTTATTTCAATACAGATCTCCTACTCTTGATACAAATTGAAGTTGTCTTTTTTTTATTTATTTATTACATTCATAAAGAAAACTTGAAAATACAGATTAAAGCAATAAACTTGGGGCATAGTTAGGTGTTCCTACGTCCCCTTCTAGAGCTTGTGAAAGCCTCTGATGCCAAAATAGGCCCGGTTTGCACCTCATCATCGAGCCAAGCTATACATTCGCCAGAAAGGGCACAACTGAAACTGGGAGCGGGGACCAAAAGTTCTCTTGTTCTCTACGTTGTGGCATACCGAGCCAGCTGTGAGCCTCGGACTGGAAATGCAACAAGGTACTCTATCCCCTCTTCTAGACAAGTCTGGTCATGTCCGAATTGGCACCTGAATCGGAATGGAAAATAGAAGACACAGTGTATCAAGCCAACTAAGTGAATGCCAGGTTATCGAGACATGTTGTAGCTCATCTCAGGCAGATCAAGCCAAGGGTAGCGCCAAGCAATGTCAACAGCAGACCTGTAGCACATCCAATGGCACCACCATCCCTCGTTTGGGAGTCGACTAGTTGTTAACAGAAGAAATATGCTGAATATGCTGGGCAAGAGTCCACTACTTTCAACCTATCCATCAGCCATACCTGAGGAGGGATGAAAAATAAGAGAGATTAAATAATAGAGAGATATACGTGGAAAGGAAAAGTGAGAAAGGATTTTGAGAGAAAAACAGAGCCTAAGGGCCGAGTGATGTGAGAAACACATGTGAGAAGGGTGGGAAACATTACCTGCAAGAGTAGTGGACTACCTGCAAACTTGGATGTCTCCCGGCGATGGAAAGCATCCAAGCCCATCAAAGTCTCGGCTAGTGTCAAGCCGATGCAGCTCTTACCTTCTTTCAAGCCTTGAGCTACCTCGATCAAGCAAATGCTAGACCTCCCAAGCCAGGGGCAAGCAAAAATGGGCCAACATACACAAGCAGAGGGCATGCTGCCGAAAACCTTGCCAATGACGGTCGCCGCAGTCACCAGCATTAGGAAAATAATGAATGAAGCTCGGAAATATCCAATTCCCCGATGTGCATTAAGACCAGGCGTCATGTAAATTAAGCCCACACATCCTCCCTAAAGCCTGGATGTGGCCAAAATGCAACTGGGGCAAGATTTCCTCGTCGAGCCGGGATTCCATTAAAGCTTGGAACTCTGCAATTGTGGGGCACAGCTCTTGCCCCCCGAAGCTAAACACGTGTGTGACCAGATTCCAACATTGAGCTGCGGCATGGAGGAACGGAAAGCACAACAGAGTGCGGCTCAACGTGAATAGGGCATTTAGCCCGAAACCTTAAAAATTCACTTTTTCTGAGCCATCCAAAGTTGCAATCCAATTTGAGAGCTTTTTGGTAAGGAATGGGTCCATTTGGGGAAAAAATAGAGCTGAAATGAAGAAACCACGAAGTTGGGGCTTTTGCAGAAGATAGGGCAGTGGGTGGTGGACAGGTGTCAACATTTTGGAGGTTATATTCATTGATGGCCGGCAGGGGGTTATTGATGGCTGACAGGTCATTCTTCGTGGCCGGCAGCCTCCCTTCAGGCTCATATGACCTCATTTGTTAAGATTCAGTTACTTGCTGCAGTGGAATCCTATTGTTTGTACCTTTTGAGGTCTTGTTTGGTCCTCTTGGACTTGAGTGTGTTTTTTTAAGGCGTAATAGTCTTCATTTTGTTTATCGAGTTGTTGTAATTTGCTTATCGAGTTGTATTTACATTGATTAGTCTATCAAGGCATTGTGTTGTTTCTCGAGTTGTTTTGTTCTTTCAGTTGTTAGTCGGTTCACTACCTGATTAAGACCAATGCAATTTGAATGTGCAGTTTTCAAACAAAAATCAATCTCATTTTCATGCTGTGCGATGTTATGCGATGCTTAGAATGTAAAATGCAACACCTTTTAAACCAAAAGCTGTTTTCATTCCAATCTTGGTTTCTTTTTGCAAAAAGTACAAGTTTTAAAGAAAATAAAACTGCCTAAGGCTGTATAATGTGCTAACACTACTAGCAAAAAAGGAAAACAAAGCAAAAAAAAAAAAGGCATCTGAATCGGTGCTGACTGTCTCAAGCTCGAGAGGCCCTCTTCGTTCTCTTCCTAGGCGGAGCGAACTCTAGAGCACTGTCACCATCGGCACCGTTGTCTGAGACTAAATCAGAGACTGAACCAGAGCCCTCCTCTATCTCTCTAACCTCGCCACTGGCAAAATCTGAGCTGGCATCGTCGTCTCCATCCTCAGATGACTCAGACTGTCGACTCGCTACCTCAGCCTCCTCTCTCGTCTCGTCATCATCATATCCCATAATGGGCTCTGAAGGGCCACTCTCGCTACGAACGCCTCTAGCTCTACCTTGGCTGCGTGTTTGAGCTTGTCTCCCTCTCCTCTTTGCTGCTGGGGAAGGAACTAAAGGTCCAGCTGCGACTTTTGCTAGGGCATCCGATGGAGCTGCGGTCTGCGAAAGGGATCTGAAAAGGGCAGTTTGTCAGAATACATCAGATGGTATGTATTATATGCAATGTATCGATGCAGTGTATGTGTGTACTGTATGGGAGCAGTGTATCAATGCAGTGTTTTGATGCAGTGAATCAGAGTAGTGTAGTGTGAAACAGTTGGAATGCTAATGCGTCGGTAGAGAATGTTATGGCATGAAGTGCAAACTGAAGAAACTTGCCAGAATCCTATAAAGGCTGAGCAGGTTCATGCTCGTCTGAACCATCCCCATCAGAGAGGCTGCTAGCTCGAGCGCCTACCCAGTGTACTCTATGGATGCCTGTAAATGTGTTGAGATGATCAGTGGTCTATAAAGCATAACCGAAATGAATTGAATGTACAAAATGCAAAGTATGGAACTTATCGGAGTCGGGCCTCGGACTTCAACAAGCTTGTGACCAGCAGGTGCGGGCTCAATGGGAATTTGATAAGTCTCTCTAGATCGTCCCCAACATGTCAGTGTAGTAGGCTGCTCTGGCCATCCCGCTCTCCGCCTCTCCCCAGAATCTCTCCTACCATGAGACCTGGTCGCTCTAGCTCCTCTCTAACGCCGGTCAAAGGCAGCATCAGATGAGTCTGGATGAAGGTTGCATAGTTGCCCTCTGCCCAAAAGTAATCCGTCTCCAGCCCTATCATAAACTGGATTACCTGGTCGACAGACAGTCTGTGCACCTCCTTTATCGACACTGGAGGTGCCGTCGGTACAAATGGGGCAGGTAGTCCTAAAGTCTGGTGTGTGAAACGCTCACTCAAGAACCAATCACGGTAGATCGAGCCCTCGAGGAGTGTATCATGGCAGGTGACGACCCAAACTGTATCATACTGTAATCTGAGCCCCGACGATATCGTGTCCCACGGCTGCCAAGTGATCTGAAAATAAGAGAATGAACAGATGATTAGTTGCTCTCAATTGGCTAATGTGTGCGTCACGTTGATTGAAAGCAGAACGACTTTGTTTTGAGTTACCTCGTGCGCTGTGACCGTGTCGAAGTACTGATGGAAAAATGTGAAGTTCTCTTGGGTCCTACGATGGAGCTGGCCGTCGTATACTCGAGAAAACGGGACCGTCGCTGGGGTCTCCTCTATAGGCTATGGAGCAAGAGCCGGAAAGTATGCATACACCCACAGCTGCAGGGAAAATGTAATCAATATAGTGTATGAACAGAATACAGAAAAAGACAGAAAGCAAAGTGCAGTCCAATGCATTGAAAGTACAAGTGTAGAGCAGAAGTTAGACTTTGTATGTGTGGTGTGCAATGTGTAGTGCACGGTATGAGCAAATACAGAAAATGCAAGGCAGAAAGCATACAGTTTATGAGCAAATACAGAAAATGTAAAGTAGAAAGCACATGGGCTGGACAAATGTAATGTGAAAAGGGGGAACTAAGTTGTGTACCTCCCAAGCTGCCAATAGCCGCCGATCAAGGTCCCACTCATACGAGAGGTCGAGCTCATGTATCCATACAGAGTGGTGAGGCCGGCTCCGCCCCAACCGTAGAACTGAACTCACTGGAGCACTACCAATGCGCTCAGGAAATATAGGCCTACGGTATTCCACCTGTTCGAGAACATGGTGGTACCGAAGAGGAACATGGGGAAGCCCCTAGCATATTGCTCTGTCTACTCAACTGTCTATGGCTTAACTCCTCTAAACTGCTCCTCGAACCAGCTATATCGAACCATGCCTGCTCAAAGTGTCGGTGGGTGTGCCCCAACCAGTGCGACTCATGCAGCCTCCCACTCTCCCATGTCAGGATCGAGAGGGATCAGATCACCCCCTACACGTAATCTAGTAATCATGGCAAAGTCGTAAGGAGTCATCGTCATCTCCCCTGTCGTCGAGAGATGGAAGGAGTTGGTGGTGTCCCACTATCTTTCTACTAAAGCCCCTAAGAGAGGGCGGCTCGCTATGACCCATGTCAGGCTGGAGCAGAATAGTTTGAACCCTATCCCGTCGATGATGTAGTGTACTCTAGCCAGGAGCTCACCGTACCAGTCCCGAGCGATCATCGTACCGTTGCCTCTGAAGGAGCGAGACCCATCATGTCCGCATGCGTGAGATGCAGTCAGACTAAGCAATGAAATTACAGTTGAGTGCAGAGTAGCATGTATAAGACGCAACATGTATTAGATGCAATCAGATTAAAGCAGTGTTGAATGGGATGCGGTCAGTTCAAGGGATGAAAGTGCAGTTGTTTAATGCAGTATAATTGGTAGTAGTAGTGTATGAGTTGCAGTTAGATTAAAGCAGTCTATGCAATCAAATCAGAACAGTGCAAGAAATGCAAGTCGTTAAGGATAATACTGTAGAAAGATAGTGTTTGTAGCTCTACAGCAATGGCCGACAAATGAGCCGCGGGCTCTCTCAATAACAGGTCATCAGGCACATCCTCATCGAAGTCGGTGAAGGCTTTGATGCCTCTAGCAAAAGGGCGTATGCTCGGCAGTAATAGGTGAGGCTCGAGCTCCGGCTCGGCCCAAAGTCTGCCTCAAACTCTACCAGAGGAAGCGCGGGGAAGGCCCCGTTATGTGGGACATCATCTGCCATCTGAAATAGGTGCAAAATGAGCAAAAATGAGAGAAAATGAATAAAAGGGCAAAGCTTTGAGAAAGTCAAACCCTAAGAGGAGGAAAAAGTCAAAGAAAGTCAAAACCCAGGAAAGTGTGCTAAACTTGGGAGAAACTCAAGGGGAATGAGCCTTGAACGGTGGAAATGACGAAAGAGATGTTGAAATCAAATTTTGATCGGTTCAAAATGAAGAGAACAAGAGGGTTTTTGCGAAGAAAATGTTTCTAGGGTGTTGGGAAACGTGTGAAACGCGCGGATCTAGAGAGAAAAAGTACCTAGAGAGCAAGAGAGAGCAATTTCGTGCAATGGGTTGTGAAGAAATGAAGTATCTTTGCCCCCTACTTAAAGACCCGTGGGTCAAAAGACCAAAAAGCCCAAAGCTGCCATCGATGGTCAGCAGTGTCACATCGATGGCTGGCACTGCTCTATTGTTGGCTGGCAGCTGCCAATGATGGCCGGCAGGGGGTCGATGTCCTCCCCGGGTGGCCGGCATGGTCCCACCAGCTTCCTATGTCCCTTTGGCTCAGATATGTGTCCTTGGGTCCCAAGAAATGCAAGTTCTGCTCAAAGTTTGCTTCAAAATGCCTTCGCGGAAGCCCAAAATCGCATTCGCAATACGCGAGGGTCATCACCCATCAACACAAACAAGGTGTATCCTTTTTAACATATTGCAACTCTCCGAGAGGTAAATCAGGAGTTGCCTTTAAGTCAACTTTGCCAAATATGCTTTTGTCGTTGCATACAATGTGCATTGCTTTCATCGTTGCATGGAGCATGCATTATGAATTGTTGCATTGAATATGCATTACCATGTTCGCATAGAATGTGTATGCTACATTGAATATGCATTACCATGTTCGCATAGAATATGCATGTTGCATTGGGTATGCGTCAGTGATCATTTTGCATAGAATATGCCTCTGTTTCATTTCTTGCATGTTGTACATGGAGCATGCCTTAAACATCGTGTTACGATCCTTCGTCTCGCATGAGACATGCATTGTATTTCATTGTACCTATCAAGTTTCTTTCTCATACATACACGATATTGTATGTACGGTTCATTTAGAGGAATTCCGGGTAAAACCATTCCTTTCCCTCATCTCGTTGGTTAGAGACATTCGAGTATGCCGATGTCTACACCGACATCTCGTTGGTTAGTGACATTCGAGTACGCCTGATGTCTATATTGACATCTCGTTGGTTAGAGACATTTGGGTACGCCCGATGTCTACACCGACATCTCGTTGGTTAGAAACACTCTGGTCGCCCGGTGTTTACATTGACATCCCGTTGGTTAGAAACACCCGGGTATGCCTGGTGTTTACACTAACACCCTGTTGAAGGCATTTGGGTCGTGTGCCTGATGCTTATACTTTCCCTTTGATAAGAAATGTTTGGAACGTGTGTCCGACGCTTATGCCACTTTGCTTTGGTTAGTAGCATTGGGACATGCTCCGATGTTTATACCACCCTTCGGTGTTTGTACCGTTTCCTTGTCCCCTCTCGCGTGTGATACGCTAAAAGGTGCTTCCGTTTCCCCTCTCAAGTGTGATACGCTAAGAGGTGTTTCCTTTTCCCCCTCTCACGTGTGATACGCTACGAGGTGCTTCTTTGTCCATTCTCGCATGTGATACGTTGAGAGGTGTTTCCTTTTCCCCCTCTCGCGTGTGATACACTATGAGATGTTTCTTTGTCCCTCTCGCGTGTGATACGTTGAGAGGTGTTTCTTTGTTCCCTCTTGCGTGTGATACTGTAGACCACCCCGAACTCGCTCCGCACGCGAGGGCGCGAATCGTGTTCATAGCTACTACAGTTCGGACTCCTGTCACGGTTCTGAATCTAATCTCACAAAGTGCAATGTGAGATTGATAAATCACCAATGAGTCCAAATCCGGCAAATCGTTTTGGAAAATCGATTTTAATCAAAAGCGCCAAACATGGACTGCTTTGCCAGATTTCAGAGTCGCCACCTAAGTATTTTATTTTGAGAAATTTAGGAAACCCTGACTCGTGCCAAAGGCCACGTGTCTGTCATCACCAAAGTTTCCTCGGCTCGGGAACTTGGGTACGAGAGGGGAAGGTCCTGAAATGAGCACCACCGCTCGCCCGATCAAAGATCGGCCTCTACTGACATGATATGTTGTTTTTGAAAACACATGCGTTCTTATTCCGGTTTAGTGGCTAACTTACTATGTGATTCGCACAGCATATAAGTATAGACTCAATCGCAAGAATTGGAACAAAACATCTCATGTTTGTTTTTCGAAAATGGTTTGAAAGTGCTACTCGCAAGTAGGCTAAGACGCGGATTTGCCACCCTCAAGTGGGCTTAGAAAACAACATGATTTTGCCACTCCGCAAAGTGGGCTTAAAAAGCACAGTTTGATGAATTGTTCCAATTCAAGCAATGAAGCCTTCATCCACAGGCATTCATGCAGTTAATCAATTAAGCAATTAGCCTCATGGCAAGCATGCTATCATGGCAGTCACTTACACACATACAAGGATGCTAAAGCATAAACACTTACAGTGTACTCCGAGCCAGAAAAGAAGCTAATTAGAAATAATGCATGATCCTAACTATACAAGATGCCTAATGCAACGCATGAAAAAATGCAACTAAAAAAGGCTCGGCTATCTATGATGGCATATGAATGCTACACTTGATACATGTATTCAAATAGGAATTGAAATACAATGCAGTTTGAATGATGCGCCGAGCCCGGTGCATGTAATACGAATGAATGATGCACGCATGCATAAGGTATGCTAATTGAAAATGACCCTAAACTAACCACCGAAAGCGGATAAGTAAAAGGGAGAAAGACGTGGGGTTGGAAGACATTCACACACACACACACACCCTTATTACAACATTTCCCTCTCGACGGAGGGTTCGAATAAATAAGCTAAGCTAGCTAATTATGCTAATTAGACTAATTATTACACAACCAAATCGAATAACTAGCAAACCAATCACTAATTATTACAAAACTTTAATTAATTAACAAATTAACTAAATTACAAAACCAAATGCTAACTAAGAAGTAAACATTTAAGCTAAGCTGCTCCAGCTCTGTTCGAAGAAGAAGAAGATGCATGTTCGCATTCGGTTTCTCGCCCCGAAAAGCTCCCCGATTTACTCTTTAGAGGCTCTGTTTACAGGGTGTCTTCAAGAAACTTATGCTCCACCTTACCAAACCAACTCTGAGGAATCCACCAGTGGCCTACCGGCCATGAGGAGTTTCTGCCGACCACCTGCCGGCCAAGGGTGTGCACTGCCAGCCAAGGATGAAGCAGTGCCGGCCATCTGTGAAGCACTACCGGCCACTGGTGTGCTGCGACACCATTCTGCAACAGAGCACAAAACAGAGGAATTTGAGGGTCTCCCTAGGACATGTCTGTGCTATGCCACTCCATATCACTTCAAAACATCAATAGAGGGGCATCATTGGATCTAAGACCATCAATCAAGCATACAATGCATGATGGCCAAAGATCCAACTTGCACACATTTCAATGAATGCAATGCAAACTAGACTCTAAATCTACTACCTCATCATAGATGATCAAAGGCAATAGAGACCAAGGAAGATTGGCTCACTTTCATCACTTTGAGTATGAAGTGGACCAATCAACCTTGTGTTCACCATAACGTCCGGTTGAACACAATGCAATGCAAACGACATATGTAATACATGCTCAAATGCCAAATACATTAAGCTAATAAAGAGCATCACTCAAGAGGCATGCATTATCAATCTCAAATGAATAAACCAGCCATGGGCAGACCTCATGCATGCCAAAACAATGGGCTAAGCATGCTGGAATGGAAGCTCAAAATGCTAGAAGAACATGCACACATGTTGGCCTATAAGCAAGGCATGATACACAACCCTCAAAAGCTATGAAGAAGTGAAGTATATGAGAGTGTGACTACACTATATGCACTAAAATTACTTGCTAAATAGTGTCATACCATGCAAATATCACATGCATAACATATCAAAGGCCTCGAAACTTAAAGCTAGTCAAGGCCCTTTACACTACAACCATACTAAGCAATGCTCAAATAACCTTCACCATTCAAAACTGACCTAAGGCAGGTCAAAACAGTAGCAAAAACATGCTAGACTTGCAGCATAGATGGCAAGAAAGATGTGATCATGCATTGGCTCACAAACAAAGCATAATGCTCAACTTTTCAAAAGCATTGAAAGAGTGATTTAAGTGGAAGTATGGCAAAGATATAAGCTCTGAAATTACCTACCAAATGATGCCATATCATGCACACATCACAAATATAGCATGCTAAGGCCCTCAAAACTCAAGACTAGTGAAGCCAATTACACTAGAACTATACAAAGCTAAGCATGCATGACCAAAACCACTCAAATCAGGCCTAAAGCATGTTAAATCAAAGCCAAAAATGTGCTGGAGTAGAGCATACATGTCACACCCCAAATTCAGGCTTGACCGGCCGTGGCCCACAGGGACTTAGCCCAAGGCACACGTAAGCCTAAACATGAACCCAAAACCATAAAGAATAAATGTGATAATAGCCCAGAAATAAATAAATCAAAACTCAATCCAGTGACATGCCACAAGTGCAAAACAAGTCATAACCAACTTCCTAAAAATATATATATACTAAATGGGACACAAACCGCCCACAAAATAAAATAATTCTAAATAAAACCCAACCGCAATGTATGCACAAAACCCGACAAAGCAACCTCAAACAAATTAAATAAATGCCCTAGAGGTCCATACAATTGAGTCCCCGCTACGCCATGAGTCCACTCTAAGTCCTTCTAACACCTGGAAATGATAAACAACTAAGTTAGCTGATAGCTCAGTGAGTAGCAACATAGATAGTAAATACAGTTTTGAAAACATGGCTCAATTCCAAAATAAGATATATATCACAGAAACTAGATTGGCATACAGTTTGGTAAATACAATATGTTTCAAAAAGAAGGTTCCACAAATCAACACTTAAAATACTCATGTCTCGCAAGAAGATGATAAATGACATTTTCCACTTAAAACAGATTATAACATGAACACCAATAATTTTCTGGGTACCAATAAAAACAAATAATATGCCACACAATTCTCAAGGCTATAAGCCCCGTTGGATCCAATACCGAACTAAGAGTCATCCTCAGGGTGGCACCTGGGCCTTTTCTCAAAGACGATCCGATTGAAGGTAACCTAGCTTTTTTTTAAGGTCTTTTCCTTACAATCGTTGAGCACTAGAGTCATCACGGCCCAACCCGGATCTGTTCCCTAGTGGCCAGAATAACCACACACAGTGGAATAATTTCCCTGGACTAAATACACATATGGTCCCAATAATCAATACACATCAGTTTTGCAAAACATGGTAGTTCATCATTATAAACATGAAACCAAAACAAATAGTTTACAATATGCCAAGTTCACACATGTTTCAGAAATAATTTGATTCAATTGATAATATAATAATTTATCAAAACAGTTTAGTCATGAAACAACAATTTAATTTTCCAACAGTTCAGGGTAGGGGAACATTTATAAAAATATGTAGCATGAAACTACTCACTTGAAACCGAAATAATATAATCCTCGAATAGAGTATAAAAGTCCAACTAGTGCCCTGAACCAAGTATGAAAACTACACGTCACTACTAATTTAAAAATACTAAAAATTAAGAACTAAGTAATCCCAAACTAAAGCGCACTAACACGGCTCAACCCAACTCACCATTACTCTTAAATATTACCTAAGTTCATGTTCTTCAAGGTCTAAAATCACCCAAGACATGGGTTCCGATCGAAACTTAACTAAAAATAACTTTAAGATAAAGCAGAGTTTTAAACAAGTTTTCCCAATCTATTCGCAAAACCCACTCCACGCTATTCAAAAAATTCCAAAAACCTCCAGATATTAACTAATATATCCTAAGTTTCAAACCCAAATTGTTTCACTTGATTTTCTTATCAAAATAATTATCTACAATTTATTATATCCAAACAGGTTGTTTTCTGCAGCACTTTAAAGAAATTGACGGTTATCTTAGTATACACGAGCAATCAATGCAAGCTCAAGAATGCAAGAAACTAGACTCGTAACCGGTTCTAATGACGCTGATTTGATAATTTTTTGATTTATACCCAAAGAGAACAACACTCCCGAATTTACTGTTAAAAACCAGTTTTCTGGACAGATTTAAACACATCAGTTTTTATGGATTTTGACTCCCAAAAATTATGAAAAAATTCAGATATGCAATTCAATATGTAATTAATCTACTGTAAAAATTTCAATTAAAATTCATCCGTTTGATATGTTTTCTTGATTTTTAAAGTTTGTGATTCTGTAAAGAATTTTTTGGACTAAGAATTACACCATTCTTTATACATAAAACACTATCCCAATCAGCCAAATATTTCATAGCCATGCCCAACACATGTACCTACTTCACCGATTTGATCCATCAACTACTCAGCAACTCACAAGAAGAAGAAAAAGATAGTGAAGGAATAAAAATAATAAGGGATTTACCTTGCCAATGGCCACCACAAAACTCAACAATTTTCAACACTTTTCACCCAATGACCTAGACGTCTCTCTCCCTCCCTTTACCTCTCACAGCTGCTCAGAAAAGTTGTGGGAAAACAATATCATAAGAATTAGGGTTTGTGTTTATTTTATTTTATATTAGTGGTGGGCATACATAGGTCAAATAAATAGATAAATATACAAAATACATATATAAGTTGTATATGCAACTCATTGGTAAAGCCTTATTTATTAAGTTTGTGGTCTAGAGTTCAAGTCACACCCTCCTCTCTATTTATTTATTTATTTTTAATAATAAATCTTACCTTTAAATTAAAGACTTTCACCATAAATTTATTTTAGGTTTAAAATTAATTAAAAGACATTCCAAATATTTAATTTGCACTTTAGGATTCACCACCAAAATATTTTGAGATTGTAATATTATTATTATTTAATTATTTACTTTATTTTTATAGTCGGGTTCTCACATTTTCCCCCCCTAAAAGAAAAGTTTCGTCCTCGAAACTAACCTAAGTAAATTATGAGAATAGATGTGGGTACTTCTCGCGCATCTCATCCTCGTGTTCCCAAGTCGCCTCTTCAACTAGATGATTACGCCACAATACCTTAACCAATTTAATGACCTTTGTACGCAACATTTTCTCTTTCGAATCCAAAATCTGAACAGGCATCTCCTCATACGAAAAAATCCTCTCTAATCTGAAGCAGCTCATAATCTATCACATGCGACAGACTGTGCACATATTTCCTCAGCATAGACACGTGAAACACATTATGCACTCCTGCCAACCTAGGGGGTAGAGCAACGCGGTACATAACCTCACCAACCTTCTCCAATACCTCAAATCGACCAATGTATCTAGGACTCAACTTTCCTTTCTTTCCAAACCTGATGACTCCTTTCCATGGTGATACTTTCAAGAATACCATATCCCCCACATGAATCTCTAAATCTCTCCTACGATGATCTGCATAACTTTTTGTCTACTCTGAGCAGTTAATAATCTCTCCCTAATGGTGATAATTTTCTATGTAGCATCCTCCACCAAATCAGGTCCCAACATTTGCCTCACACCAACCTCATACCAATACAAAGGAGACCTACACTTCCTCCCATACAAAGCCTCATAAGAGCTACTCCCAAACTAGAATGATAACTATTATTATACGCAAACTCCATGAGCGGAAAATAATCATCCCAATTACCTCTCCACTCCAAAGCATAAGCCCTCAACATATCCTTAAGGGTTTGAATAGTCCTCTCCGATTGCCCATTACTAAGGGTGATAACCTGAACTAAAATTTAACCGAGTACCCATAGCTAACTATAATGTACCCCAAAACTTGGACACAAAACGAGGGTCTGATCTGACACTTTTGACACAAGTGCACCATGCAATCTAACAATCTCCATCACATGTAACTGTGGAAATCGAGCTAGAGAATAGTCATTCGAACTGCAATAAAATGTGCTGACTTGGTTAATCTATCCACAACTACCCAAACTACATCGTGATTACTACTAGTACGAGGTAATCTACACACAAAGTCCACGGTAATATGATCCCACTTTCACTCTAGTATAGGTAAGGGTTGTAGTTTCCCCGCGGGTTTCTGATGTTCTACTTTAATCTGTTGACACACCAAACATTGAGCCACAAATTTTTCAATATCTCCCTTGATACCATTCCACCAAAAATGTTCATAAAGATCCCGATACATCTTAGTGCTTCCAAGATGAATGCTGTAACTAGAACTATGTGCCTCCGTCATAATCTCATTCCTCAAATCACCACCAGTAGGAACACAAATTCGGCTACGAAATCTAAGCAACCCATCATTACTAACCACAAAATCTCCATCCTTACCCTCTGCTATCTCTCCTTTAATACACACTGGGGGTCAATCTCCTGAGCTAAACGAATTCGTTCTCTCAAGGTCAGTTGAACTTTCAATTGACTACAATAAGCCCTATCACCAGGCGTAACAACCTCAGGCCTCAAACGTCTCATGTCTTCCACTAAACAACTCTCAATAGACAAAGCAGCTACATTTCCAACTGCGACCTTCCTACTCAAGGCATCTGCCACCACATTTGCCTTCCCCGGATGATATAAAATATTCACATCATAATCTTTTAGTAACTCAAGCCATCTTCTTTGCCTCAAATTTAGTTCCTTCTATGTGAAAATATACTTCAAACTCTTATGATCAGTGTAAATCTCACGTGACTCTCCATACAAATAATGTCGCCAAATCTTAAGAGCGAAAATCACTGCTGCTAACTCCAAGTCGTGCGTAGGATAGTTTTTCTCATGTATTTTCAACTATCGTGATGCATAAGTAATCTCCTTCCTATGCTGCATGAGCACACATCCTAAACCCTGCCATGAAGCATCATTATAAATCACAAAACCATCCCCATCTGCTGGTAAGGCAAGAATTAGAGTTGATGTCAATCTCTATTTAAACTCTTGGAAGCTACGCTCACAATCATCATTCCACTCAAACTTGACCCCTTTCCTAGTGTGATTGGTAAGTGGCAAAGCAATACGCGAGAATCCTTCCACAAACCGTCTGTAATAACCAGCAAGCCCTAGAAAGCTACGTACCTCCGTCACCAAAGTAGGTCGTGGCCAATCAACAATTGCTGTCACCTTTGTGCTATCCACAGAAACCCCATCTTTACTCACTACATGACCCAAAAAGGATACACTGCTCAACCAGAATTCACACTTCTTAAATTTTGCACACAATCTCTTCTCCCTAAGGATCTGCAGTACTACACTCAAATGTTGCTCATGCTCCTCCTTCGTCGGTTGAGGTCAGGACTTTCTTCAAATCGTTCCCTGCATAAGCAAAACCATGAGGTCTTGAAAATGAAGCTTTATGAATATAACAAAAAAATAAATAAAAGAAGCTACACAGCCACCTGGTTTACCCCTCCGTCTGGGAATAAGATTGAGGCGATCCTCGCTTTCGCCGAATTCCTAATTACCTTGGACAACGACCATAACATCATCGACTCGCTTCCCAGAGCTGGAAAGCATAGTCACTAGTTGATGGTTGGTGTCCTTGGCCCTAAGGAAGTAACGCCCATGCCGACCAGAAGACTTGGCCAAGGCATAATAATGCCGAATGGCAGGAATGCCGAGGTTAATCCTAAGGCGACGGTTTAGTGCGATAATCCCCATTATGATTCTAAAAAAGTTGACATTGGGTTGGGAAGGGATTAAACCCCAATGGCAAAGCACAGCCCTAAGGAATGGGTGAAGGGGAAAACGGACTCCACCCTCTGCGATTGACAGGAGAGGGAAGACAATCGTGGTTTCATCAGCCCTCTCTATATCGAGGGTGCCGTCTGTCACAAGTGAAAGACGAACGTCATCAGGAATGGATAAATGGCGTCGGAAGCCAAAGATTCGATCAAAGGAATGGAGATCTTTTAGATGTTTTGCCATTTCTTTCAGTCTATAGGATCGTGATAAGCCAAAAACAAAGCAAGAGAAAAGATTCAGGGCAGAGAGGGAGAGAACTTACAAGAGACGAAGAGGATAGTGAAGAAAAGGAAGTTGCAGAGGTAATTCAGAAGGCAGTCCAGCGACGAGCGTCTAAAAGTGTGTATGTATTTGAAAAGACGTCCAAATTTTAAATCACAATAAATAGAAGTGTACGAAGAGGCAGGAAGTTGAAGTGATAACCGAGAAGCATGTGCTCAGACATTTGCGTTGGAATGAGGTCATCCACCAAATTTCGGCTCTGACTTTTCGAGTCCGAAACCAAACACTCTAGCCAACTATTGTTAGTGGAGTGCTTGGGGGACAATTGTGAGGGCCGAATATTAGGAGCCGCAGAGATGCCGAATAGTCGAACTCTGGGCCGAAATATATATCATTCGGCGCCATCTCACACGTTCGAACCCTATCCTATTCGGCCAATAGCCGGTCAAACGAGGGGCTGAGTGAAAAGTGGTTTGTTACAGTTGAAGTCGAATAGTGAATTGAAAGTGGACCCGATCCCGAGGCCCAAGAAAGAAAAGATATAAATAGAAGAACATCAGTCAGGAAGAGGTATGTGAGAACTATTAAGCTTAACTTAGAATACAAGTAATCTTGAGTGTAGAGACTGACTTGCCCGTCAGAGTGCTAATTCCGGCACCCCCGACCGGAGTGTTTATTTCTTTTTAGGTGACTAGCAGAGGATCACGAGCGTCTCCCAAGATCAGAAGAGTATCTCCAAACCACTTCTCCACAGTGGTATATGCCACATTACCAAATATATATAGAAGAAAGAATAACAAATAACTATTGGATGATAATACCATATCATTGATATTACCATTGTATTGAATTTTACTTTTTTTTTACAAAGTCATAGTCCACAATGCAACATGGCATCTTCCATTTTGTTTAAAAAAATTTATTTTATGTCAAAACCTCATACTCCATTTCTATCATTCTACTTTTTTTCATTCCTGCAAAATTGCTTTTTTTATATTTATTTTTTAGCATATCTCCCTTCGGAACTACACCAAAATAGTTTAGGAAAATGATATATAAGTTCATTTTCTAGACCCAATAATGTGTATATGATTAGTTGATGATTGAAAAGATATGGGAGAGTGTGTAACCTTAGAATCCTAACTGATTGACACATTATTGAGCTTAAAAATTAAATCTAATTTTTGGTGTGATAATAGTTCAAACTATTATCAATACAAAAATACGTAAAAAAAAAATTTAATATAATTTTATGGCAGAAGTAAGCAGATATATAGTAACCTTTCTTTTATATTTAACTAGATAAAACTCCGCACGATTTTAGGCCAAAGAACAAATTTCATTTAGAAATTAAATTTTAATAATTTTTTCTTTTAAATTTAGAAAGCAAAAAAAAAAGATTTAGAATCAAATAAACAATGATAAAAAAACGATGATTCAAAAACAGTTCTATGCACAATTTTAACCAGTGATAAAATAAAAAATAAAAAAATGGGCATAGCACGAGTTTTCTTGGAAAGACTTTTTTATAAGCGAATGTTGTTATGGTGTAGATTTTAGTCGTAGAAGGAATTTAGCGTGGTGGTACTTGGAAAGATAAGTTTTGAGTTTTGGCAGCTAGCAAGATGTAACTCAAAACATAAAAGAAGTAAAATTTCTAAATTTTTATTTTTAAAATTTTAGATAAGAATAAAATATGTATATAATGAATAATATTACTCATATTAGTAAAATTTAGTTAAAATTTTCTAAAATATTAAGAGCCATTTGATCAATTTATTTTTAACTCTTTTTTTTTTTTTTTTTAATACTAAACACACATCCACTAGTATTTTTTTTTTATAATAAAAATAAGAAATATATACATATTTATGAATATTAATCAAATTGTTTCAACATGTGTAAAAAAATTATAAATATATATACGACATAAATATCTAGGTCGTGCTAGACCTTAGATCATACTCTAGTCAATAATATTACAAACTCAAATTTATCTACTTAGAAATCATCCAGAATTATTATCTTGTGGTTCAAATTTATTCTACACATGGATCACACACTACACAAATTTAATCTCAACTACACATTCCTATTCAGAGTAAATTCGGAATAGTTAAAGTGAGATTCTTAAACTTATTCTATTCTAGCTCTAGCCCTAGCCCTAAACCACATAAAGAAAATTGATTTGTGAATTAGTAAAAATATTTGGTAACAATTATATTTTCCCTTATGCTTGAGCTAGTTTGAGGATTTTAAAATCCAGTTAGACATTAAGCATAGCTTAAGGTCAACTTTTACACCAACATTTTTTTTTGGCCCAAGTTTGGTTATTAGAAAAGAGCTGGATTCTCTCCAGTCTACTTCATATACTAGATCGTACTGCTGGATTTATGAAACTCATCACGAGTCTTGTTTTAATGATCCGAACAATTCAACATGTAGAGCTTGTTGAGTAATTCATTCTTACAAAAACTCACGTTGTTCGGATATTGGTACTCCCTTGATCAAAACACATTTTTGTCAATAATTTATTTTAAAATATTGACAAAAATGTATTCCGATCAAAGAGCTATCTATATTTGATCAACGTAACTTTGTGCAAGAATGAAGCACTCAATGACCTTTACATATTGAACAATTCAAATTATCGAAACAAGATTCGTGGTCCGTCTTATAGGCCCAATAGTACAATCCAATTTATAAAGTGAATGGGAGAAAAGCCTATCCCATTAAAAAATTATCTTGATTTGCGATCAATGAGTTACTGTTGTCTTCTTACCGTTATCTTATTTGAATATTTTTTAAAATCAAAATAAGAAATATATTTTTTTTTCTTATTTACTAACATTTTTATAATTTAGTTAAGAAATTTATATATTTCTTATTAAAATATAATTAATATCTATGATGTCAATATCAAGATATATTTATATCTGAAAAAATTATTCAAAAGTTTGTAAAACTATTTTAAGGTATAATTTTATTTTTACTTATTTGATGAATTGCACACCAACCATTGTCCAATATTAGGGATGGCAATGGGGGTTAATGGGGTGGATATTAATTCCCCATCCCCATTCCCTTATAATAAATTTTCCCCATTCCCCATTCCCCATTCTCCATGGGTACCACTCTCCCCATTTCCTAATGGGTTTGGATTTTCCCCAACCATTTTAATCCTCATTTTTATTTTTATTTTTATTTTTATTTTTTATATTTAATGTTAACAACCACTTTTTTTTTTTTTTTTTTTTTAATGTTCACAACAAAAAGCTAATATACCTTCAATCTTTTTTTTTTTTTTTTTAATATATTTAATGTTAACATTTATTATTATTATTTTTTTTTTTTAATGTTTACAACAAAAGCTAAATATACTTTCAATCTTTTTTCTTTCTTTTTTAATATATTTAATGTTAACAACTTTTTTTTTTTTTTTTTTTTTTTAAGGTTTTAGCTAAATATACCTTCAATCTTTTTTCTTTCTTTTAAATATATTTAATGTTAACAATTTTTTTTTTTTTTTTAATGTTCACAACAAAAGCTAAATATACTTTCAATCTTTTTCCTTTCTTTTTTAATATATTTAATGTTAACAACTTCTTTTTTTTTTTTTTTTTTTTTTAAGGTTTTAGCTAAATATACCTTCAATCTTTTTTCTTTCTTTTTTAATATATTTAATGTTAACAATTTTTTTTTTTTTTTTTTTAATGTTCACAACAAAACTAAATATACTTTCAATCTTTTTTCTTTCTTTTTTAATATATTTAATGTTAACAACTCTTTTTTTTTTTTTTTTTTTTTTTTTTTAAGGTTTTAACTAATATACCTTCAATTTTTTTTCTTTCTTTTTTAATATTTTAATGTTAACAACTTTTTTTTTTTTAAGGTTTTAGCTAAATATACCTTCAATCTTTTTTCTTTCTTTTTTAATATATTTAATGTTAACAACTTTTTTTTTTCTTTTTTTTTTAAGGTTTTAGCTAAATATACCTTCAATCTTTTTTCTTTCTTTTTTAATATATTTAATGTTAACAACTTATTTTTTTTTATTTTTTTTTAAGGTTCACAACAAAAGCTAAATATACATTCAATCTTATTTTATTTTATTTGTTCAACAACAAAATCAAATACACATTAATTAATTAATTAAAAAGTTTGTTTTATAATAATCAAATATATAATTTTGAAATAATCAAATAAGTTTTAGTAATTGAAAAAAAATGTGAAAGAACGTGGAAGATTAAAAAAAAATGTTTTTTCAATTAAATTTTTACTAATTTCACAACACCATCACCACTATTCTCACATTCACTATCACACTGCCATCACCATAGCCACTACCATCATCACTGCCGCCATCACCCCACCACTATGTCACAATCTCTACTTTCACCTCGTTCCATCACCACCACACCAAATATAAAAAAATATATTTTTAATTTTTTTTATAAAAAATATTTTTCATTAAAAAATATTTTCTATCTAAATAAATGAAGCATAAGATTGGAAACTAGCTGATTTCAGTTAAATCTGTTCATAACTAAGAAAAATTCTTTTATTTAAAAAAAAATTATTTAGTAAGACTTTGCATCTTCTTTTTATTTTTCCAGCAGATAAATCTTGTACCCATCTTTTCTAACCAATCACGACTCATGCTTGTTTCAATTCTCTACAATTTCCCTATTTTCAAATACATTCATATATATTATATATTATATATATGTTGTATAAATTGTATGATAACATAAAACAAATAGATTCATACTCGTTAATTGAAATTTCAGAACAAGCAAACCATTCTGAAAATTACAATACATAACAAAATAAAATAACATAGAAAAGCAAACCGAAACCCGCACTAGACAGTGTCCTTAATTTTTTTAAATAAATTTAAAAAATTCTAGATATGCATAAAATTTGACAAGAATAATGTGACAATGTTAATTAAAGTGTATTTAATTTATTGTTGAGCCAAATAAGATAAAATAAAATTGAATGTATATTTAGCTTTGGTTGTGAATCTTAAAAAAAAAAAAAATGGTTGTGAATCTTAAAAATAAAAAATAAAAAATAAATAAAAACAAAAGAAAAAAGATTGAATGTATATTTAACTTTGGTTGTGAATCTAAAAATTAAAAAAAAATGGTTGTGAACCTAAAATAAAAAAATTAATAAAATAAAAAGATTGGAGGTATATTTAGCTTTGGTTGTGGATCTTTAAAAAAAAAAAAAAAAAAAAAAAAAAAAAAAAAAAAGAGTTGGTTGTGAACCTGAAAAAATAAATAAAAAATAAAAGAAAAAAGATTGAATGTATATTTAGTTTTGGTTGTGAATCTTAAAAATAAAAAAAAATAAAAAAAAAGTTAGCTGTGAACCTGAAAAAAAAAAAAAAAAATAAAAGAAAAAAGATTAAATGTATATTTAGTTTTGGTTGTGAATCTTAAAAAAAAAAAAAAAAAAAAAAAAAAAAAAAAAGTTAGCTGTGAACCTGAAAAAATAAATAAAAGAAAAAAGATTAAATGTATATTTAATTTTGGTTGTGAATCTTAAAAAAAAAACAAAAAAAACAAAAGTTGGTTGTGAACCTGAAAAAATAAATAAATAAATAAAAGAAAAAAGATTGAATGTATATTTAGTTTTGGTTGTGAATTTAAAAAAAAAAAAAAAAAAAAAAAAAAAAGTTAGCTGTGAACCTGAAAAAATAAATAAATAAATAAAAGAAAAAAGATTAAATGTATATTTAGTTTTGGTTGTGAATCTTAAAAAAAAAACAAAAAAAAAAAAAAGTTGGTTGTGAACCTGAAAAAATAAATAAATAAATAAAAGAAAAAAGATTGAATGTATATTTAGTTTTGGTTGTGAATCTTAAAAAAAAAGAAAAAAAAGTGAGCTGTGAACCTGAAAAAAATAATAAAAGAAAAAAGATTAAATGTATATTTAGTTTTGGTTAAAAAAAAATAAAAAAAAATAAAAAAAAAGTTGGTTGTGAACCTGAAAAAATAAATAAATAAATAATAAAAAAAAAAGATTAAATGTATATTTAGTTTTGGTTGTGAAAAAAAAAAAAAAAAAAAAAAAAGTTAGCTGTGATCCTGAAAAAATAAATAAATAAATAAAATTAAATGTATATTTAGTTTTGGTTGTGAATCTTAAAAAAAGAAAAAAAAAAGAAAAGACATATGGGGAAATTAGTGGATACCCATCCCCACCCATCCCCTATGGATATTTATAGAATATCACTTACCCTACCCAATGGATAGGAAAAAAAGGGGAAAACCAATATATTTGGGTTGGGTCTCCATGGATACCCACAGGGTAGGTTATCCATTGCCATCCCTATCCAATATAAAACAGAAACTCTTTGCCCAATTTTGTAATTAAACATGCTAGAACAATATTACTCAAGTGATAATTGGAGTGGTTTGTTACAGTTTATAGTAAGTGATTATAATTTATTTTAATTTGGGAGTCTGTATTAGATTATATGTTGTAGTTTTTATTTATAATTTATTAGGCATAAATAGTTTAAATAATTTTTAAAAAAAAATTATTTAGTAAGACTTTGCATCTTCTTTTTATTTTTCCAGCAGATAAATCTTTGTACCCATCTTTTCTAACCAATCACGACTCATGCTTGTTTCAATTCTCTACAATTTCCCTATTTTCAAATACATTCATATATATATATATATATATATAGTTGTATAAATTGTATGATAACATAAAACAAATAGATTCATACTCGTTAATTGAAATTTCAGAACAAGCAAACCATTCTGAAAATTACAATACATAACAAAATAAAATAACATAGAAAAGCAAACCGAAACCCGCACTAGACAGTGTCCTTAATTTTTTTAAATAAATTTAAAAAATTCTAGATATGCATAAAATTTGACAAGAATAATGTGACAATGTTAATTAATGTATTTAATTTTATTGTTGAGCCAATAAGATAAAATAAAATTGAATGTATATTTAGCTTTGGTTGTGAATCTTAAAAAAAAAAAAAATGGTTGTGAATCTTAAAAATAAAAAATAAAAAATAAATAAAAACAAAAGAAAAAAGATTGAATGTATATTTAACTTTGGTTGTGAATCTAAAAATTAAAAAAAAATGGTTGTGAACCTAAAAAAAAAAAATTAATAAAATAAAAAGATTGGAGGTATATTTAGCTTTGGTTGTGGATCTTTAAAAAAAAAAAAAAAAAAAAAAAAAAAAAAAAAAAAAAAAAAGTTGGTTGTGAACCTGAAAAAATAAATAAATAAATAAAAGAAAAAAGATTGAATGTATATTTAGTTTTGGTTGTGAATCTTAAAAATAAAAAAAAATAAAAAAAAAGTTAGCTGTGAACCTGAAAAAAAAAAAAAAAAATAAAAGAAAAAAGATTAATGTATATTTAGTTTTGGTTGTGAATCTTAAAAAAAAAAAAAAAAAAAAAAAAAAAAAAAAGTTAGCTGTGAACCTGAAAAAATAAATAAAAGAAAAAAGATTAAATGTATATTTAATTTTGGTTGTGAATCTTAAAAAAAAAACAAAAAAAACAAAAGTTGGTTTGAACCTGAAAAAATAAATAAATAAATAAAAGAAAAAAGATTGAATGTATATTTAGTTTTGGTTGTGAATTTAAAAAAAAAAAAAAAAAAAAAAAAAAAAAAAAGTTAGCTGTGAACCTGAAAAAATAAATAAATAAATAAAAGAAAAAAGATTAAATGTATATTTAGTTTTGGTTGTGAATCTTAAAAAAAAAAAAAAAAAAAAACAAAAGTTGGTTGTGAACCTGAAAAAATAAATAAATAAATAAAAGAAAAAAGATTGAATGTATATTTAGTTTTGGTTGTGAATCTTAAAAAAAAAGAAAAAAAAGTGAGCTGTGAACCTGAAAAAATAAATAAAAGAAAAAAGATTAAATGTATATTTAGTTTTGGTTAAAAAAAAATAAAAAAAAATAAAAAAAAAGTTGGTTGTGAACCTGAAAAAATAAATAAATAAATAAATAAAAGAAAAAAGATTAAATGTATATTAGTTTTGGTTGTGAAAAAAAAAAAAAAAAAAAAAAAAGTTAGCTGTGATCCTGAAAAAATAAATAAATAAATAAAATTAAATGTATATTTAGTTTTGGTTGTGAATCTTAAAAAAAAAAAAAAAAAGAAAAGACATATGGGGAAATTAGTGGATACCCATCCCCACCCATCCCCTATGGATATTTATAGAATATCATTACCCTACCCAATGATAGGAAAAAAAGGGGAAAACCAATATATTTGGGTTGGGTCTCCATGGATACCCACAGGTAGGTTATCCATTGCCATCCCTATCCAATATAAACAGAAACTCTTGCCCAATTTTGTAATTAAACATGCTAGAACAATATTACTCAAGTGATAATTGGAGTGGTTTGTTACAGTTTATATAAGTGATTATAATTTATTTTAATTTGGGAGTCTGTTTTAGATTATATGTTGTAGTTTTTATTTATAATTTATTAGGCATAAATAGTTTAAATAATTTTTAAAAAAAAATTATTATTTAGAAGTTGAGGAATGAGTGCTTTTAATTTTTGTTTTCTTATTATCAACTTTTTTATTTAAAAAATAATAATAATAATAATAATTTCACCAAACTGGGCCATTGTGGTGCAACAGGTTCAATATTTTTAAATAAAATCTATAAATTTTTGTTTGTTATTATTATTATTTTTCTCATGTAAGACCATCTCCATCCCTTACTCAAATATTTCATCAAATTTAAATTTGATAAAAACGCTTATTTTTTGGGCTCCAATCATCAAACTCATATAAAAATGAAGGCAAAATCAAAAGCTTTCATCAAATCATGAAAACGTTAACATTTTATTAAATTTCAGAACTGATCGTTGGTGGATAACTGAATGATTGACCGATCAGTTGGTGGATAACTGAATGGAAGACCGGATGGTCAACCAAGTTGACCATTGGCCAAACAACTGAGTGGACGACCAAATTAAAAAAGATTTGATAAAAATTTATGCTAAACCGAACGACTGATCAAATTTAATAACATGATTGAAACGTGCTATATCAAATCAAATTTTCCTTCAAATTTAAGAAAGCGTGGGAGACAAGGTAAACAATTAACATATAGGGCAAATTACACTAACAGTCCCTATAGTTTAGGACTCGTGTTACTTTGGTCCCTGACTTTTCAATTGTGACACATTTGACCCTGAATTTTGAATCTTGTTTCCAATAAGGACAACTGAAGATGCTATTATTTAATTTCAAGGCCAAAATCGTCAATGTAATAAAACATAAACTAATTTGACAAAAATAAATATCAAAAAAATATTTTTAATTTTTTAAAAATTATTTTTATCAACCAATGATAAAATTATGTAAAATTGATAAAAAAAATTAATAAAAATTACATGATTTATTATTAAAAATTAATTTTGTATGATCATCATCCAAATACATAATCAAAATTAATTTGGTAGAAAAAATAAATAAATATCTAAAAGATTTATCTATTTTACATAATTTTATTTTTAGTGGGTAGAAATAATTTTTAAAAATTCAAAAATATTTGTTTGACATTTATTTTTGTCAAATTGGTTTATATTTTATCAAATTGACGATTTTACCTTTAGAAAATTTAATGATATCTTCAATTGTCCTTATTTAGAACAAGATTCAAAATTCATGATCAAATATTTTACAATTAAAAAGTCAAGAATTAAAGTAATACAAATTCCAAACTATAGAAACTATTAGTGTAATTCACGCCCAAATATAAAGCAAACACAAAAGCAAAAAAAAAAAAAGGGGATGAGGAGTCATAGAACAGCATACCGTGGAAAATGCAAGCAAAGTAGAATAATGGGCCATGGCATTGGACCAAACCAATAGTCTTGACTAGGACTGACTCACTGGTTTTTGTTCATATGCGTATACTTGTTTGACAAGTTTGTCGATGCGGTTCTTTTATTTGAATTTCGAAAAATTATTCTAAAAAATAAAACAAAATCTCACGACTTTTATAATAAAATAAATTTTTAATTTTGTTATTTAATTTATTTTTAATTTAAATTATTTGTCTATTTAACTTAAGTAAAACTAATAGAAAAATAAAATTTTAGTCATTAAAATCAATAGGTGCATATAAAATTTCTAAAATATATATATATATATATATATATTTTTACTTTAATAACCAAAATATTGTTTTTTTCTCCATTTTTAGTTAATAGAAATAGACTAACGGTTTAGATTAGGAGTAATTGCAAATCGAGTTGGGTCGCATAGCATCACATCCGTCATCCGTCTAAAATTAGGAGAAATGAAAAAAATCAATCCGCATCTGCCCACCGATTTGGCAGATGCGGATTGAGCAAACCGTGCGGGTTAGCGGATGTATGCGATCGATTGGCGGTTTGAACTTTAGAAATTTTAGACATTTTTTTGAATTATAATTTATTACTTTTATAATCTCCAATAACTAATAATTTGAAAAAATATGTATTAGTTGTTTATAATAGGCCATGACACTATACATGCACATGTTAAAGGTATTATTTTTTATTTTCACAAAAATATATAATTTTTTATTTTTACTCTATGTTGTTACTTGTTATCAGTTCACGTTTTTTTTTTTTTTTGAACTTCATGTTCGGATGGATGGATCGAGTTCATGCAGGTGTGAGATGGTTGATCCGCCACCCGAATCACATTTGCGAATTTTGAAATATTTCATCAGCATCTGTTTGCTGAGAGATATGAATCCATCCAAAATCAGTCGAATTGAGTCGGGTTGAGCGGGTGAGTTGGGTTGGACGAACTCATAATTGCTCTTAGTTTATATTGAAAATAAATCAAAATATTATAATTTAAATTGATAAAATTAAAAATTCAAAAAGTTTATTTTGTAACAAGAGGTAAACTCTGAAATTTTTTTATTGTAATTTTTCTTTTTATATATTTTTTATTTATTATTGTTATTTTTATTATTTTCCTATGCGCTAGTGTTGTGTAGGTTTTGTTTACCTGATATGTGACAAAAAAAAATTTAAAATATGTTAAAAATTTGATTATTACAGAAATGTGGAAAGTAAGGGTGTGCGTTGATTAATTGGTGTTGATTTTGAAGTAATTCATAAATCAAATCATCTTTGACGGATTGATATTTTTTCAATCCGTACGATTAGAATCTAAACCCATATCACTATCGGAATCTCATGTGAAGATAGTTAAGCTCTTACTCATTTCGGTGCAAATATTTTTTTTACCATTTTATATTGACAGAAAATCTCATTAGAAATCAAATTTTTTTTTTTTTTCTTTCACAAAGCATCCTCACACTCAAACACCTTGAAAATAATATTTTTTGTAAATAAAATGGGGAAGAAATAAGAAAGAGGTATATGAAGTACTCAATTACCTTTTTTTTCATCTTCAAACATATAAAGCCCAACTGGTGCAAGTTAGTGACACTGATCAAAATTAAAAATGCCATTTGGGTGAAAAGTTGCTCAATCAATGATTTCCTTTACTCGATTGAAGGAATGAAGACCATCAAACCTAATATGTAACTCATTGCTTGTTGTTTCATCTAGGCAGCATCGATGGGCTTTTCTCGTGTTCCCTCTTTTGGTTGGGCCTCGTCAACCTTTTCTTTCTCTTGGGTCATGTTTGTTTTGCTGATTTATGGGTGGGATTGGCTTAGGATTGAAATGAACCCCACATATATTTTTGGTTTGTTTATTGGCTCTTAGATTGTTACTCCAAAGGGGATTGTTAGTCCCACAGAGTGGTGGGATTAGGATGCCTTCAATGCATGTGGGATTGAAAAATCAATCCCATGACACATTGTTCAAAAAAAAAATATTTTCTTTTTAAAGTGTGTTTATAAATTTTTTACTTTATTGCCTTACTAATTATCTCTAATACTATCATAAAAATAAACACACTTTTACTTCATTTTTTTACTAACAATCTTCATATTAACAATCTCTTCACTAACCATCCCCTCATTAATAATCCTATCCAACCAAATCTGGTAAACAAACATGACCTTAGTGTGCATATGATTGTGCTTGAGAATAGATGCAACTTAGTTGTAATGTATTCTTCACTCAATGATGCAATTCCCACCAAACTCCCCATGTGGTATTCACTTCATTTCATCAATAAATTTTTCTTTTTGTTGGAAAAAAAAAAAGAAAAAGAAAAAAAAAATGTATTCAATGGACCATAAAATTTTCAAAGAAACTGGGAAATTTGATACCTAAGAAGGAGAAACTATAACCCAAAAACCATACATTTCATTCCAAAAAATAAGAAATTTTGTGTCACAGTCGAAAATTGGGATAAAATCATGAAATTTAATAAAATCATAATTTTTGTACAAATTCAAGAAATTGAGAAATTTCTTGGTTTTCAAAACTTGGGAAATTTTGTACATAATTGCGGAATTTCGTACCTAAAAACAAGAAATTTCAAATAAAAATTTATAATTTTAATCTCATAAACCGAGAAACCTCAATTTTTGCATAAACCATGAAATTTCATCCAATTTATATTTTGCATAAAATTAAAAAGTGGATAAATTTTTAAGTGTTTATGAAATTGAGAAATTTCTCAATTTCCACGAACTAATAAATTTCACATGAAATTAAAAAAATGGGAAATTTTAATCCCAAATTAGTAAATTTCATCATATAAATTTTGCGATGAAATCATGAAATTTCATCAAATTGATTTTTTTGCATAAAATTCAAGAAGCTGAAATTCTCTATGATTTTTGAAACATGGAAATTTTATACAAACTTTTAAAAAAATTGGTAAATAAAAATGAAAAATTCTTACCTAAAAATTGTACATCTCGTCATAATAATGAGAAATTTCATCTCAAAAATGAAAATTTGGAATGAAATGGTGAAACTTTATTCAAATTTTAGAATTTTCGGAAACTAAAAATTTCTCAGTTAAAATTTGAAAATTTTCATTTTAAAATTTCTCAGTTCAACTGAAAATTAAAACAAATAAAATATCTCATCACAATTTAGAATTGAAAGTCCCACAGTTGTTAAAATTTTCAAATTCCAGAGAACATTTTCTAATTATTCATATAAAAATCAATTGAAAAACTTTTAAAAAATGAAATATTTCTCTCCTACAAACATACATAGAATTGTTTTACAAAAACTAAAAAGTTCCATTGTTCGGAAATTGATAAATTTCTCCGTGTCGCCAAATAGAGAATTTCTCACTTTCTAATTATTCATGCAACAATTACTTTAAAACTAAATCAAATGAAAGAAATTCATCTAAGCGACTTTTGAAATTAAAAATAAATAAAATAGGTCTTTCAATAGAAAAGTTCAAGGTTGGCGTACATAAAACATCTTGATGAGTGTATAGATATACATGTTGGAAAAAATGGATTTTTGGTGACTTTAATTAAATGTTAAAGTGGGCCCCAACCATCTATTGTGATGGGTCCAAGTGGGTCTAAATACTTTGCAATAAGATGTTTACACCACAAAAAGAATGGCAAAAAACCATCGAGAATTGAATGAGAAATTGCCTCATGAAGTTAGCTTTATGAAAGAGATATTGGGATTAGTATGTAACATCTATTCCACATTGATTGTACAGGAATGCATTGAAGAGTATTTAAATCCCTTTTTTGGCTAAAGGGTGTGAGCCCTTTGGGCATCCAAAATTTTCAACTTTCCAAAGGAAGAGAGTTATGGGTGCTTCATATAATAGGCTTGGGCCAAAACTATGGTCCAAGTTGGTTCTGCAAAATATGCCACAAGTGCGCGCACCGCCCGCCTGCCCGAACCAGGTTCGGGTCCTTGGTCCTTGGGCTTAGGCTTGAGGCTATAGGGCTTGGGTTGGTGGTCTACCAAACTCTATATATATATATATATTTCCAAACCTAGGGTTTGTGGGTGGTTGCTGCAGGATTATTATACTTGTGTATAATATGTTTGTAACTCCTGCAATATTGCAGAGGTTAATGGTGCATTAGTGACCAGCCATAAAAGCTAGAGGCTCCTCCTCTCTCTCTTCTATACATGTATAAATTGAGATCCTCCTGTCAAGTCTAACACAGAAAGTTTTGCTTCTATTTTACAAGTCAGTTTGCTAGAAAGTTCCTACAGGGAGAGAGTGCTACCACGGGTTTTGTTCGCTAAGCTAGACAAAGAGTGCTTCTGCCGTAGCTGGTTTTTAACCGTCATATCCTAGGAGACAGACACTAGATATCCTCAAGCACTCGACCCGTGAGGCGAGGAAAATTTGTTTTAAGGAAACTGCTATTGTGCAGGTTTCGGTTTGCTTTCTTTACAATTTTATTTTATTGTGTATTTCTGTTGTAATTTAATTGTAATTCTCAGCATGTGTTCTTGGTATATAATGTGATTTATTCATGAATCTATTTATTTAATTTCACAATTTGTACAACAATACTATAGACGCGCCCTTAGGCTTCATGCTACAGTTCGGACTCAATGTCGCAATTTTTAATATGATCTCGCAAAGTGTAATGCAAGACTAATAAATCACCAAAGAGTCCAAATCCGGCAAATCGTTTTGGAAAACTGATTTTTAAGAAAGAAGTGCTAAACATGGACTGCTTTGCCAGATACAGAGTTGCCACCTAAATATTTTATTTTGGAGGAATTTAGGAAACCCTGACTCGTGCTTAAGGCCACGTGTCCGTCATCACCAAAGTTGCCTCGGCTCGGGAACTTGGGTACGATTGGGGAAGGTCATGCAAAGAGCACCCCCGCTCGCCCGATCAAAGATCGCCCTGTACTAAGCATGATATCTTGTTTTTGAAAACATATGCGTTCTTATTCCGGTTATTAGCTAGAGTTTACTATGTGATGCGCACAATACACAAGTATAGACTAGATCGCTTAATTTGGAACAAAGCATTGCATTTTCATTTGTTTGAAAATGGTTTGAAGTTTGCTACTCACGAGTAGGCTAAAATGCAGATTTTAATGAATTATCCCAATTCAAGTAATCCAACCTTCACCAACAGGTATTCAAGCAGTTATATCATATAAGCGATTAGCCTCATGGCAAGCATGCTGTCATGGCAAAACTCACACTCATGCAAGATACTAAACCATAAACACTCACAGTGTACTCCGAGCCAAAACAAGAAACTAGTTAGAAATCATACATGTTAAAATGGCTAATGCATCGCATGCAAAGTGCAACTAGAATAGGCTCGGCTAATCTAAAACGGCACATGAGATGCGACAATTTGATATATGTATTCAATTTGGAACTGAAATACAATGCAGTTAGTATGATGTGCCAAGCCCAGTGTATGCAATACAGATGAATGGTGCAAACATGCATAGCATAAGGATACTAATTGAAATATGCCCTAGAACTAACCATTGAAAGCAGGTAAGTAAAAGGGAGAAAGAAGTGGGGGTTAGAAGACATACATCACACACACGCACGCTTATTACATAATTGTGCCCTCTCGGGGGAGGGACCAAAAGAATAATACAAATTAACTAATTAACTAACTAACAAGCTAATTAATTACGCAACCAAATCGAAATAAATAACTATTCTAAGCTATCAAAATACTGAAATGGCCTCGAGATGAGGGATGAATGCATGCTCGGACGGCTTCGCTTGGAAATCCATCACCATGCTTCATGTTTCCTCTGTTTGCACTGCTCTGTACCTCTGAAAATTGTGCCAACTTCTGTGACACTTTTGAATCGTCTTGTGTACACTGTGGGAGGTCATAGACCAAGAGATGATGCCATCGACCAAGATAGGAAGGTCATCAACCAAATATAAGGCTCTCTGCCAAATGTTTGTTGTCGATCGGCACTGAATATGGTCGATCGACCATCTATTCCTGTGAAAAGCTCCTGTTGCTGCAGTAGAGGACAAACAAAGCATGTCAATACATTTACAAGATAATGTTTGCACAACTACATCCCTTAACATGTTTAAGACTCAAATGTGTGTAGTTCTCGACCCTCGGACCACCAATCACACATTCCAATGCATGATGGCCAAAGGAGCCAAGTGTGCAATTCAATATCAAATGAAATGCACAAAACAGATAAGGGGCCCCAACCTCTATCATGTTCAATCAAGAGGCAAGGGAATGCACACACAATGCTATGCAACCCTAGCAAGCATGTGACAACATGCAAACTAGTAAACATGCAACAACATGAAACCCAAGCATACAAACATGCATGCATACAATGTAATAGGTATGCAACAACAATACCAACAACAAGCATGCAATGACATGTAATCTAACAAGTATGCAAGGTGGTTGAGCATGCAACAACATGTCAATTAGTAAGCATGTAATAACATGTAATGGACCAAGTACGCGACAAACATATAAACATGATGTAAAGTAACAACTTTGAACAACATGGTAAGGTGCAACATGAACATGCAAACATGCAAGGCATGTAAAGGTGGACAAGTATGCAACAACATACAAAATGAGACAAGCATGCGACAACATGGTAAAATGGACTTAAACTAAAGATGGATAGACCTCAGCTATGCCCAAAATCAGTGGCCGAAATTCTACGAAAATGAAGACAAAGGTACATACAAACATGCATGCCAATTGGCCTATCACCTAAGCATAGGAGAGCAACTTTCAAGAACACTTAAAAGGGGACAAATATGGACATGTGACATACATTGTAAGCTCTGAAATCATGTTAGGAAAAGTGCCAAACCAACCGAACAAAGCAAGCAAGTCATGCAAAAAGGCTTAAAGCTTGAGACTAACCAAGAGACTCAAACCATGGCTACAAGAATCAAGCCCCAAAGGGCCAAGGGCTGTCAAAACAGTCCCAAGGCAGGCCAAGATGAGGCCAAAAACAATCTTAAACCTAGCCAACACAACACTAAAAGCATGAGGCATGCGAGGCTACAAAAGGGGTGTTACACTACACCTATTAAAACCAAACATGGCATGAGTTAAGCAATGAAAAACAGAGTTATGGCATGGTAAAATAAGACCAAAAACCCACTTAGATGGCATCCCAAAGACCTAAACATGATGGCACACACAATGACCCATTCATGAGGCATAAAACATCAACTCTTTAAAGTATTAAAATAGTGACAAGTGCAAGTGTTTGAGCATGAAACATGGACTGAAATAGTATAACAAATAATGCCAAATCATTGAAATGGTCCAAGTAAAGCATGCTAGTGACTTGGACACTTAACACTAACAAGCTAGAATGCCTTCTGGCTGTACAAAGCATGGCATATATGGTCAAAACAACTCAAATCAGAGCTTAAGCATGTTACAACAAGGCTAAAAGCTTCATGGAGTCGAGCCAAAATCATGCTAGAAACATGGCTTAAAGCATGATGCATGTTAAGGAAAATGAAAGGATTGCAAGATAAGTACATGGTGCATGCAAGAAGCCATTAAACCAACCTTAGACAGAGGTAAAACATGGAAAAATAACACCAAATACTTGCTGAAATAGAGCTAAAACAAGCTAAGCAAACATGCTACCAATATAAGCCATTTATACTAGCATACAAGACAATAAGGAGAGGGGATGACCCTCTCCTATTTAGGACTCCAAAACCACCTTCCCACCATTGAAAATCCTCTGGATTTCAGTGGTAGGAAGGTCATGCAAAGCCAAGAACAAGGGCCAAAAGGGATGGCCTAAAACAAGGCCTAAGATGGGGGAAACAACCCCAAACCAAAAAGTGATCTTAAACAAAGATCTAAAGCATCAAAAATCAGAACTTATTGTAGTTTAGAGTTAAGCTTAAAACAATAAGCAAGAAGGTCTAAAAGCTTAAGCAAGAAAGGGGTATTAAAAGTAAGAATGCTCACCCTTGAAGAACACTTTCAAGAACAAGGCTCCAGCAACTTTTCCAAGCTTAAACCACTCCAAGAACTCTGAAACTAACTCTCTAGGATCTCAACAACCAAAGGATGGTGTATTGCTAGGTGTTGTGTGCAATAGTGTGAACAAAACACCATTTTGAGCACAAATACACACACAAATATATAGAGAGGGGAGCTATAGAGATAGATAGATATATATCTTCTATCTCAGATTTTTGGAACCCTTGAGAAGGGAGGAGGGCCTCCTCTCTTATAGAAATCCAAATTCAAAGCTTCTAGGAGAAGCTAAGCCAAGGGACAATCCCTCCAGACACGTGTATGGAGGGGGTGAATTGTGCATGCCAGCTGAATATCTGCATAAAGCAGATGAACAGGGTTCGGTTAGAAAACATGGCCGATCGACCAACATAAGTGCCGATCGACAAAAGGAGTGCCGATCGGCCAAAACTTTTGGCCGATGGCAAGAAAACAAGGCCGACGGGTTCAAGCCTTGGCCGATGGGTTCAGGGGATGGCAAACAAGCCACTATCTTCCCTCAGAAGCAAAAACACAAGTGTTTGGTCCACAACCAAGCACAAAACAGACAAGTTGAGAGATCTTGAGGCAAGGCGCACGACCGAGGCCTCCGAGAACTCAAAACGAACACGAGCATGGATGATCATCGAGTGTTCAAACGATGACGTCCAAGTCTTGAGGACGATCAAAAATGGGGTGTCTACAAATACATATATAAATATATGTACATCGATTCACAATGGAATGGTTGGTTCTTCAAAAATAAATATTATGGTGTCGTTTGGTAACACTTACGTTTTCAGTTTTCTGTTATATTTACAAAATTTTTAAAAACTTAATAAAAACTTGTTTGGTAAATTTTTGATTTATAAATCAGTGGTCAGTTTATAAATTTGGCCAAAAAATGTAAACTCAAAAAATGTGTTTTTGTTTTGAGTTTTGAGTTTTGAGTTTTTTTTTTTTTTTTTTACCACTCAACACTAGCCACCACTCGCCACCATTTCCCCACCGTCTTCCGCCACCACCACCCCCACCCCCCACCACACCACTCACCACCCATCTGCCACCACCACCGCCACTACCACCCACCTGCCACCCACTCGCCACCACCACCCACCTCTCGCCGCCGCAACACCACCACCACTACACCAACACACACTCCCTACCTGTCATTCAACCGCCAACACCCACAAACCCGTCACTAAAATCCACCGCCTGCCACCACCACCCGCCACCACTCACCACCCTCCTACCACCACCATCCACCACCCGCCACCACCACCAGAACCTGCCACCCACCACCACCACCACCCGCTGCCACCACCACCACCACCCGCCATCCGCCTGCCACCACTACCCACCACCACCCACTCGCTACCACCCACCACCCGCTACCGTCACCCACCCACGCACCCACCACCACCACCACCACCCACCATCATCCGTTATCCGCCACCCACCTGCCACCACCACCACCACACCACCACCACTCGCTACCACTCGCCACCGTCACCCACCTACCCACCCACCCACCCACCATCACCACCCGCCACCACCACCACCATCCGCTATTCGCTACCCACCTGCCGCCACCATCTACCACCGCCACTACCACTACCACCATCCATCGTCACCCGCCAACCCACCACCTACCCGCCACCACCCGCCATCTGTTACAACTGCCGCCGCCACCACCACCACCACCACCACCACCCACTCGCTACCACCCGCCACCGTCACCCACCCCCACCCACACACCACCACCCACCGTCACCACCTACCACACCCACTACCCACCACCCACCGTCACCACTTCCACTACCGTTTTCCGCCGCCATTTGCCACCACTTGCCATTTCTCACTCTTTTTTATATTTTTAAATATTTTGTCAATTACCAAATGCGTTTGTAGTTTATGTTTTTCTAAAAATAAACAAAAACTAGTTTATAAAATTTTTGTAAATATAAACTGAAAATGTAAACGTTACCAAATAGACCCTATATATATGAAGAGGGTTTTTGAATTTATCCTAGAGACAATTGTCCTACTAGGAAATTTTAATGGTCATGATTCATTTCTGTATTTAGATGGATAGCTAAGATGACCCCCTTAACTTTCTTCTACATCCCACCCACCTCCATTTTTCTATTTTTTTGTCACCCCACGTTCTCTCATTTGCCAACCCAAGACAAACCCAAGAGGCGCATTTCCCATTTCAAATTTGCACTTCTCTTCTCTCTCTCTCTCTCTCTCTCTCTCTCTCTCTTTCTCTTCCTCTCACTCCCCCTCTCCCTCGGCTACCACCGACAGTAACTCTCCACTGTCGCGTGGCTTCCACCGCTACATCGCCTCCATCACTATGTCACCTCCAATCTCCACCGATAGCAACTCTTCATCTCTTCTCCCGCCACGACGCCTCTGTCCTCCACCGTCAAGAGAGAGATGAGTTTCTGAAATGGGTTTGGATTTGTGTGTGTTTGGATTTGTTAAAATAATCAATTGGTTTTGAATTGGACCTGGGGGTTTTGCTTTTGGTTTGAAAATGTTGGAAAATTTGTCATTTGTTTTCAGAAATCTCACCAAAGATCTTTACGATATTTAATAAGGTCATGATTTTTACTATGGATTGATTTTTTAATTTTTAATTTTTTTGGTTATTTTGGTATGGGCTAAAAGCCTCCTTTTGGTACTCCACGGGGCATGGATGTTTAGGAATTTCGGTTTTGGGGATGTTTAGGTTTGTGTTTTCTAAACCTTAATCGATATATTCAATGGAATCACATTGATATACATCAATTTGGTTTGTGTTTCTAAGATTTGGGTTTCTATTTGTTTTTCTAAGATTTCTTTTAAAACATTAAAACTGAGAAAGAGATGAGAGAATGAGAAAGAGAGAGAATGGGTGTTGATTTCCTATGAGAGGACAAAATGAGAAAGATAGACCTTTCTGGAGAGATTAGAGAGAGAAAGTGGGGAAGATGGAGAGGGAGAATGAGTGGGAGATAGTACAGAAAGGTTAGGGGGTCACCCTGCACAACACCACACAAAAAAAAGTGGGTTTAGATTTTTTTTTTATTTTTAAATCCACTCTGTTTGAAAAATGTTTGTAGAAAATGTTGGTTTTTTTTTGGTGGATAAATTTAAACTCAAAATTTAAATTAGGTTTAAATTGGATTATGTTAAATAAATAATCATAAAAGTGAATTTTGAGAAAGAGAGGAGAAATAATGGGAGTCGTGTGATTTGTTCAAAAACTGAAACGAAGAATTTTTTTTATTAATAGAATTTTGACTTCAAATTCTTATAATAAATTATATTTTTCTATTTTTACTTTAATTTTGTTGGGGTGTATTTGTGTTTGGATACTTTTACAAAATTCATTTCAAAGTCAATAAATTTGATAAATTACATTTTAAATCAATACTTTTAAATTTAATTATATTTTAATCTTATAATTAATTTAGACACGGATATACACTAGGTGACACATTACTTTTATGAGTGATGCATTTTTAAACCTCCAAACCAACCCTGGGGACCTACATGGTTAGAATCTATTGTCAAATAAATCAGTAGTTTGAAGGTGTTAAAATCTGAAAGTGTTAGAATCTATTGCCAGATAAATTATGGTTGTTGCCAAGGATAGTTAAACTTTTTGAGCACTTTCAAGTTGTTGTAAGCTTTAAAGGCTCTGGAAATTGGTTCATCAAAATGAAGACCATGCGGGCAGAATGTGATTGGCTGGATGGAAAAAGCAAGCGGAAAAAGCGATAAAGAGTGAAGTCAAGAGCTTTGGGTAACCCACCACCAACCAGGGATGGAGGTCCGAAATTTCCACGACTTTTGGGAAATCACAATACTGTATTATTGTTATTATTATTATTATTATTATTATTATTATTAGAATCTTAATTTATTTAGCTTTTATTGTTTGTTGAACAAACTACTAAATTGAAATTCTTAAACAACATAATAAATATTTATTTGGTAGTATTATATGTATCAATGGGTATAAACAACAGAATAATTATTTGTTTGCTTGCAGTGGGAGTATTTCAGTGTTTCTCTGTGAGCTGCATCATTGGATTTTTGGGTTATTTCGTTGTTATTTTATTCGAGTTTTATAAAGCATATGATACAAGAAAAATTGTTACAATTTTTTAAAAATAATAGTATTGCTTTATATTTTTTCAATATTTTTGTCAAAAGATATTACAGACTTCATAAATTTTAATATGATATGTATGAATTACAACTATATTTTGATCACAACATTATTTACACCGTGCCTTCAGGCACGGGCATACGCTGTAACGCCCTCAAAATAAAGGAGATAATCCAACCCAATAGATTCATAAACCTGATAAGAAAAGTATTACTTTCATTCATCAGAGTTTATATTACAAAAGAGATTACATGCATTATACTTTTATAAATATTCATTCTGAAACCACAACAAGTAACACTAATTAATTACGACAAAATAAATGCCCAACGGGCTTATATCTTTCCAAGAGATAACTTGGTTACAACAAAAGAGAGTCATAAGCTCTTTACAATTAAAGCCCTCAGCTTAAAAGAAAACATATAAACATAAAAATAATGAAAATAGAGCCTTCAGCCCCGCCCTTCCAAGCTATGCCCTTGGAGGTGGCATGTCACCTGTACCTGAAAATGGTTCCCTAAGTAGGGCGAGTCAAAGCCCAGTAGAGATATACTAACACAATGTATGAAATTTAACTAAGATATAAGCATTAGATAAATGTTCAATACTTAAAAACCAACCATCTTTCACGACCAATCAGTAATGACATCAATACCCCATTCCATTTCCATTCATCCATTTCAAGTCAATACAAAAGTATAGTCCTTTATTATCTAAACAATCCAAATGAGACTACAACTCATTTATTAACAATTCAATTCATTCATTATTTAAACGCTTCAAACTTCTTGCCATTTCACGGAATTCTCATCCGAGGGAACCGGCACCCATATATATATAAGATTTCGGGACTTTCACCCTGGACACTTCGGCCAAATTAATTTTCCATAGAGTCTATCCCCTATCTCCTCCCAAACAATGATACATATACAATGTATTTAAAAGTGTGTCTGTAGACGTCCCCGAACGCATCCCGGGGAGGGAGTGCGAGTCCCTCCCGTTCTGGTTCGCTATTGGGTCACTACAGTTCGAAGGACTCAATTGTTTGTCGCGGTTCGTAATCTGAACCAAAGAGTCCAACTCTGGCAAATCGTTTTGAGAAAAATAGATTTTGAAAAGAAGTGCCAAACATAGACTGCTTTGCCAGATACAGAGTCGCCACCTAAATATTTTTTAATGGGGGAATTTTAGGAAACCCTGACTCGGTGCCAAAGGCCACGTGTCCGTCATCACCAAAGTTGTCTTGGCTCGGGAGCTTGGGTACGATCGGGGAAGGTCAGCTATGAGCACCCCCTTTCGCCCGGTCCGAGGACCGGCCTCTACTAACCATGATATCCAATTTTGAAAAATTTATGTGTTCTTATACCGGTTATTAGCCTAGATTTACTACGTTATGCGCACAGCAAACAAGTATAGACCAAATCGCCTAAGTTGGAACAAAACACTACATGTTTGTTTTGAAAACGGTTTGCTACTCGCAAGTAGGCTAAAATGCACGTTTTGCCACCCTCAAGTGGGCTTTAGAAAAGATGATTTTGCCACTAACTAGTGGGCTTAAAACTCACAGTTTTTAATGCATTGTCCCAATTTAGGTAATTCAACCTCCATCCACAGGCATTCAAGCAGTTATTCACATAGGCAGCTAGCCTCATGGTAATCATGCTATTATGGCAACATTCACACGCATGCGATATGCTAAAGCATAAAACTCACCTAGTACTCCAAGCCAAAACAGAAACTAGTTAGTAATCATATGCATGATCCTAGTTCATGTTAAGTGGCTAATGCAACACACACATGCAAAGAATGTAATCTAGACAGGCTCGGCTATCCTAAACATGGCATATGGAATGCTACAAATAGCATGTATTCAATTTGGAAATCAAAAAAACAATGTAGTTTGTATGATATACCGAGCCCGATGCATGTCAACAAATGCATGGATGCACGCATGTCTTGCATAAGGTATGCTAATTTAAAAAATGCCCTAATCTACCATCATAAGCAGATAAATAAAAGGGAAGAAAGAAATGGGGTTGGAAGACTACACACACACACACCCACACTTATTACAAATATGCCCTCACACAGAGGGACCAAAAGAATATACAGTCCCAAATAATACAGTCCAAATACAAAATAAGATATTACAAAACTCTAATTATCAAATAAATGCAGAATAGAAAAGATAGCCACAGCCCCCCGCTTTGGGATGCGTGAATGATGCATGCTCGATCCGTCTTACCCGGAAAACCCGCATCATACCACTGCCGCCTCTGTTTTCACTGTCCTGCCTTTCTGAAAACTGGCAAAGTCCCAGGACACCTTCTATGCACACTGCAGTACACCATCGGCTGGATAAAAATGACCACCGGCCATTTAAAATGACCATCGGCTGCTTGAGAGGTTATGGCCACCAATACATTGTCGGTCGGCACTCTGTTCTGCCGGTCGGCAAACAATTCCTGCGGAAGACAGTTTTTGACCAGCAACAAGGCCAGACAGTGTATGGCATGGAATTTTAAGGCAATGTCATGCATGGACACACTCCCTATCATGCAATGGACTCAAGGGAGCATGGCCCTTGACCCCCGGGCCATCAATGGCGCATTTTGACGCATGATGGCCTAAGAGGCCAAGTTTGCATTTCAATGTCAAATGCAATGCACACAAACATACAAGGGACCCAACCTCAATCATGGTTGATCAAGAGGTGAGGCAATGCACAACAATGCACATGCAACCTAAGCATGCAAGCTAACACACAAACATGCAATGCAACTACATGGCACACACAATGTACATAACATAACATGCACAATGCATTGAAACATGGCATACACAATGCAAGATGGGCTTACACCAGTACAAGTGGACCTCAGCCACACTCACATAGGAGGCCATTAGGTGAAATGAGGCAACCGAAATGCACACAAACATGTCCAATGCATGGACCAATCCTAAGATACAACATGCAACTCTAACAAGGCATGGAAATGATGAAACATGGCATATAAACATGCAAACTACAGTGCTGGAATATGATGCACAATGACCCCGAACATGCAAATACGTCATACAATACATGCTATAGGCCCCGAAACCCAAAACTAGTCGGATGCATTGAACTATAACTATGCAAAGCAAGCATTTTTAGACTATGAAGCATGAAGAAAGAAGCAAGGAAGCCCCAAAACAAGCATGTTTACAGTTCAAAATATGGCCAAACAGTGAACAAAAGTGAGGCTAAGCTATCATGCAAAAATGGCTCCGCAAGGGAGGTAATGAAGCAAGTGGTAGATGCAAAGCCCAAAATGAAAAATACCCTTCTACAACACTGAAGAGGGACCAAAAATATGACTACTTACAGTAGATTACAAGCCCCAAATCAATATACAAACATGCTCAAAATGCAATGCAAGATTAAGGCCACAAGAGGGCTATAACATGAAGTATACAAAACATGCATCAAACAGCAAAAGACCCTTCATGGGACATTGATAGGGGGTCAAAATAAGACCCTTTTCAGTTCTGATCAGGGTCGAAAAACAGAAGCTCAATGTGCTAACAAGTCATGCAAAATGGGGGACCAAAGAGGGGTTCAATGGCAAGTGACACATGGAGGTCCCCAACAGTGTTGAGCCCTTCTTCAATGTTGAAGAAGGGCTCAAAATAAGCCTCTTTACAGTTTACATCGAAGCTCAAAAATACTTGTAAATAAGGCTAACCAATGAAGCTAAAAAATGCAAGTTTAAGGGAAATGGGTGCTTACCCTTGAAAAGCAGCAAACCAGCAGCCCTTGGTCCAAGTTTTTGAGCTTCTAACCTCTGTAAATGGCCTCCAAAGTGCTAGAATGGAGGATGGAGGTGTTGTGCTAGGTGTTGTAGGGCAAATGATGCAAGAACAAAGGTGTTTGGAGGCTTGGATAAGATAGATATAGAGGGTTAGATATATATGTTAGATATATATGTCTACTCTCTGGTTTTTTACTCAAAAACTCTAACCCCCAACAATGGAGGAGGAGGGCTCCTTATATAGGCAAAGGCAAAGGCTCCAAGCTTCTCCAAGAAGCTAAATGAAAGGGGCAAAGGGTGCAAATGGCTCAAGGCTTCTTGGAGAAGCAAAAATAGCTAGCCAAGCTTCTCTAAGAAGCTTGGCCAAAGGGTTCAAGCTTCTAGAAGCAAAAGGGGGGTCAATGGCTCAAAAGGGTGCAAAATAGCCACATATATGCATGGAGGGTCGGGTCTGTGCATCCCAGCTGGCACAGCTGGCATGCACCATGCCTGCAAGAGTCAAAAGGGTTAAATCGGCCATGAAAAAAGGTCATCGGCCAAATAAATTGCCGGTCGGCACAATAAATTGCCGACCTGCAATTTGTACTGGCCGGTCGGCTAAATAGAGTTCCGATGAGTGGATGATGGGGTAAAAAAGTGCCGGTGGATGTCCAAATTGAAGCCCCAGAAGTTATCTTTCCAATGGCGCAAACCTTGCATTAAAATTCCTTCTGTGGAAAACGTTATGCCCATTTTGGTGAAGCCGCGCAGATTCGATCCAACCGGGAGGATGCCCAACTTTAACTTATCATATCTCCCCCACCCGGATTTGGCTTTGAGAGATTCTTGAGTGAAAAATGAAGCCCCGGAAGTCTTCTTTCCAATGGTGGTGGCCTCATAGCTCAACTCCAAGTGTATAGACAAACAAGCTTGATTTAGCGAGGACTGCTCGTCCCTCTCCTACCCGGATCCTTGCCGAACTTCTTCTCCAACTTGTTTTCTCCCCTCTTCTCCTCTTTTCTTCAACTTCAAACCCCTAAGTAAGGTGTTTTGAAAGATTTTCGAAGACTTCATCTCTTCTTTCATTAATTTCCACTTTGTCCTTGCTCGGTTTATCGAAAAGCGCAACATTTACCGAAATGCGAGCGTCGGAACATCGTGGGAATTTTATTTCAAAAATGTTTTGAAAGAGAGGGTTTTAAGGTCTAAAAACCATCCAAAATAATTTTGGTCCAAAATGAGGTGCGAAGTTGAGATTTGCCTCCTTCCTTGCCGAAGAAACTGAACCTGTGCCCTGCACACCTTTCTCCACCAAGTAAACCATCAGTAGTGCCCAAGTCTTGTGGGCGGTCAAAAATGGGGTGTCTACAGTGTCATATACAAGGACTACCAAAATTCACACATTCAACAATTTAATCAAATCGTCATATTCAATGACATAATTCACATGATCAGTTTTAATTTACCTAATACTCATGCAGTTCTACAACAATCATAGCTATACTCCACCGATAGCCCAAAACAGATATTTCTAAATAGATATACAATCTATTAAACATATAATTTATCAAATTTCCATAGGTGAGTGATTTAACAAATCCAACTACACCATTCATGTATATATCCTCCCAATTTCATATTTTCCATATCAATTTCATTATATATGCAAGATGAATTATTCAACCCAAATTAGGGCAAAATTTCCATTTTCACACATGTCAATCACAAGTCTAAATTTCATCATTTTAACCCATATAATCCCATCTTCAATACCCTACATATATTTCCATAGTCCAATACAGAAAATCCCTCTTTCAAATCTTGAGCTCAAACCCTAGTTTCACCCAAATGCTTCCAAACTCCACTATTTATACAAAATGACAAATACTTAGGTTAAAAATCATACTAAGGTGTAGAATATCCCTACCTCAAGTGTAGGAGCTCAAAGGAGAGAAGAAGAATCTTGAAAGTGCACGAAATCAAGCTTTACTCGGATGGAATGGAAGCCCACAAGATGCTCCACCTTTTTCTCAAAGGGAGTAGAGTGGAAACTCTTAGATTCTAAGGGATTTGTAGAGAGAAGTTGGATTTTTGGAGAGACAGCCAATCTAGGGTTTTTAGCAAAAAGAGATTCAAAAAGTGATGTAAAACTCCTCTACTGTGAACTGATATATGCGGTCTTCGCTCGAGCGAAGGAGTTGTCGCTTGAGCGACCAGACACAACAAGTGACCTCGCTCGAGCGCAAGAAGCGTCGCTCGAGCGCACAATGCACAACTTCAGGTCTGCCATAGACGCACACGCTCGCTCGAGCGCAATCGAGCGCAAGAAACCTTGCTTGAGTGAAGGAACAAATAACACAAGGCTCGCTCGAGTGAAGAAATTCACCTTCCCAGAAAATTTGCGTCTGGGAGAGAAACCTGAGGACTCTCAATTCTCGCTCGAGCGTAAGAAACCTCACTCGAGTGAATAACCAAATTACAAAAAAACTTGAGGACTCTCAATTCTCGCTCGAGCGTAAGAGGCCAAAATCTAAGCAACAACAATCTAAACCAACGAACAACCAACCTGTTCCAAATTCACCCAACAAGTTCCAAAACTCAAATACAAAGGGTCAAAGGAGAAAAAAAAAAGACATGGATAGAATATTCAACTATGGAACCCGAGTCCGGAACATAATGAAGGTCGGGGCAAAACTTGGAATCGCTATATACGCTAGTATATATATATAATGTGCAAAGTAAGTAATGATATTATCAAATTTCAAAAAAAAAAAAAAAAAATGTACTAATCTTGTTTGACAGATCATGATAAATAGGTTTTAAAATTATAAATTTTACAAATGTGTAAAATAAAAATTATTCTATTTGGTTAGTTTTGTTTCAAAATTTTATTCTTAATTTCTTTTAATAATATAAATTAGTTTGATAAAAATAACTATTAAAAATATTTTTATTCTAAAAAGAGAAAAATATTTGAGAGTGACTGTTTTTTATTTTTTATTTCATTTTTTTCCTACCAAACTAGTTTTTAATTTTAATTTATACATTTTTGTATAAATAAATTTGAAAAACGAAACTAAACTGTGCAAATACATTTCAAAATCTATTACATAAAAAAGAGAAAATTACCATACTGCTTTAAACTAATAGTGTTGGCTACATATTTTGTAAAAGCCAGTTACGATTCAACACATGGCAGAATAAAGGTAATATAGGAAGACTATTCAAGCTTTCGATCCTGATCGTACATGTGACAGTTAATGTTGGTTCTCACAAGATCTGAGTAGCATTGGATCAGTAACGAGATGCAAGGTGACGTGGCTTCAACGCTTACCCACATTCAAATTCAAATATAGGAGGGAAGCCTAACTGTAAGTAATGGCGTGGTGGAACTACTTATAAGGCAGTATGATCAGCGATCATAGAGGAGCAGTTCGACGGTTTGAAATGCAGTTCGAAGGTCATCCTTGACAAGTATAAATAGTAGGAAAGCCCCCAGAAAAACGCCCCTGACTCAGATCCAACAAACCAGTCATTTACTTCATATTTTCCTTTTCAATTTTACATTTCCAGTCTTTACATTTCCTGCACTTTAAATACCTGTTCTTTACATTCCTGCACTTTAAATTCCTGCACTGTACTTCGTTCATAGGAGTAGTTCCAAGTAGATCGTCATTGTAAACCTCTACGAGGCTGAGTTTGGATCATTGTAAGTTTTCATTTTAATGAAATACTTTAGTTGTTCGTCATTTCACTGTTATTTTGCTTAATTTCTCCTAAGTCAAGCCACCAGTAAAAGTCCTCTTCATTGAGGCTGAAAGAACTAAAACACAATCGTCTGATATTTGGTTGGCAATTATAATTTCTGTAAGGACTGATTAATCCTTGCTAGCACGCTCGCATTTACAAAAATACCCTTCGAAAGCCAAAAAAGCAAACAAATAGTGTAGTAGAAAATTTTACAAATAAAACATGTTACTAACACTTATTCGATAGTTGAGTGATAAAGAATGATCTAAAAAATATTCATCAACTGTTTAAAACATATTTGGAGGGATGGTTAAAAGTTGATTTTTTGATTTTTTTTTTTTTTGAAAAAAAATATGTAAAAAATATTGAAAGTAATGTAATCTAAAATAAGTTAAAAGTTGACTTTTGACTTTTTTTACTCTTCCCAAATTAGCCCTTAGTAATCCTTATGTTGACGAAGTTTTGTTCGTAAAGACTTGATACCCACTACTCCTATCTCACACAGTAGGGTTAGGTATAGGGTTATTCGAACCGCCCAATCCGAATCGAACTGTATGCGAATGGGCAGCTTCCTATACGCAATACGGGCGGATGCAGTTTGGAATATGGCATGATTGCGGGTTGGGCGTTTTACCTGTATCCGCAAGAACCCACCCATACTTAATTTTTTTTTTCAAAAAAAAAAAAAAATTGGACATATGCTTGTTTTTTTTTGTTAAATCAATACTGCAACCAGAGAAAATAAAGAATACCTTTTGGCTTTTTTGCAATTTAATGTTGTTGTTATGTACCCATTGATCAAATACTTTTATTGAAGTTTGCAACAATTGCTATGTGTGTACCAAAATATATACAGTTAAAAATATAAATAAATTTAAGATTCATAACAAATTGAAAATATATAAAGTTGTTGTGTGTGGCTTTGATAACTTGGATGAATTTAATTGTTTATTGTTTTTTTTTTTTTTTTTTTTTTTTTGAACTATGCCTATTGTTTAGAGGAAAAAGTCTAATTTGCAAACTGTCCGCAACCGCCTGTATATCCGTGAACCCTACCCGCATAAATCACAACCCGTACTACGGGCGGTTGCGGGTTGAACTTTTCTCAAATTGCGGGCGGGTCCAAACCGATCCGCAAACCGTCCAAAATCGAACTGCGACCACCCTTATCATACAGCATCGGCTCAAGATTATTGGTGGACTTCTAAATATAAGAATGATGCATTATGTAATTAAAAGGTTTTTTAGGTTGATCTAAATAAGTATATTTTTTTCATTCTTTATGAAAAGATGTATAAAAGATTAAAAAAAGTGATATGACCCAAATAAATACACTTATTTCAATAAATATAGTTATATTCATCATGCCAAACAACCCCTAAATCTTTAAAAAGTTGTGGCGTCAACGCTAAATTTTTAATTTTTTTAAAATATATTTTTTTATATAAACTTTAGATAATAGTCTAATTAAGGTCTCGTTTGGCAACTCAATTTTTTAGTTTAAAAGTTAAAAAGTCATAAAAAAATCAAAAAGTCAAAAACATATATCAAAAAATTAAAGATTTTTTTTTCTTTGTATTTTTTGCATATTTTTTCATAAAAAATTAAAAAATTATTCTAAACATATTATTTTTTTTACTTTATATTTTAATCAAAATATTAAAAAAAAATTAAATAAAAAAAATTATAAAAATATTAATAAATATATTTCCAAACGAGAACTAGCTTAATAGGTAAGCCCTCTCCGGTTTTATGCTCTCACCTAAATTATTGTCCTTTGAAATGTTTTCGTCCACATCTTTTCACTGCAAACCTTCTTTCCAAGAAGTTTTCAAAGAATTTCCAACAACTTTTTAACTGGAAAGTATAACATGATACCTACCACTCCTCCCTCACCATGGTTCTTTGTGGGGGTAATGTTGACAGACCATTTTTTTCAGGAAATGTCATTGATAGCTGTCCTAACTTTTAGAACCGTACAGGAACTAGCTATTAGAAAGAAAAGGAAAAGGCCTGACTCTATTCTGACTAAGGAAGGAAAGCAAAGTACAAGACTCCCTTTCAATCGCGGGTGTAATTTGAGCGGGTTTAATCCGTATAATTCGAACTTAGTTTAAATTTTTTTAAGGCTTAGACAAGATATTTTTAAATTCGATACGAGTTAGGATAAAAATTCAGAAACCCGAATTAAATTTGGGCGGGCTTAGGCAAATATGTCGAACAACCCGAACAATCCGAAACCCGAATTATACATTTATAAATATATAAAATATTAAATATACATATAAATTATTAGTCATTACATGATATTAAAGTAATTTAGATTGTTAAATCATATTGAATATATATTATATATACAAATAATATAAATCATACTCATATTTTATTTTATATTTACTCATAAATTGTAAAAATTATTACAGTAGTATCTCTCTTACATTATATAAATTATTTGTTTTGATGGTATTAATGATTTTCTATATAAAAAAAATGTAAATAGAGTCAAATTTTAATAATGTAATAAACCAGCTGAACACCAAAAAAAAAAATCATTTACAATTCGGTCAATTCGGATAAATCGGGTAATTCAGGTTTAACTCGGGTCGGGCTTGGACAGGTAACCTCAGGTTACAATTCGAACTTGGGCGGGCTTGGGTAGGTCTCAGCACAACTTAGACTAGGCTTGGACAACCTCCCAACCTGACCGAACCCGCTCGAGTTGCACCCCTACTTTCAGTCAAATATATTATGGCCTATTTTGAGAAATGGGTTAAAAGTCATTTCTCAACTTTTAATCCACTTTTCTCTCTCACAAAAAAAGTTTAAAAAAATCAAAAAGTAACTTTTAACTATCTTTCCAAAACACTTATATATTACTGGCTTAAAACCAAGAGGTTAGTAGGAAGTTGGAGTGAGCTATCCAAAGACTTGAAAGTTCACACCTAAATTATTGTCTTTTAAAATGTTTTAAAATAAAGATTGAGAGTTCTAATTTTAGAGTTTTAAAAGAGCATTAGTAATGTAATAAGGAGTGGGATCCACATATGATGTGATGTATGTGCCTATATTTTTTTTTTCTCTTACCACATCACTAGAGTTCTTTTTAGAACTCTAAAATTTGAACTCTCTATCATTGTTGAATGTTTTAAATCACATTCAAAAAGTCACTTTCTATCTAGAAAATGTGTTCCCTGATTTGAAAAATTAAATATTAACATTTCTCTGGGAATTGGCTATTTTTTAATTTTTTTTTTTTTTGACTACTTAACTATTTTAGTAACTTATTTTAATTTTCAAAAATGCTTAAGGCCTAGAAATTTCGAGGCTCGAATGCCTCGGAATTTGTTTTTTCAAGGTAGTTATGTGTAGGGGTGTGCTAAAAAACTAGACATCCCGTATCAACTCAGCCTTTGTGGTTTGATAAGGCGAGTAAGTTGGGTTGGACTGGTTGGGTGATAAACTTGATTGATCGGCTAGGCTGCTGGTTAAAATTTGTTAATTCCATATAGTTTTGTACGAGTCCATACTATATTTTTATTTCAAATCAACAAATTTTAATCAATAGCCTAACTGATCAGTCAATTTTATCACCCAACTAGTCCAACCCAACTCACTCGCCTTATCAAAAAAAAAAAAAAAAAAAACATGATTCGAGGCATTTGAGTCTCAAAATTTCAAGGCCTCTAGCACAACCGTTTAATTTTTGTGTTTGAGATATTGTGTTAGATTGTTATATTGGGAAATGTGTTTGAAATGATGTTAAACAATGAAATGACAAAAATTCCCCTAAGCAGAGAGTGTCCTTGTTGAATGATGTGGCATTGCCCTCTAACTTGGGAAATATATTTGGGCTTCATCCATTGGTACGTATCTCAATGTCCACAAGGGGCAATTTGGACATTTGACGATCTGAGCTGGCAGTGCTGTCAAGGCATATGGTTTTTTTTTGTTTGTAGATGCTTTTCTGCTAACCTACTTTTCAAACACCGCCAATATTCATGTGGGTATGGATTTTAGGGCAAACTTCACTTTAACCCTATGTGCTTTCGGGTGCGGATTACCCCTGACATTCGGAAATCACCACATAACCCCCATATGGTTTGTGGACTAAAACGCACACTAACTTCTGTTAACAGAACGTGTAATACCTTTATTTCCCCATCTTTTTCCATTTCTCTTTTTTAAATTAAACCTGCAAGTATACATATATATACATATACACACACTTATTTTCTTTCTTCTTCCTTCCATAGTACCAACTCTAACATATATATATATATACCTGCAAATTGCATATATGTAATTTGTATATATATGTATATATTCCAAAAATTTGTAGCTAAGATTTCCACAATACTTCTTTATCAGAAACTATCATGGTTTAAGAAACTATTAAAAAACCTAGGTGATGCCCAATATATATATATATATATATAACATGTACATCAATTAGTGTTTGATTAATTTTGTTGAGTACATTGTTAATTAAGAAAGCCTTAGCCCATTTGAAATCATTAACACAAATTGATAATTTGAAATTCTTCTCACTAGAACATGTGTTGTTTGATGGCAAGTGTTTGGTCTAAAAAGGCATAATAAGGATGGAACTAGTTCATTGATTTCTAAGAGACCAATGCAGATATATATAATAGTATATATATATATATATATATGCGCGTGTGTGTATCAATTCATACAAATTGGTGATGTTGAAATGGAAATTGTTAGGATGATTTGGGTGCTGTTGAAGGAGGGTAAAGATGGGGCTCCAGTGAAGGAAAGGTGCTGACGGTAGGTGTGTAAGAAAGAGAGAGCACTGGACTGGTTTTTTGCATCTCCCCTCTTGCTCTCAATTGTCTTTGTTATGTCAACTATGGTGGTTATAGTGCTGAGAAGAATTTAAGCTACTTTTGAAATCTGTAGCTATATATATGTATATATAATCTGTATATATATATGTATATGTATGTATATATATTCCTAAAATTTGTAGCTAAACATTTGTTAAACTAGAAAATTTTGGCCGAAATCTGCAAGTAGTAGACGTTGATGAGCTGGAAAAAAGAAAAAAAGAAGAGAAAAGGAGGAGAAGAAAAAAAAATGGAAGGCTACTAATGGCTGGGATGAAAGGAATAGAGAGGGAAATAATTGAATGGCATTGTTTATAAATTTGAAGATGTGCCAGGGGCATTTTCGTCTTAAAAATAGTGCTACTCTCCTTGCAAGCGCGTGTAACACGCCCGCGAGGGACCCCGCGTTACACGCTACAGTTCGGACTCGATTTTGTTTGCGGTTCTAAATCTGAACCAAAGAGTCCAAATCCGGCAAATTGTTTTGAGAAAACAGATTTTTGAAAAGAAGTGCCAAACATGGACTGCTTTGCCAGATACAGAGTCGCCACCTAAATATTTTTTAATGGGGAAATTTAGGAAACCCTGACTCGGTGCCAAAGGCCACGTGTCCGTCATCACCAAAGTTGCCTCGGCTCGGGAGCTTGGGTACGATTGGGGAAGGTCAGCTATGAGCACCTCCTCTCGCCCGATCCGAAGACCGGCCTCTACTAACCGTGATATCCGTTTTTGAAAGCGTTATGTGCTCTTATTCCGGTTATTAGCCTAGAATTACTATGTTATGCGCACAGCAAACAAGTATAGACTAGATTGCCTAATTTGGAAATAAGCATTGCATATATGTTTGTCTTAAAAAAAAAAACTTTGGAATTTGCTACTCGCAAGTAGGCTAAAATACGGATCTCAACGAGTTTTTCCAACTCAGACAATCCAACCTTTACCCACAGGCATTCAAACAGTTTATCACATAAGCATCTAGCCACATGGTAAGCATGTTGTCATGATCGCATTCACACACATGTGATATGCTAAAGCATGAAAATACTTACATCGTACTCCGTGCCAAAACAATAAACTAGTTAGCAGACATGCATGGTCCTAGTTCATGTCAGATTGACTAATGCAACACATACAGGATGCAATTAGGGTAGGCTCGGCTAACCTAAACATGACATGTGAAATGCAATCAATTGATGCATGTATTCAAGTTAGAATTGAAGTACAAATGCAGTTAGCATGATGTACCGAGCCCGGTGCATGCAAGACAAATGTATGGATGCACGCATGCATAGCATAAGGTATGCTAATTTAAACATGCCCTAATCTACCATCATAAGCAGGTGAATAAAAGGGAAGAAAGACGTAGGATTGGAAAACATGCACACACACACACCCACACTTATTACAGATTCGCCCTCGCCCGGAGGGACCAAATAAATATTACAGATAATTAACCTACAAGCTAATTTAATATTACAGGCCATCTAATTAGCTAAGCAAATTAACTAATCTAAGGAAAATAGTAAACCGCCTCGGGAGGAGAGCCTGATGCAATGCATGCTCGGTCTTGCTCGGAAATGCACTGCCACGCGCAAGCTGCCTCTATTTTCCCTCTTGTACTCCTTCGAAGGCTTCCAAATCCTCAAGGTTGCCTCTCTGAGCACTGTACAGTACCACCGGCTGGATAGAATGGCCACCGGCCGTAGGAGATGTTCGTCGGCTGAGAATGAATCCATCGGCCACCAATTGTTTGCCGGTCGGCACTCTGTGCAGTCGATCGGCAAAAGTTCTTGCAGAACCTGTTTGACAGCAGCAGAGGACAGAGCTTTGCATGGCAATGCAATTCAAGCCATATATGCACCAATCATGTCCCTTATCATGTTAGTGACTCAAAGGGACATGCTCCTTGGTTCTCGGACCATCAATCGCGCATTTCCATGCGTGATGGCCCAAGGGACCAAGTGTGCACATTTTGATGTCAAATGCAATGCAAACCAACAAGCCAAAGGGGCCCAATTCCTATCACTAGATCAAGGAACAAGGCATGCATGCAGATGCAATGCAACCTAGGCATATGAACTAGCATGCAACATGGACAATGCAATGTATACATGCAAGCATGCAAGCAAACGTGCAAGGTAAGTATGCAAACAAGCATAGGATGGACTTAAACATGATTTAGGCAGCCTTAAATAGACCTAAAACAGTGGCCAAAATGCTATGAAATGAGGACTAAACACACATACACACATGCACATGTTAAAGGGCTAGCACTCAAGCACAAAAGGGCAACTCTCAAGCACACTTGAAAGAGGCATAACATGGACTAATGGCATGCAAGGTAAGCATTGAAAATCCTAAACCAATTAAACAAGACAAACAAGGCATGCAAACAAGGCCAAAACCCAAGACAAGCCAAGAAGCTTAAACCAAGACTAAGTCCACCAAGCCTCACAAGGCTAAGAGGACTTAAAACAAGTCTAAGGCAGGCCTAGACAACACCCAAGGGACACCTAGATGGCATCTAAGTGGCTCAAATTCAAAGGGTATGCACAATGGCCAAAACATGGAGCATGCAAGACAAGCTTTCAAAGCCTCAAAGAGGCATCCAAGGCAAGCATACAAGCATGTTAAAGGGACTGAAATAACATGGAAAATGGTCCCAACCCACTAAATTAAGGCAAGGATGCATGCTATACATTCACACACTTAAGGCCAACAAACCAAAAATACAATGGGGCTATATTAAGCATGCCAAAGTCGACCCAAACAACTAAGGACAGACCTCAAACATAGCAAAATAAGCACAAAAGCTTCACAAAGCCAAGCCTAAAACATGCTAGATACATAGAACAATGGTTTACAACCTAAGGCATGTTAAGCAACAAAATGGCATTACAAGGCATGTATGCTAAGCAAGCATGGTGTACCAAAACCAACATACAACAATGCTATTTCATGGCAAAATAAGCATAAATAACAGCCAAGGCATGGTCAACATGAGGCTTAGCTAGGTGCTCATTAAAGAGGCAAAAATGGCCCTTTTCAAGGACAATAAGGAGAGGGGGTGGCCCTCTCCTTCTTGGGACTTCAAGGCACCATCCTTATCATTGAAATCCCTCAAGATTTCAGTGGTGAGGAGGCCCAAACACCAAAGTCCCGGAGCTCACTCAAAATAGCACAAAATGGAGCCCCTCAATGCTTAAGAGGGGTCAAACACCTCCAAACCACAAAACACTCTAAACAAACTATTTAGAGGGCCCAAAAACAGAACTTTTTTATATTATACACTAAGCTCAAAAACAGTTCTAAGATAGGCAAAAATACAATGCAAGAATGGGGTAAAAAGGGGTAAGATTGTTACCCCTGAAGAACCTCTTAACAATGGTGGACCAGCTGCTCCTCCAAGCTCAAAACCACCCAAGAACGTCAAGAAAAACCTCTTAGAACCTCAGTAGCCAAGGAAGGTGTAACACTATGTGTTTGTGTGCAATAGTAAGCCTAAACACACACAAAGGTAAAAAAGAAGAGAGAGAAATAGAGATAGGTGAGACACAAACCCTAACCCTAATCCAGAGCTCTCCTCTGTATACTTTCTAACCTTTTTGTCCAACCCTAAAGCCAAGAGGGGAGGGCTCCTCTTATAGAGAAGCCAATCTTGTAAAGCTTACTCAAGAAGCTAACAAGGAAGCCATCCCTCCATACATATGGAGGGGAACAAAATGCAAGCCAGCTGTATTAAAATATCTGCAAAAGCAGATGAACAGTAGTCGGCTGCTCAAAATTGCCATTTTGACAAAATGGACTGCCGACCGGCAACAAAGACTGCCGACCGGCAATATACATTGCCGATGGCAACAAAACACCAGCCGGTGGCCTCTAGCCATAGCCAGTGATGTGTGGGGATGCCTCACAAGGCATTGCCTGCCCCTCCAAGGCAAAACACAAGTGTTTGGTGCAAAACCAGACACTAAACAGTCGAGTTCGGAGATCCTGGGGCAAGGCGCGTTGCCGAGACCTCCGGGAACTCAAATAATAACACAAACATGGATGATCACGGGGTTCAAACGGTGACGTCCAAGTCTTGAGGACGGTCAAAAGGGGTGTCTACAGCGTGGACTCTCACAATTTGTTATCTGAACGGAAAAGCTAACTGTGCGTTTTAGTTCACAAACCACATGGGGTTATGTGGTGATTTCCAAATGTCAAGGGGGTAATCTGCACCTAGCCCAAACCATAGGGGGCAAAGTGAAGTTTGTCCAAGATTTTATGTGTTCTATATATTGTGGGTCTCACATGTGACTATTATATAAAATATTTAATAATTTCTTTCTTCTTCTTCTTCTTCTTTTTTTTTTTTTTTTCATGTCTCTAATATTGCTCTCTCTCATTAAAGACCTTTTTTTTTTTTTTCAATAAGTGGGTGTTTAGGGGTGTAAAAATAGCCCACTGCCCGTAGGAAGTCTGAAGCATGCCATGACTTAGGGTGGGCCTAGCTTGGTTAGGTCTCTGACAAGAGAAGAAAGAGAAGAAGTTGCTGGAAAAGAAAAGAAAAAAAAATGGGCAAAATGAGGCAAAACGACGTCATTTGCCTTGCACTACAAGATGCCCTGCAGGAAAACCTTGCAAAAGATCTAAACTCTCTAGACTCTTCCTAGAATATGAAGAGGAGTTGAGTTGATTAGAAAAGTTAAGTGGAATAGCTTTATGTAGGTGTGGCGGCCCAATCACGGGGAGCCACATGTAACACGTGTTGCTAGCTGTTTTGTAAAGCATAGTTTTTAGGATAAATTATATTCTACTTATTTGAAATTACACTCTCACCCCCATTATTATGTGAAATCACACTCACACTCCCTTATTTTGAATTTTAAAATCACAAAATTCCCATTCTATCAGTCAACAATTTGTTGACCAAACAAAAATTGGTGACATAAGCACAAACAAAATTTAAATACCTATTTTACCCTTATTAAAGCCTATACTCTCATAATAATGCACTATCTCCACAATCAAAACACCTCTTATTCCATTCATTTTTTTTTTTTTTAAACTTCAGGCCCTATTCCATTGATTAGGAAATGAAACAAAAAAAAAAAAAACAAAAACAAAAACAAAAACAAAACAAAACAAAACAAACAAAAAGAGTATTATCTAGGTTTATTAGATAAAATAAATAAATAAATAAATAAAAAACAAAGTTCTATAGAGAGTTTCATAGAAATACAATAATGAAAAGATGGGTGAGAAGCATTGCTCTTTCACTTTCATGATGTTGTTGACTATTGTGGAAGTTAACCATGACCCTTTATTTCTTTCAATGTAATGCACCATTACCCCCCTCTTTTCTTAGTATCTCCTACTATCACTTCCCCTGTTGATGACGTGGTGTTCAATCGTACCATTGATCACTGCTATAGTGGTGGTTCAATCTCCTAAGCAATCTTCACAAATCTAATTTTTTTTCCCCACTCAATTTCTTGAAATCTGAGAGATGATACAGAGGTGAAGGGATGGATGATATGGAGGTGGTGTTACCGAGTCAATATGTTTTCAGCAATGGTAAAGATGGTGTTGTGTTATAACAGTAGAGATGAGATGGAGCTATGGTGTCACGATCCAAACCCGCCTCTATAGGTTTAGCTTCGTAACTGGCCAGTAATCCATGGATTACCAAGGGCCTCTGAACATAATATTATGTAACAGGGGCTACGGAAGCAAATAAATAACGTACATAGTCCATAGAGCTGTGCAGACATACATGGGACAGGAAATTTAAAACTTTTCATACACACATATATATATGTGTGGCGGTAAAATATAATAGCCTTACATCAAATCCACAAGTGCAAGCTTACAACCGTGTTCAGACCAGACACAACATTTAGAAAGTACAAAATGTCCCAAAACTCAAAACTTGGGTAGATCTCAAAAGGGAACCTCCACGGGAGGCATGATAGCTGGCTAACACCAAAACTCCCCAGGCAGTATCTCAGGCCTGGTCACGCGCTTGCTCACCTACATACATATAAATAATACAGTGAGCTAGAGCTCAGTGAATAATAACTAAGTAAAGGGGTTAGATGAATGATGTCCATCACAGATTCAGAAATCAGAGTTCATATCAGAAACATATTCTTATCAGAAACAGAGTCTTATGCATATTCAGATTTCAAATCAGAATCAGATTCAGATACATGTTCATAATCACTTTCATATTCAGATTTTACATAAGATCATACGTGGTACACCCATTGGCTATCATATCAACTTGGTCCTGAGACCCACATAAATAGTCGGTACTGATGACCGTAAAGGTCCATATCTTGCGCAAGTAGCCATGGTATTGTTACCCCCAGGCGAGGGCCACGTGAATATAGGCCTCGATATTGTTACCCCCGGGCAAGGGCCACGTGAATATAAGCCACAGTATTGTTACCCCTGGGCGGGGGCCACGTACAGATTGGCCACGGTATTGTTACCCCCGGACGAGGGCCACGTGAACTAAGGGTGCCACAAATATATTTCAGAACACTGGACATTCATTCATTAGTCATAAAATAACATTTCAGAAAACAGATCATATCATATCAGTCAGAAAATACTTAAAGTTAAACATAACTTTACAGAGTTATTACTCACAGTTGGCCTCTGGTGTAGACAAACAGAGCAGATTAATCAATTGATTCGAGGCACGACCTACACGAACATATATACAAATACACACTTGAAACACTTGTTCGAATTATTCATAACTTGCTTTATTTTTTCTAGGCGTGTTTCTAGTCTTTATCCTCATTATAGTGCTTCAAGCATGGCCTAGGAATGCCTAGGATGGAAAGATGATGCAAAAATGCACTTGGAACATTTCCCAAATTTTACTGAAAATAGAGTCCACACTCGAGCGTGGCTTTCCCCGCTCGAGCGAACATGCAAGATGTGAAGCCTCGCTCGAGCCTGGCTTTCCCCGCTAGAGCGGACTGCAAAACTCGACAAAAGTACTGGATGCATGATTTTCACGCTCGACGGACGCTCAACCCCCGCTCGAGCGTGAGACTCAGACCTTCTCTCGAGCGTGAATTCCCTCGCTCGAGCAGACTGCAAAACATATGAACTTCTGCGTATATGCATTTCACGCTCGATCGTGATTCACGCCGCTGGAGCGGAAGTGCATGTACTCAAAGTGCACACTCGAGCATGAAGTTCTACGCTTGAGTGTGGATCAAATTTCTAGAATTTCCAGATTTGATCCACAAGTTCAAATCCAACCTCCAAGCCTTCAAACTCCATTTTTCTGGGCCAAAATTTTGAAAAACTCATAAAGACTTATAAAATAACATGTTTCAAGGATCAATTCAAGAAACCATGGCCCAAAAGTTTGCCAATTGAACAAAATTTAACATGAAACTCAAGGATGTTTTATGAACATGACATGTATGGACTTTCTTGGAGCCCAACACTTCAAAACATGACCAAACATGATGAATTGATAGAAAAACATGGTAAATTCTCAAAATGTAAATGAGATGAGCACATGCATGGAAGTTTTCTTGACAATCAAACTCAAAACATGGGAATTTATGCATGCATGCATGGAACAATTTGACCTCCTTCAATCCTAGCCCAAACCTTACATGAATTCATTTAATTTGTTTGAAATCTTGCAAAATCTAGTTCAATTACACAACCAAGAGCTTGATGTCTTACCTAGTGACGTGAATTTTCAATGGTTGAAGTTAAAGTTCTCTAATTCTTCATAATTCACCAACAATTGAAACATTCCAAGGTTGAATTCAATTCTTTTCTTCCTACCCTCCTCTCTCTCACGTTTTCTCTCTTCTTGAAGACTCAAGTGTGATCAAATGAGATAAAAGAGGTGAGTGGGGCTCCATAGAGGCCTAATATAGACTTAGATATAGCATAGCTAATTTGGGTCAAATAAATAGCACTAATTTAATCTAATTTAATCGTCCCAAATCGAATTTCAATTAAATTTACCATAAAATTCTATCAATCCCACACAACACATATATCAAATCAATTTTAGAGTCAGATGCCGACAAGGCCTTCAATTCACAAACCGAAACTAAAACATGAACACATCTTTCTACAGCAAACAGATATAAACACAATAACGCAAAGCACACATGCAAATTAATTTAGAGATTCTCTTTAATTACTGATTAGGCATAATTAAGTATGGATTAACGTTAATCAAGGATCGGGGTTGTTACATATGGTTTGAGTAATAGAAGTTGTGTGGTTATGAAATTGGTGATGGATTAGTATTATAATTCGTGGATTTGAGAGTTTGGTAGTAGGAATGGCAACAGGTTGGGACGGGGCTAGGGATTATGTAAGAAAAACAAACAATGAAAATAGATCGAAGTTCCCATGAGAGTGTTTATCACGCAAGAAATGTTGAGAATCCGGAATGTAAAGATTGATAGAATTCGTTAGTTTTAAGTGAGTTGTGCCATGTTTATAACCATCTATATATGGGCTTTAATGGTGTCCTTTGGAACTAATGCAATCTCACAATCTCAGTCATATAAATATTGGCCAATTTGTTAGCATTGTAAATTGATTTAATAGGTAGGAAATGAGCAGACTTAGTTAAACGGTCTACAATGACCCAAATAGAGTCCATACCTCGGGAAGAGCGAGGCAATCCCACTATGAAATCGATGGTTATGTGCTCCCATTTCCATTCCGGTATTGGGAGTGGTCGTAGCAAACCAGCAGGTCGTTGATGTTCAGCTTTAACCTGTTGGCAATGTAGACATCTAGCCACAAAATCTGCAATACTCTTTTTCATTCCAGGCTACCAAAAATTCTGTTTCAAATCATTATACATTTTCGTGTTTCCCGGATGCATGGTAAACTTGCCACTGTGAGCTTCGGTCATAACACGCTTTCTCAAATCAGAGAAATCTGGTACACAGAGTCTATTCTGAAACTATAACACATTATTCTCAAACACAAAACCCCAGCCTCGGCTTTAAGCCAAATTCTTCCACAATCTTTTTCATATATTCATCTTCTAGTTGTCTCTGTTTGATTTCTTCAATAATTGCAAGTTGAGCGGAAATGGCAGCTAAAATCCCACCTTGCTCCCGCAAAACAATTTCGATCTCACTCTTTTCCAAATCACATAGGAGTTCTTTCTGACCGGTGAGCAAACAAGTCAAATTTCCCATTGATTTTCTGCTTAAGGCATCTGCTATAGTATTAGCTTTCCCTGGGTGGTACAAGATTTGTAGATCATAGTCCTTGATCAATTCCAACCATCTCCTTTGTCTCATATTCAGTTCTTTCTGCGTGAAATAAATATTTGAGGCTTTTGTGATCCGTGTACACTTCACAAGTTGCTCCATACAAATAATGTCGCCAAATTTTCAAGGCAAGCACTATAGTTGCCAGTTCAAGATCATCGGTGGGGTAATTCTTTTCATGTGGACGGAGTTGTCGAGAAGCATAAGCAATCACCTTCCCATTCTGCATTAACACACAGCCCAGGCCTTTATAGGGCGCATCACTGTAGATTTGAATTCCATCAATACCATTGGGCAAAGTCAAAATCGGTGCAGTTACTAATCTGGTCTTTAATTCTTGAAAAGCTGACTCTCTTTGTTCATTCCAATCAAATGGCATATTTTTCTAAGTTAACTGAGTCAATGGCATGGCAAGTTTCGAAAAGTCCTTCACAAATCTTTTGTAGTAACCTGCAAGTCCTAGAAAACTTCTAACCTCGGTCACATTTGTCGGTTTAGGCCAGTCCACTATAGCTTCAATTTTCTATGGGTCCACTGATATACCATCTCAATTGATTACATGTCCCAAAAAGGCTACACTGTCCAGCCAGAACTCACACTTGGATAGTTGTACATACAATTTCTTCTCTTAGAATCTGTAAGGTAGTTCTCAGATGATTTTCATGTTCTTCCCTGTCTTTAGAGTAAATCAAAATGTCATCAATAAACACAACGATAAATTCATCAAGGTATTGTTTGAAAATTCTGTTCATTAGGTCCATAAAAGCTGCTGGTGCATTAGTTACCCCAAAAGGCATTGCCAAAAATTCATAATGTCCATATCTAGTTCTGAATGCGATTTTCTCTATGTCTTCTGCTTTAACCTTTAACTGATGATAACCGGACCTAAGATCAATCTTAGAGAACACATTGGCTCCTTGGAGTTGATCAAACAAATCATCTATTTGGGGTAATGGGTATTTGTTCTTAATGGTCACCTTGTTTAATTCCCGATAGTCTATACATAGTCTCAAAGATCCGTCTTTCTTTTTAACAAATAAGACTGGAGCGTCCCAAGGTGAAGTATTCGGGCGAATGAATTTCTTGTCTAACAGTTCCTGAAGTTGGGTTTTTAATTCCCTCAATTCAGAAGTCGACATCCTATATGGAGTCTTAGAGATAGGTTGTGTTCCAGGCATTATATCAATAGTAAATTCAATTTCCCTATCAACTAAGTCTCCAGGCAAGTCATTCGGAAATACATCGGTAAATTCACAAGCAACAGGAATAGTTTCCACATTAACATGATCAGGTGGCGTAGTCAGTATACAACACAAATAACCCCTACATCCCTTCCTAAGCAACTTCTTAGCTTTCATAAACGAAATCAAATATGGTGGAGGAACTACCCCATTCCTAGTAAAACTAAATTCAAGCATACTCGGTGGTCTATACACAATAGATTTACTTGCACAGTCAATAGTAGCACAGTATTTAGTCAACCAGTCCATACCCAAGATGCAATCAAAGTGGTCGATATCAGAGGCAGCAAGTCAACGTCTAGTGTCATTTCACCAATCAAAACATCACATGCCGGATATACATATGCACATACCACAGAACCCCCAGATGGCGTAGATACAGACAATAAATAACTCATGGATTCTAAGGGCCTAGTTAGTTTCCGAGAAAAAGCATGCGATACAAATGAATGTGTGGAGCCGGAATCAATCAACACATAGGCATTTTGAGCACAAATAGAAATTATACCTAACACCACAGATTCAGTGTTCTGCACATCACCGGGCATAAGTGCGAACACTCTCCCTTGCCTCAATGTTTCATTGTTTGTATTACTCCTAGCATTGGTCCTTGTATTTGTTTTTGCTGCAGAAACAGACCCGGCTGAACTTGTCACAGGACGGCTAACCTCATCGGATCTCATCGGGCAATCCCTAACCAGGTGGCCAGTCTTGCCACATCTAAAACACACACCTGATGTTTGGTAACAAGCACCCTTGTGCTTCCTTCCGCAGTCGGGGCAGTTTAGAGTAGATTCGCTACTTTGGCTAGAGCTACTGGAAGATCCTGTATTTTGCTTCTTTGAAAATGACCGGCCCTTCTTGAAATTAAATCCGGTCCTCTTTTCTCTCCATTCGGTTGTTGGAATTGTAGTTTGTTTCTTAGCTGCTATTGTGGCTTCTGCCATTAATGCCTTGTCAAGCACCTCCACATAAGTAGGCAGTTTTAGGACACCCACTCAATCAAATATCTCCAGGTCCAGTCCTTCCTCAAACTTTCGTGCTTTCTTGTAACCAGTGTCCACCATGTGTGGAGCAAAACGAGCTAGTTCAGTAAACTTAGCTTCATATTCGGCCATAGACATTCTGCCTTGTTTGAGTTCTTGGAATTCCAAAACTTTTCGGTCCCTGAAGCATTGGGGAAAGTACTTGTTGTAGAATATCTCGTTGAATTGTGCTCACGTCATGTCCCCATTGTTATTTCGAACCAACAGCCACCATCTCCGGGCTTCATCTTTTAAGGTATAAGTAGCCAAAAGGACTTTCTGAGTTGCAGAGCAAGAAAATACTTCGAATAGCTTTTCCATTTCCATTAACCAGGTTTCTGCCTTCAATGGTTCAATACCACCCAAGAAGGTCGGCGGCTTCATTTTCATAAATTTTTTGAGTCAAGTTGATGATGTCATTGTTGTCCAGTTTAGCTAGTACTGGTGGAGGCGGAGGAGGTAAAGGTTGTTGTCATTGTTGTTGTGTCATAGCTTCAGTTAATGCCACAAGCATTTGTTCCATTCGGCTCAAATGAGCCTCTGAAGATTCACTTACATCATTTCCCCTCGCATTCTCCATGTTGCTATAGAGACACCAAATGATAATAAACATAGGAATATTATCATTCATTTCTTTCAATTCATTTACTCAGATTTACATTCAATTTTCATATCCATTTAGATTACCACACACTCACACATGCAAATGGAATGCCCCTAATTTTTAGTAGGACATCCTAAGCTCATATGGACTAGTGTGTGCGGTAGAACATGTGCTTTGATACCACTCTGTCACGACCCAAACCCGCCCCTATGGATTTAGCTTCGTAATCGGCTAGTAATCCATGGATTACCAAAGGCCTCTGAACAGAATATTATGTAACAAGGGCGGTGGAAGCAAATAAATAACATACATAGTCCATAGAGCTGTGCAGACACACATGGGACAAGAAATTTAAAACTTTTCATACACACATATATATACAGATGTGGCGGTAAAATATAATAGCCTTACATCAAATCCACAAGTGCAAGCTTACAACCGTGTTCAGACCAGACACAACATTTAGAAAGTACAAAATATACTAAAACTCAAAACTTGGGTAGATCTCAAAAGGGAACCTCCACGGGAGGCATGATAGCTGGCTGACACCAAAACTCGCCATGCGGCATCTCAGGCCTGGTCATGCGCTTGCTCACCTACATACATATAAATAATAAAGTGAGCTAGAGCTCAGTGAATAATAACTAAGTAAAGGGGTTAGATGAATGATGTCCATCACTGATTCAGAAATCATAGTGCATATCAGAAACATATTCTTCTCGGAAACAGAGTCTTATGCATATTCAGATTTCAAATCAAAATCAGATTCAGATACATGTTCATAATCACTTTCATATTCAGATTTTACATAAGATTATATGTGGTACACCCATTGGCTATCATATTAACTTGGTCCTAAGACCCACATGTATAGTCGGTACTGACGATCGTAAAGGTTCATATCTTGCGCAAGTAGCCATGGTATTGTTATCCCCAGGCGAGGGCCACGTGAATATAGGCCTCGGTATTGTTACCCCCGGGCAAGGGCCACGTGAATATAAGCCACAGTATTGTTACCCCTGGGCGGGGGCCACGTGTAGATTGGCTACGGTATTGTTACCCCCAGGCGAGGGCCACGTGCAGATTGGCCACAGTATTGTTACCCCCGGACGAGGGCCACATGAACTAAGGGTGCCACAAATATATTTCAGCACACTGGACATTCATTCCTCAGTCATAAAATAGCATTTCAAAAAATAGATCATATCATATCAGTTAGAAAATACTTCAAGTTAAACATAACTTTACAGAGTTATTACTCACAGTTGGCCTCGGGTGCAGACAAATAGAGTAGATTAATCAATTGATTCGAGGCACGTGACCTACACGAACATATATACAAATACACACTTGAAACGCTTGTTCAAATTATTCATAACTTGCTTTATTTTTTCTAGGCGTGTTTCTAGTCTTTATCCTCATTATAGTGCTTCAAGCATGGCCTAGGAATGCCTAGGATGGAAAGAGGATGCAAAAATGCACTTGGAACATTTCCCAAATTTTGCTGAAAATAGAGTCCACGCTCGAGCGTGGCTTTCCCAGCTCGAGCGGACATGCAAGATGTGAAGGCTCGCTCGAGCGTGGCTTTCCCCGCCCGAGCGGACTGTAAAACTCGACAAAAGTACTGGATGTATGATTTTCACGCTCGATCCTCGCTCGAGCGTGAGACTCAAACCTTTGCTCGAGTGTGAATTCCCTCACTCAAGTGGACTGCAAGACATATGAACTTCTGGGTATATGCATTTCACACTCGAGCGTGATTCACACCGTTGGAGCGGAAGTGCATGTACTCAGAGTGCACGCTCGAGCGTGAAGTTCCCCGCTCGAGCATGGATCAAATTTCTGGAATTTCCAGATTTGATCCACAAGTTCAAATCCAACCTCCAAGCCTTTAAACTCCATTTTTCTGGGCAAAAATTTTGGAAAACTCATAAAGACTCATAAAATAACATGTTTCAAGAATCAATTCAAGAAATCATGGCCCAAAAGTTTGCCAATTGAACAAAATTTAACATGAAACTCAAGGATGTTTTATGAACATGACATGCATAGACTTTCTTGGCGCCCAACACTTCAAAACATGACCAAACATGATGAATTTATGGGAAAACATGGTAAATTCTCAAAATGTATATGAGATGAGCACATGCATGGAAGTTTTCTTGACAATCAAACTCAAAACATGGGAATTTATGCATGCATGCATGGAACAATTTGACCTCCTTCAATCCTAGCCCAAACCTTACATGAATTCATTTAATTTGTTTGAAATCTTGCAAAATCTAGTTCAATTACACAACCAAGAGCTTGATGTCTTACCTAGTGACGTGAATTCTCAAGGGTTGAAGTTAAAGTTCTCTAATTCTTCATAATTCACCAACAATTCAAGCATTCCAAGGTTGAATTCAATTCTTTTCTTCCTACCCTCCTCTCTCGCACGTTTTCTCTCTTCTTGAAGACTCAAGTGTGATTAAATGAGATAAAAGAGGTTAATGGGGCTCCATAGAGGCCTAATATAGACTTAGATATAGCATAGCTAATTTGGGTAAAATAAATAACACTAATTTAATCTAATTTAATCGTCCTAAATCGAATTTCAATTAAATTTACCATAAAATTCTATAAATCCCACACAACACATATATCAAATCAATTTCAGAGTTAGATGCCGATAAGGCCTTTAATTCACAAACCGAAACTAAAACATGAACAGATCTTTCTACAGCAAACAGATTTAAACACAATAACGCAAAGCACACATGCAAATTAATTCAGAGATTCTCTTTAATTACTGATTAGGCATAATTAAGTATGGATTAACGTTAATCAAGGATCGGGGTTGTTACATATGGTTTGAGTAATAGAAGTTGTGTGGTTGTGAAATTGATGATGGATTAGTATTATAATTCGTGGATTTGAGAGTTTGGTAGTAGAAATAGCAACAGGTCGGGGCGGGGCTGGGGATTATGTAAGAAAAACAAACAATGAAAATAGATCGAAGTTCCCATGAAAGTGTTTATCACACAAGAAATGTTGAGAATCCGGAATGTAAAGATTGATAGAATTCGTTGGTTTTAAATGAGTTGTGCCATGTTTATAACCATGTATATATAGGCTTTAATGGTGTCCTTTGGAACCAATGCAACTGCTGGGTTTGTTTAATAAACCCAATAGACACAACTCTTTATGAACCATTATGACTCAACAATTCCAAATTCAAAACCAGTTTCCAGATTCTTCTTTCCCACGAGAAGGTTTAGAAATCACTGCATATATAGGGCTCTGATTTGGTACGAGAAGATCCACCATATTATAGTGTGAACACCTCCCATACTTTCATCTCCCACTTGAGCACACTATAATATTGGTGATAAAACCTGAGTTGGACATGTTTGTGTTGGTACCAAAATTTGCCTCATGCCAACTTTCATCTATGAATTTACCTCATAGATCGACATCTCATTGTGACTTGGCCATACGTGCATATGTTTTTGCCACCAATCTGACCGCATTTATACAAATGTGTTCTCCCACTGTTAACACATTCCAAATGACTTCAATTCACTGCATTTCAAGTGAACGACATCAATTTTCAATGCTGGGTTTATAGTCCATACCCAATCACCATTGACGACTTTAGCCGCACACATTTCTCATGTGTCGACTTGCGCCGAAATTATTGTTAAGTACTTCCTTTAAGGCCCATTCCTGAAGGTTTTCCTTAACACACCTTATCAGGGACTTTTTGCTGATCAACATCATCTTGCCAGCATGTTGCATATCACGGACTTTACATCTCATGCTAACTATGATGTTCGTACCTTGTCAGTTCCTCTATCTTATTACTTGACCAAACACATGATTCTATGCAAGATCGAGTCGCATAACATCAGTTATCCAGGCGTCCAGAGTCATCCGACTATGCTCTTAAATAAGTAAATAAACCACCTAGCTAGGAATTTTCAATCCCATATTAGTTACATGTTCTCTAAATTTTTCCAGAGACAACCTTTTGGTCATAGGGTCGGCCACCATTTCTTCTAAGGGTATATAGTTGACTTTAATTTCTCCTCTCCACTATATCTTGAATGTAGTGATAATTTACATCAATATGTTTTCCCTTAGAGTTATTTAATCCACTTTTTATTAACGAAATGGCGGACCAATTGTCGCAAAACATATTGACCAGTTAGGCAGGTATTCTTAATTGTAAACTGTCAACAAATCGTTTTATCCAGACCGCATTACTAACGGCTATGCTGCAAGCTATGTATTCAGCTTCCATAGTGTACTTTGCAACACAACTCTGTTTCTTACTTAACTAAGAAACTGCAATTCTACCAAACAAGAACACATGACTACTAGTAGATTTTCTATTATCTACATCTCCGGCAAAATCCCCGTCAGTGTATCCTTTTATGTCTAGATCACACAAACCAAAACATAATTTCAAATTCTTAGTGCCTTTTAAATATCTGAATATTCTTTTGACGGCTTGCCAATGTTCCTTAAAAGATTGGATTGAAACCTACTTACCAATCGACTGCATGACAGATGTCAGGTCTTGTGCTTGTCATAGCATACATTAGACTACCTACTGCTTGAGCATATAGACATCTCTCATTTCCTCAATTTCAAACTTAGTTTGAGGACTCATACTTTTACTAAGACTTTGTCCCTTTCAAACAGGTGTGCTTAAAGAATTACAATTACCCATATTAAATCTTTTGAGCACGTTGTCTATATATTTTTCTTATCTAGATATAATAACTTTGAATTTCTATCTCTTGAAATTCTAATTCCTAGAACATAGGTTGCAAGACCATGTCTTTCATTTCAAATCTAGATGCCAAGAAGTTTTGGTTTTCACAATCATATCTGGACAATTTCCTGCTAACAATATGTCATCCACGTATAAAGACAATATTGCTAACGTGTCATCATTTTTCCAGATATAAACATAATGATCTAATGGACTCACCACATAGCCCATTTCTGAAATGGCTTGGTGGAATTTCAAGTACTATTGTCTTGAAGATTGTTTGAGTCCATACAGGGATTTTTTTAACTTGTAGACTTTATCCTCGTTGCCTTGGATCTGGAAACCATCAGGTTGTATCATATAAATTTCCTCTTTTAATTCTCCATTGAGAAAAGCTATTTTAACATCTAACTGATGCAATTCTAGATCCATCCTGGCTACGACTGCCATTAGAATCCTTATTGAGGCAAATTTTGCAAAAGGAGAATATGAATCTACGAAGTCTATTCCAAGTTGCTGAGTGAATCCCTTGGCTACTAACCTGGCCTTGTATTTCTTCAAACTCCCATCTATTTTGAATTTCTTTCTAAGAAGAACAATTTGTAACCAATGGCTTTTCTTCCATTCGGGAGATCGGTTAATTCCCAAACATCATTTTTCTTGATCGAGTCAAGTTCTTCATTCATTGCCTCAAGCCATTATGTAGCATCACTGCTACTCATTGCTTCATTATAACTAGTAGGATCATCTACTAAGTTATTAAGTTCTTCAACTTGAAAAACATAATGATTTTTTAAAAACGTAGATGGACGTCTTGCTCTCTTACTCCCACTTATCTCAAGATTCAAAGCAGGTAAAACAACATCATTTAGTTTTCCTTTCCTCCCACTATTAGGTGGTTTTGGGAGAATTTGTGGGTCTTGTGACAAATAGGGAAGAGAAGAATCCGAGATACTTCGAAGAGCAATTCAATTTGCTCAATTGGAGTAACAAGATTAGTGGATTCAAGAAAAATAGCATCTCTACTTTCCATTAATCCTCGTTTAGGATGGTAAAAACGATAACCACTCCCATTGTCGACATAGCCAATAAACTTGCATTCCCAAGTTTTACTTCCCAATTATCCCTTAAAGGTTTGGGAATAAGTACATGTGCTTTGCATCCCCAAACTTTGAGATTTAGAACATATTAGGTTTAGTACCATTCTAGTCTTCATAAGGAGTTAGAGGTTTGGCTTTTGTTTCGATTCTATTTAATATGTATGCAGCGGTGGACAAGGCTCCTCTCCAAAAATGAATAGGAAGATCAGCATAAGCTATCATAGACCTTGTCATTTCCATTAGAGTATGATTTCGTCTTTCTGCAATCCCATTTTGTTATGGAGTATATGGCATTGTAAACAAATGTTTGATGCCATTCTCCTTGCAGAAAGAATCCATAACTTCATATTCGCCACCTCTATCATTATTCAAGTTTTTAATGGACCGACCAAGTTGCTTTTCTACCTCTAATTTATATTCCTTAAACTTTTCAATTGCCTCTGATTTGTGTTTAAGAAGGTAGATGTGTCCATATCTGGAATAATCATCAGTGAAAGTAATAAAGTATTCCATGACTCGATGAGTCTTAGTTCTTAAAGGCCCACAAATGTCAGAATGAATTACTTCAAGTAATTCCAATGATTTTCAATGTTTTGAAAATGGCTTGCTAGTCATTTTTTCCTTTGATGCATGGTTCACATGTATCAAAATCATCGGAAAACACTTTAGGCAATAGTCCACTTTTACACATTCTGGACATTTTATTTTTATTATATGTGACCTAATCTTAAATGCCATAAATAAGAACTATTACTAGTAGATACAAGCAAATAATCAAAAATACATACTTTATTATTATCAATAGGAAGAGAGTACATGTCATTTACTCTTACACCTTTTACTAATACACTTCCTTTCTTGATCAACACTATGTCAAGCCTAAAATTAAATTTCTTTGGATGCTGGGTACATAAAGCACGTCATGAAGTACGATGGAAGATCCATTAACAGAGAATTTACAGTTGCCGATGCCCAAAACATCACTGTAAGAGTTGTTGCCCCCATATAGACTCTGTGTTCACCAATCTTCTTTTCAGTGAAATCTGCGAACATTTCTTTGCTTTGCACTATGTGTCTAGTAGCTACAGAATCAATCCACCATGAATTTGATGAAGGTTCAATGATCATTGCTTCAGAAACCATCATGGCAATGGAGTTATGATCATTTCTCTGCTTGTTTTTAGGGCATGTGGCTTTGATGTGACCTTTCTAACCGCAACTGTAGCATAAGCCTAACTGATTCTTGTTGTTTTGTTGTTTTTGCCACCCTTGCTGCTTCTATCACTTTTTCTGGAATCCCGTCTTCCATCTTTTCTTGAAATGAGTAGTCTTCCTCTTGTTGAATGGCGTATGGGTATTATTCTGTGATTGTGTCATCAACAAGTTAGAAGACAATCCTTGTAACGCCCTCAAAATAATACGATAAATACATCCCAGAAGCATATAGATATAACAACGTGAATCAGAGTGTAAATAGTCCTTTCATTACATGAAGTTAATAATAGAAGAGAGTTTAACACAAATAAATGCCCTTCGGGCTTACACCTTTCCAAGTCTTGGCTTGGTTCCAACAAAAGGAGACTAGCTCATACAAATTTAGCCCTAGACTATACAAAAATAAAACAAAACAAGAAGCTCTTGCTTCCCAAAGATTCCTCTAATGCTATTGTCTTGGTGGAGGCATGCCATCATTACCTGAAAATGTTTTTCCCAAATAGGGTGAGCCACAGCCCAGTAAGAATAATCTAACACAGTATATGAAGTTTAACGAAGATATAAGTGCAATATGCGTATACAATGCTAGGAATAAAACATTCACATCTTTATATAATTATAGAACACCAAGTTCACATTTCATTTTATTTTCCTTTGAAAAATTTCAATAAATGATCCAATGTCCTTATTTTTCAATAACCCAAATGAGACTACAACTCAAAGGTTTTCAAATTATACAACCCATATGCATAAACATTTCAAACTTCCATTTCACGGATATTTCGTCCGCGTGCAACCGTCAAACGGGGCCTACGAAAACGTAGGCTATACAAGCAGTACAATTGCCATTTTACGGATATTTCGTCCGCAGGCTAGGCACCCATGTATGATTTCGGGACTTTCACCCAGGATACTTTGGCCAACTTAATTATAATGGAGTCCAACACCTTTCTCCTCCCAACAATCAATCATACATATGCAATGCATTTAAACATGTAATCACACACACGGAGTACATCCCATTTCTTCTCCCAAATAAACATACATACACAATATATTTACAACAAGATCATATTCAATGATAATCAACCATGGGATAGTTTCAATTCACCTAATCCACATGCAATTTCTACAACAATCATAGCTATCCTCCACCGATAGCCCAATACAGATATTTCTAAACAGACATATAATCTCAAGATAGGTAATTAATTCAAAATTTCCAAAGATGAGACACATTATCTATTCAATTTCACTAACCATTTCAAAATACTAGACAAATTCCAAGTTTACAACATCAATTTCAACTATTTTATACAAAATAGATATGATAGTCATTTTAGGGCACAAGTTCCTCCTTTTTAAAATATCAACCTAAGTACCAAAATCACTCATTTTGACACATCAAGACTTCATTTTCCAACCCCAAGTTCATTTGTTTCGCTTCTACCAAAAACCTCTATTTTACATCTCACCCAAACACTAGGTTTGGCTCATAATACTCCCAAATCTCACCATTGTTACAACACCACAAATAACTAAGTTAAAAACCATAACAAAGTGTAGAAAATCCCTACCTCAAAGAGAAAAGATGAGCTAAGCAAGGATGGAACTCCAAAATGTCGAAATCCAACTTCAATCGGGTCAAATGGAAGATCTTGAGAAGTTCTATCTTTTTATCAAAGGGAGTAAGGTGGATAGATCACTAGATCTAGGTGAAAATCTAGAGAGAAGGTAAATTTTAGAGAGAGAGGGTCTCACTATAGGGTTTTGGAGCAAATAGATCTGAAAAAGTGATGTAAAAAGTACTTTTCGCGATCTAATATATGAGCAGTCCGCTCGAGCAGAAGAGAGCCCGCTCGAGCGTAGAATACACACATCCAGTATTTATGCAGAGAACAGACAACCCGCTCGAGTGCAAGAAATGCCGCTCGAGCATCCACCGCTCGAGCATAGAAAACACTGCTCGAGCGTGTAAAACACCCCTCCAGTATTTTGCAGACATGCAAAGTATTTAGTGTTTGCGAACCCCGCTCGAGCTCAAGAAGGCTCGCTTAAGCGGAATACCAAAATTCTGGTCAACAACATTCAAGACCAACTAGCAACCAACCTGTTCTAAACACGCCCAAGACATTCCAAGACTCAAATTTAAAGAGGAAAAGGAGGAAAGACATCAATAACAATATTAAACCGCAAGACTTGAGTCCGGAATATAAAAGCTGACGGGTCCAAACAAGAATCGCTATAATCCTTCTTGGCACCTTCGCTTCATTCTTTCTTCTTCCAAAACTAAGAGTACAAGCAAAGTTACCATTGAAATCTCTCGTCCGCTTTGAGTTAGAGATGTGACAACATGATCCCAAGACAATGGAAGACTATTAAGTATGGTAGTTACTTGCATCATGTCCGACAAAGGGTGATCAACGTTGGATAATTCTTTAGCAATTAATTCCATTTGATTAACATGATCACTAACACTATCATTATAACTCATATGAGTGTTATTATATTTGTCCAAGAGCAATTGTATCTAAGTGTCTGATCGAACTCCATACTTACTTTCTAGTGCTTTTATCAATTGTTTTGCAGTTTCATGTTCTTTAAATAGCGGAATAATATTGTCTTTCATATTATGTAACATAATTGCCTTTGCCATTGCATCATCCTCTATCCACTTATTTTGAAACCAATTAGAATCATCATCTGGCTTGTAAGTGGATAAAGCGTACAAAGTTTTCTCATGTGTAAGAAGATAAGAAATGTAGCGTTTCCATACTCGGAAATTATTTCCATTAAGCATTTCAATTTTTGAAGCATCAATAGCACTTTTAATTGACATTATCAAAATATGTACTATTAAATAATATTATATATATATATATATATAATTGTGGATCCAAGGTTAATTTTTGTTATTGTTGTTGTTGTTGTTGTTGTTTGGAGTTCCTTATTAAATTTTGGGAAAAAAAATAAATAAATTTTACTTTGAAATGGACTAGAATAAACCAAAATACTGGTTGAGAACCTAAGTATTGGGCCTAGATTGCTAGTTTGTAATTTTGGACTGAATTCTTGTAATCCTAAGCCTTTTTCTTGTTTGGTCTTGAATCGGGTCCACTGGCCAAAACAAAAAACAGTAACCTTTGACTATGCTTTCTTGTTATTTAAACAAGAAATTTCAACAACGGTTGTCTTCTTTGGCATTGGGTGTCGAAGACCAAAACTTGAAATCAACTTTTGCGAAGTCGATTCGTTGTCAAATTTCACAATGAAAAGCACCGTAATGCTTGAAATTTTGTGACGAACAAGATGCTGGTGATATAGAGGTAGATTGACAGCCAAAAAATGATTTGTAGAATTTGTCCCACCGATGATATACAAATTCAACTTCGACAAGTGTTCTACCGTCGTTTCTTCCTACAATAACTTCTTTTGGGTGCGCTGTTGGATTGATTATGCACTAGTGGTGTTCAAACAACCGAATGAAAGTCACCAAAGCGAAATACAAGTTTTCAATTTGTTCTCTAAATGTTGAACAAAATAAATTCTAAAAAATTTCTTTCATACGGATTATAATTCAATACTTGCGTACTCAGTTAAACCTTGCTCTGATGCCACTGTAAGAAAAACAAACAATGAAAATAGATTGGAGTTCCCGTGAGGGTGTTTATCATGCAAGAAATGTCGAGAATCCGGAATGTAAAGATTGATAGAATTCGTTGGTTTTTAAGTGAGTTATGCCATGTTTATAATCATGTATATATAGGCTTTAATGGTGTCCTTTGGAACCAATGCAGCTGTTGGGTTTGTTTAATAAACCCAATAGACACAACTCTTTTATGAACCATTGTGACTCAACAATTCCAAATTCAAAACCAGTTTCCAGATTCTTCTTTCCTACATGAAGGTTTAGAAATCACTACATATATGGGCTCTGATTTAGTGTGAGAAGATCCACCATATTATGGTGTGAACACCTCCCATACCTTCATATTACACTTTCCGTCCCCGATCCTTGAAGGTAATAAATTTTCTGTCCTTGTCCGCAATCCCCAACAAGGAACTCATCACCGCCCCCACCCCCTAACAGGGATCAGGTTTCCCCGACCCCGAAAAATCCTCGAACCTTGTTTTTTTTTTTTTTTTGAATTTTGCATATCCCCTCCCCCCCCCCCTTTTTTAGGCAAATAAAAATAATATATATAAAAGCATAATCTAGCAATCCAAACATAAACATCCAAACAACAACATGACAAACAAGATACAAAACAACACCTGCACCACAAAAAAAAAAAAAAACCATCCAAACACCACCTATTTTTTGCTTTGACAAAAAAAAAAAAAAAACACCACCTTGTGAATTTTGCAAAGTAGCATGCACAACTAACATTATTAGCTAAGTTAACTTCTAAAATCAATAGGCATCTCTCAAAGATATTCCATGGGTCCATCCCCTCAAAATAATCTATGCAACATAATATCTCAAATGTCTAACCAAAAAAAAAAAAAAACCAAAAAAAAAAAAAAAAAAATTAGTATCATTAGTCTATTACAACATGGAACAATAGTTGTTCAAATAAAACATATAGCATCAATATCACAACAATAAATATTGTTTCCCCAAAAATTTGATACAACCACAACTTTCATTGTCTCATTTAATTTGAATTCCTGTTAAATAACAAAAGGAAAAAAAATAATAATCAATACTAATAATAAGTTATAAAAAAAATGTTAACAATTAAAACAAAAAAGATGGCAACTAACACAAAAGTGCCACACAACTCATCCAAGTCGATCTCATCATCATCATATATAGTCTCATAGCCCACCGATTCCAATACTAAATTTCCTAAAAAGTAAGAATATAAATTAATTATTGAAATTATTCCATGGCAATATAAAATTGAAATAATAATATGTAAATTTACTTGAGTACCTTTCATCTCTGCAGCCCACAAGCAACTTTGTGCACATATTAATGCTTCTAACATGTTTAGATGAAGTCTACTATGATGTGGACTCACCAACCTTCCACTAGTACTAAATGTTGACTCAGAAGCAATAGTGGATACAGGAACAGCTAAAATATCCTTAGCTATTGCCTGTGAGGTCAGATACTTTGGTGCATTGAAGTTCTTGGCAAAACATCATCTTCTAGATAATGGTCCAACTCTGATCTTACATCCTTCATTTTTTTTACTTCTCTTTCTACTAATAAACAAATCATACTCTGAAGGGTCTCTGTACCAATTTCTGAATGGATAGAAGATTCACCAACAACATTGGTCTCCATACTAACTCGGTTATGATACTCTTGCAACAAATTATAACAAATTTGGCGAACCCTATCAATTTCCTCTTCAGCTTTGTTTTCATAAAGTTTTTCAAAATAAAACTTCAATACACTCATCTTGTACCTAGGATCAAGTACAACAGTAACTCCAATAACACCATGTATCACTAACCAATATTTATCAAAAATTTTCACCATTTTTTATGCCATTGTTCTAACTACTTCAATTTCACAAGAGAGCTATTGAGATAGTGTCATCCTAATCTCACATAAAGCTGGGAAACAAACATTGGCTGTGGGATATTTAATACTTGAAAATAACTCTGTGATAGAAAAAAAATATCTTAAACCTCTCACTGATTTCTTTAGCAAACTCCCATTCTTCCTCACTTGGTACGGTCTTATATTGGGGCTCTCTATTTTTCAACCAAGAAAAGACATTCTTATACAATAAGGTAGTTTGAAGCATCAAGTATGTTGAATTCCACCTAGTTGCACAATCAAGTCCTAATTTCTTAGTATGTGGATTGCGCAATTGATTGACTATTTCTTCAAATTTTTCTTATCTTTAGGTATTGTTGTCTAATAAGCTACACTCTTTTGGATTTTCTCTATATCCACTCGTATGACATCCAGTCCATCTTTAACAATCAAATTCAAAATATGCGCACAACAATGCATATGAAACAAAGTACCACCCAACAAAAGCGATGCATTACTCAACTTATCCATTAACATGGTAATCATGGCATCATTTGTGGAGCAATTATCAACCGTAACAGTAGAGATTTTTCTATCCATATTTTAGTCCACCATACACTCAAGCAAAGTGTCACAAATAACTTCTTTTGTGTGTGGACATGGAACATAAATAAACCTAAAATACAATATTCACGATCAATTATTAATAACATGCAAATTGAACTAAATAAGATAGAACTTTTAAATGATTTGCAAATTTACAAATATATACCTCAAAATGCGATTTGCAATGTCTATGAATCATCAATAAAGTGTACTATGACAGCCGTGAATCCTTTCTTTTGATTACCAGCAGTCCACATATCAGTTGTGATTGCCACCGTACTTTTATTATTCTCCACCAAACTCAATGTCTTCACCCTCTCAACATCATAAATCTTTAAAATATCACTCTTTATCGTATTTCGAGAAGGTACTTTAAACAATGGTTGGAGTGCCGCTGAATATCGTTTAAAACCAACATGATCTATGATAGAGAAGGGATATTCATGCAATATTACAGCATGTGACAACTCTTTCCTGGCAAAATTTGATAAAAAACATAAGAATTCATTTTTGGACTCTCTCTGTTAAAGTTGTTAGTTAAAACTTTTTGCCTCATGTCCATCACTTTTTTCCTAGTACAACTCTTCTAGTGATCATGCAAATACCTAGTTCCATTTATTGAATTACCTCCAAGATGCTTATTACAATAATTACATATTACCTTCTACACCCCATTGACTTGTTGTTTCTTAAAGTGTTTCCACATAACACTAGGCTTTCTTCTACTTCCTTCACAAGTATTAGACTCTTCTTCTAAATCAATAACATTTTGATTAGAGAGGAGAGATGGTGAGTTGGTAGCTGGCGATGATTGTTATGAGGCCTCACTCTCAACTGGTATTTGAGAGTTAACATCTGACATTTTTGACCTTTATAAAAATAACATGAAATGAATAAGCAGAGGCAACATTAGGATGGTCCGTGTAACCCTCCTTTATCTAGTTGTTAACAAAACAGAGTAAGCAAAAGGATTCTAATCTTTACAACCAAATAAGTTTGAGTCAAGTTGCATTGTTCCTATTTCCAAAACAAAAACAACAGTGAATAAAAATCTCAAATTTAACAGAGCCCAACTTACTTCTAAGAAAGTAAAAGTACCTCTATGTATGTAGCTATATCAGTCTTATTAGAACCACCAAGCTCCTTCAAGTTGTTTAAAGCATCAATGATAAGATTGTCCAACCTATTATAATGACAATGAAGCATTACTCAGTGTTAAAATAATCACATTGAAAGCCGAATTGAAGAGAGACATTACCTAACCTATATAACTTTAATTCACTCCAGCAACCTTGTCTAAATTGTAAGCAAACTTAGAGTCACAAATCAGAACATGAAAATTTGAATTAGTTTCATACGGGTAATACCAGATATTGTAAACAAGATGATAAAATACAAGATGCACATATGAGGATTTCATGATTAAAATTGGTTGGAAAAAAATTACTGACCTTTTGAGAGAGATAATAAATGAATGCACAAATTCTATGAGTAATCACAAGTTCTGAAATTCATCTGCATTCAGTCCAACAACAGAGGTCCACGTGATAGTTTCATTGTTAATATATGGTATCTTATTATTTAGAACAATAAATACCTAATTATTGAATGATGTTGGTGGATCAAATTGGAAGAGAGATTCCTCAGGTATGACATACATGCTCACATGCATTTGTCTATAGATACATGCCCCTGTTTGGAAAACACGTTTTAGCAACTTTTTTGCCCTTTTAGACCAAAAGCCAATTTTGTTTGGCAAATGCTTTTTAGATGACAAACCCAAAAAGCTCAGCTTTTTTTATTAAAAAAAAAACATAAGGCAGGTACAAAAACAACATCTCAAAATAAATTTAACAAATTTAATCAGATAAATCTCAACATTTACATTGGATTGAAATTTTCCCTTTTAATTTAACATTAGATAATCAGATAAATTGCCACAAATTTAACACTAAGTAACAAAAAAAATAAATATATGAAAAATAAAACAATCAAAATATCAAAACACTTACCAACAGCAACAGTAAAAGAGAGGCGATCGACTGTAAGAGAGAGGGAGAGCCGGTGAAGAAGAAGAGAGACGCCGGTAAGGGAGAAGAGTGGACCAACAGCAAGCCGTGAGAGAGAGGCGAGCCACCATAACCGTAAGAGAGACGGACAACCAGTGAGGGAGAAGGAAGACGTCGGTAAGAGATAAGGGTGACACCGGTGAGGAAGGAGCGACGTCGGCAGTGAGGGAGGAGCGAGCGACGCAAGAGAAGAGAGAAGCAAAAGTTGTGAACCTAAAAACCCTAAAATGAGTCAAAAATATGTAGAGAAACACACACACACACACATATATGGGGGTATAATAGTAATTTCAGTTCGGAGCAAAACGAGAATGGGGACGGGGCTGGGGCAGAGGAATCTATCACCGTCCCCGGCCCGAAAACTATCAGGGATTCATTTTCGAATACCATCCCTGGCCCGTCGAGAGTATTTTTTGAAAAAAACCGTTCTAATCGGGGACGGACGGACGAGTCCTCGTCAGGTCGGGTTCAAATTGCCATCCCTATTTGATAGTGACTAGATGTGATTTGTTGATGTGAGAATGAATGACGAGCAGTTATTTAAGGATGTGAAAATAGAAGATGTGCAGTGATTATAATAGAGGAAGAGAGATAAAGGAGAGTGATAGAGACATAACAACATACAAAGAAAAGATATATATATATATATATTTTATCTTTTTACAAACAAGGGTAACACAGTAATTTGGTCATTTATTTAATGGTGTTAACTGACAAGGGTGGTTAATGATATTTCACATAATAGAGAGGGTGACAGTGTGATTTCAAAGGAATTCAGAGGTGTCAGTGTAATTTACCTTAGTTTTTACTTTGTTCATGTATAAATATTGTCCTTCCGATCAAAACTCAATGTATAAATAAAGAGAGATGATTTCAGTTATTGATGCTCTGATCTCAAATGACCCAAAATCGAGGTCATCAACACAAGCGATCAGAACGAGGTTTTTGGAAACAATCTTGATAATTTCTTTCTTATTCGCCACAATTCTCTTAGTCATTCCTTACCAATACGAAAATGGCAACCCTGTTCCAACGGTGATATTCAACGGCATCCCCGCCTCGGGGTTTCATGCATTCGTTGTATCGCTCGTATATGCGTTCACCGGCGCCCTCACCGCTTTGTTAATTCATGACACTGCCGCCGGCTCATTTCTTGCCAGATTTTGTGAGCTTATTTCAATCCTTTCTATGACATCGGCTCTGTCTTTGTTGGTTTGGTCCCTCTTCACTTTCAGTTTTCCAAAACCATGTACGGGATGAGGAAGAATTTAAGAGGTGAGAATTTACTTCCCTTCTTTTTCCTATACTTTTGACATTTTTTCAATTCACTTGAATTTGATCTGAATTTATAATTTTGTACCAATTAATTTATTTCAATTAAGTTCAATTGATAACCTCTGTTAGTATTTTTTTTTTATTATTTTTTTTATTTTTAAATGTGCACCGTTTTCTTAATAAATAATAATTGCAGGTATCTACAAAAATAATTGTTCCCTCACCGTTTTTTTAAGTTCAATTAAGTTAAAGTTAATCGGATATCGTTTATTCATTCATCCACTTATATTTGTATTTATAAAAATAAATAATAATTGTAATTTAAAGTATTAAAATGAATACAAATGTGAGTGGATGAAAGAGTTAATAATATCCGATTAACTTAATTTTTTACAGATATATTCTACTTAATGTATTTTAAAATGTGAATGATTCGAATTATCAAAATAGCCCTAAAATGGACCATTTCGCCACACAATAACGATTGTTGTATCCCGCACAGAAGCCCCCCCACAGTGAGGGAAATATCAAAAATTCATATTGATAGAGCAATAAAGCCTCGTTTGAGAACATGCTATTTTAGTAAATTTTTGACTTTTTACGAAAAGATGTGCAGAAAAGTAAAGAGGTGATGTGACTAGTTTTAGTTGACTTTTTGGCTAAAATAGTCAGTCCCCAAACGAGGCCTAAAGATCTTTTTAGTTGTAATCTAATTTTATCAATAAATTAATATCCTACAATTTTGGCAAAAAAAAAAAAAATACTATCTGAAAACATCTATAACATGATTATTAAATGAATAATTTTATGCAAATAAAAAATTTATATATAATTTTTATACATAATGATATAATTCATTATAAATCTTTCACTTTAAAATAAAATATTATTGAAGATGAATTTATTTATAATAATAATATTATCACATCATTTTTGTGAAGTTTTATGTATAAATTTTATATATAAATATAATTTACCTAATTGAATAGAGTGAAAAATCAAGACATTTGGTCTAATGATTGTGTAACAGTCTATGTGCTATGAGGTCTCAGGTTAAGAGGGTCTTGTGTAATTAATCCTTATATTTTTAGAGTCATCCTTTAACTATTTTTTTCAATAATGTTTTCTACTCTTCCTCATTATTAAAGCTTGGCGCCTATTATTTTGGGGTTAAAAAAGAACAAAATGACAAAATAGGTTAAATAAGCTAATAAAACAAAATATCACATCAAATTCATAATCATTACACTTTTTCTCTCACAAAAATAAAAAAAGTCAAAAAAATCCAAACCAAATGAGACTAAAAAAGTCCTAACACAAAAAAGTTGACTATATTAGTTAATGTCAAACGAAGCTTAATTGGATATTATATTTGAGTCCTTATTTAAAGAGAAAAAAAAAAACATAATATTTTATTTTTGCGAAAAGATGCAAGGAAAAAAAAATATATTTTTTGTTTAGGCAAGATTTCATATTTTATGTTTGGGCAAGGTTTCATCCTCCCAAAATATAGAGAAAATAAAGTACACTCTTTATAATGTGATGGGCATTATTGTATTTTTCTTGAAGTGGTATTCTTTAATTTTAACTCGTGAGAATATATATATATATATATATATATATATATGTGTGTGTATATATAAGGTCATTAACGTCAAAGGCTTATTTCTGAAATTTTTTAGCATAATTTAATTTAAAATTTTTTTTTTTGGGTATAAAATGATATTATTCGTCCAAAATAACACATAGTTGTTTAATTTTTTTATTTTTATTTTTTTTTTTGTGTTTTTTTGATAATTTGGTGTCAACTGGGGACCAATCCATCCTCTTTTAGTTGTAGGCCAACTAAAACCTAGGTAAAGCCCCCTGTAGGGTGCTGTCACAGCACCCTGCTGTGATAGCCAACACCACCATTTTGATTTGTATAACCAATAAATAAATAAATAAAAACTGAAAGCACTGATTTGGTCACTGGACATGGAAATAGCAGCTTCAAGGCTTGATCAAATTGCTCACCATCATCCTTATCTTCATCATCTTCATTATCATCATCATCGTCATTATCATGGTTTAAAGATTAAGGTTCCTTTTATCCTTGCCGTCATTCCTGATCGACCTCGGTCCACCACCACCACCACGATGATGATGACGAAGAAGACTCGATGACGGCATCCATGGCGCAGGCAATGCAGGGGATGAGAGTTTGGTGGAGAGTTGGACCAAGTCCGTTGGGAAATCGATGTAGTAGGGGAGGAAGATGATGTTGCCAAGAAACGGGTCGAGTTCTCAGTGCCCAACTCATGGGTGCTTAGCAATCCATAGTCACTGCCACTAATTTTTCATGGGAGAAATTACTAATTTCAATGCTCCAAGAGGATTGTGCTATCACAGCTTCAAACCCGATCGAAATATTTATTTATTTTTGCTTTGGTTTTTGTTTTTGGTCAAGAAGAAGGTGGATCCTTTCTTCTAATTGCGCGAGCACGCATACACAGAGAGTGAGAGAGAGAGAGAGGGGGTTGTTGATTTAGGGTAGGTCTTGAGGGCTGTTGATTTGGGCTGTTGTTTTTTATTTTTTATTTATTTATTAGACAAATCAAAACGATCGTGTTTGCTGTCACAGCAGGGTGCTAGCACCCTGCCCCAAACCCACGAGGGATCACACATTTAGGCTCCAAAGTCCCATTTGTTTTTCGAGGTAGAATGAAAGAAGATTTATAGTGAAGGAATTAATAGTGAGAGGATTGTTAATGAGGAAATTAATAGTGAGGGGATTAAGTAAAATTATGTTTATTTTGATAATAGTTGTTGGTGTAGGAATTATTAAATTTATAATAAAACAAACAAAAAATACAAAAATATTAAATATTAATGTTAAAAAAAAATGCCCAACACATAAATAATTAAATTAAAATAAAATTATGATTTTTACTTAATAAAAAATTAAAAAAAATTAAACATTAATGTTTAAAACAAAATGGCTAGCATGTAAAAAATAAAAAATAAAAAAAATTAGTTGGGTAGACTATTTTTTAATACAAAATCCCACAGGCCTATCCTAATCTCCTCTCTAAGGGGATTCGTAGTACGGAGGGGATTACAAATCTCCTCTCCATCTCTCAAAATAAATATAATATTAGTGGGTCTCACCTCACTATAAATCCCAATCCCCTCCCTATAATCCAAAACAAACGGGCCCAACTCTTGACCACCAAACCTATCTATTCAAAGTTTACCTTTCTATCTATCCATTCAAATATCACCTATATGTACATGTATTAAATATCAGTTCAAACATCCAATTACTGTTCAAATGTCATTTATCTATATACGTGTCACATATCATTCACCTATTTATTCAATGTCATATTTGTCTACTTCACTACCACCCGCTATCGTCATCGGCTACCATTCGCCAGTTGCTGACGACAATAACTTTTTTGACGATTTTCTAACATGTACCTTTATGACTTAAAAAGATTAAATCTTAAATTAAATAACAAATGACCCTATAAAAACAAAATTTTCATCAATTAAACCTAAATAAAATGTGACTATCTAAAAATAAAAAAAGGTATACAAAATTTATTTTTTTTAAATCCAAAAATAAATAAAATGTATTTAGTGCGTTTGTTAGAAATGCTTTTCATTTACCTAATTCGCCAAATTAGGTGAGTTAGGTGAGCCATCTAAATTAGGTGAGTTAGGTGAGCCATCTACTCTCCATTCTCTATATTAATCAACCACCGACCGGCAGATTGGGTAGGAAAACGGGTTAAATGATTTTGGCCAAGCTACAAATAAAACTTTGGAGTTTGACTATTTTAATAAAATATATATTTTTTATTTTTTACTTTATTAATTTAAATTAAAAATTTTTGATATATTTTTAGAATTTTTTATTGATAAATTCTATTTAGAGGTGTTCTAACCCAATAAGTTCACCAAGAAAAATTATGCATTAGTTAGTCCCATATATTTATATTTTTATTTTATGAGATCTTTTTTTTTTTCTGATTTATATTGTTTGTTAGATTATTACACCTTTTATGTCTATTGTTGATATTTATTAGATAGAAAAAGTATATACACATTTTCTTTTTGTTGCTACCATTATTCACGTTTTTCTTTTTGATCAGTTTCATTCACATTTGTGGTATTATTTCATTGTGTTAGGATTTCGAAACTCTCTATTTGATAGGGTTTAGAAACTCTAGTTTACACATGGTGGTGAAATAATATTATATTCCTCCATTGTTGCGGTGAAGTTTTGTGTTCCTCCACTGTCATTTTGTGTTCGCAGTTCTATGTTCGTCTAATGTTACTCTGTGTTCGAAACTCTATACTTCTTCATGGTTGTAAGTCGAAACTTTGTTTATGTCTAGTCAATTTTGTTACAAACATATTCTTCAAATGTGGGTTTAGTTTGATTTAGATTGGTGAAATGGTAAATTACATAGATTGTTAATGATAGTGATAATGATAAAGATGATGATGAAGATGAGAATGTTTGTGATATTTTTTATTTTTATTTTTAGAGTGATTAAATTTATTTTTTTTGGATTTCTAATTCTATTGCTGCCATTTTTTCTATTTTTTTATCAATCAATATGAATGTTTACATTTCACATTATTTGAAAGTCTGAAAAATAAGTGTTGTAATATAGATATGGACATAATTGTATATTTTGCAATATGTGAATGTTCACATATCATTAGTTATTGTTATTATATTTGTTGTTTGAAAAATTATTTTTTGTTACCATTAAACAATTAAAATATTCATTTTTTTCTTTCAATTTTGTTTCATGTTACTGTGTGAATGTTCACATTGATATGAATTTAGTTTTTTTAAGGTTAGTTGTATATTTATTGTAAATTGCGAACATTTACATTGTATTTTGGTATGATTTTTTTTTTTTTTCGAAAGTTAGTTGTATTTTGTTGTGTTTTTTTTACTATACTTGTTGGTTGAACAATCATTTTTATTATCATTGAACAATAGAAATAGTCGATTTTTACTTTTTTCAATTTTGTTTTATGTTTTCACGTTGCAGTGTGAATGTTCACATTGGTATTAATTGTAAATTGTGAACATTCACATTATATTTTGGTATAAGTTTTGATTTTTCAAAAGTTTGTATGTTTATTGTTTTTGTTACTATACTTGTTAATTGAACAATCATTTTTATTACCATTGAACAATTGAAATAGCTGATTTTCACTTTTTTTAATTTTATTTTATGTTTTCACATTGTAGTGTAAATGTTTATATTGGTATGAGTTATTTTTTTTAAGGCTAGTTATATGTTAATTATAAATTGTGAACATTCACATTATATTTTGATATGAATTTTATTATTTTCGAAAGTTTAGTATGTGTTTTGTTTTTTTAAAAGTTAGTCGTATGTTTGTTATTTACTGTATATATTCATATTATATTTTGATTTTCATTTAGATTTTTCGTTGCGTTATTTTTAAAATTTTCAAATTATAAAAAGCTTCAAAGTTCAAAATTTGATATTCTTTCTATGGAATACGGGAGAAATTTTCTTCTTAGAATAGGGGAGATATTTTCTCTGTGGAAAAAGGGAAAGATTTTCTCTTTAGAATGAGGGAGAGATTTTCTCCATAAAATAAAGGACTATTGTTATGTATTGGTTTCAAAATAAAAACACATGTAAAAAATTAGAACTGATGATTTGGTTATATTACATTAAATTGGATTTAATGAAATACTCAAAAACAATATTGGTTAGATAGAGTAAAACACTTAGATAGAGGATTTATTAAAAAATGACCATTTTTTTTTTTTTTTAAATTTAAAGTTTGTTTGGGTGTGCTATATAAACACACTTTCTATCTTTTTATATTTTTGGTCATATCACCTCTTAAATTATTTGTCTATTTTCAATAAGTTAAAATGATTAAAAAAGAATATCTTAATCATTAAAAAATATGGTTTAAATTAAAATAAATCAAAAAATTTAAATTTAAATTGATAAAATTAAAATTTTATTTTGTTACATGTGTAAAATCCTGAAAGTTTTTTTTAAAAAAAAAAAAAAATTTCCCCATTGATTTTTCATTCAAACTACTCGTTGGCTGCTATGTACAGTTTTTTATTATTATTATTTTTTATATTGAACTTTCTTGAAATTTAAAAATATATATATTAAATTTTAGAAAAAATTGGTAAAGCATTCTTCTCCAACTTTGTGTAGTAGGAGAAATCCAAAATGTTTTTTTTATTAGCTAAGGTCTCTCAACATTTTCACAGAGAAAATTCAACTCAGAAAATTTTTTCCCGACTCAGAAAATTTTGCCCTACTTAGAGAAATTTCATTGAGGCGAAATTTCTCTCAGTAGGGCAAAATTTCTCTAAACTAAATTTTCTCTATAAAAATGTTGAGGCATCTTAACTATTATGAAAATAGTGTATGCCATTGAACTTATAAAATCTTAATATTAAGAATCTTAAAAAAAATTTCCTTAAATTTTATAAGTTCGATATAATTATGTTGAATTTGTTTAATATTCTAATTCACGTAACAACTTATATAATTTTTTATTTATAATTCATTTGTTGCACAGATGAAAAACAGTTGTGATTTATTTTATCCTAAGCAAAATGTTTTCTTTCTTATTTACTCATGTGTTTACACAATAAATAAACTAATTTTAATTATTTTAATTTTATAAAAAAATTAATATAATTATGTCAAAGTTATAAATTTTATTATGTTTTTTTAAACTTTAATAGTAAGCATTATTTATGCTTTTTATAAGCTTAAAATGCACCGGAATAAAAACCTAAGAGCAAATTACACATGCACCTTAAATTTGTTTAAAATACGAATTGCTTTCTATAGTTTGGAAAATTACAAATAGATTAGAATTTTTTATTTAACATAATTAACTGAAATAATGAAATTCTTAACTACACACCTACATAATAATAGAATTATTTGAATTATTAAGTGAAATAAATATCTGGCATCATTAAAAATTGTTAATTGACTTGAAGATTTATCAATAAAATGGGTCATTTGTTAGTAAATTAGAAACTGCAGGGAGTGAGATATAATTTCTAAAATCACATACAAACTGACTCCCTAAATTATTTATATCATAAAACCCGTTAGAACACATTTAATTACCAAAATATTGTGACGCCCAAGATTGAACCCCTCCCGTTTTGGGTTTAGCAAGCATTTCTCGTTTGAGCAATGCTACATCCACAAAATTTGATTTCGCATGAATTGCCTGAAATTGTTGATGCCGGTCATCCAGATGATAGGATGACGACCGCAATAGAGCGGTATACAAGGGTAAGGCCGATCATCTAGTTGGCACAAATTTAGGCGATTCAAGTCACAATAAATTCGGTGGATAAATCATTTCACTTCTTGTTTTGGGCCTTGTTTGGTGAGATAGATAGATGCAAAAATCAAGGTGCAGCCCAAGGTCAAATTCTTCGCTTTATCTAGGGGTGTAAATTTGGCCCAACCCAGCCCATGTTGGGCCTCGCGAGCTTCCGCCAAAAATAGGGTCGGACCGTGCCACGGGCTAGAAAATTAGGTCTAGGCCCAAGGGGTATTCGGGCTAGTGGGCTCGGGATTGGGCGGGCCTGAACATTTTTTTATTATTTTTTCTACCAAAATTTTATTATTTTTTGCTAAAAAAGACACTAGGCCTTAGGCTTGGTCTTGAGTGGGCTTTAAGCAGGTCGATGGCCGGGCTAAGGGCCGAGCTTCAAAATGATGGCCCAAGCCTAGGGGCTTGGGTTGGGCTCGGGCCGAGGTCCAAACGGGCCTAAATTTTTTCAATAGTTAAAGAGTGCACCTTTAGCAACTAAATTTTTTTTAGTCGGCATTTTTTAGTCGCCAAAGGTGTATTTTCATGTAGTGTGTTACGATATCCCAACCTAATCCAATTGGAATTAGTTCGAACTTCGGTGTTGGAAACTTAACAATTTCAAAATTGTGTGGAAATTTTGAGTTAAAATAAATTGTCAGAATCAGAAATTGTTTAAAATAAATTTAACTAAATAGTCAAAAACAACTTTTCCAATGCACAAAACTGTAGGTTAACCAAATTAAGCCACACCAAACAGCCCCACTTTCACGTCAAAATGGTCCAATTTGAAATGTAAAGTTTGTCAAATACTATTGGCGTTGTGAATATCATGTTTCCTTTTTAGTCTGGAAATGAAGTCCAATGTTATGGTTATGAATATTATCATATTTCTCATTTTTAGTTGTCCTGACAATGTTTAATATTGTTTGCTGTGATTACTCATCAGGTCCAACAATGACTCCACAAATACTATTTTCCAAGTTCAAAGTCCAAGGAAGAACGGTTCGAATATTATTAGCGTGAAGATTATCATGTTTCATCCTTTTGAGTGTGGGAATTAATCCAAAAACTATAATTTTCAATTATCATTAGTATAAATATTATCATGTCGTTCTAATTTCATTGTCCAGAAGTAGTCTAAACATTATTGTCCAAGTCAGTGGATCCGAAATTGTATGAATATTATTCTGGTTTTAGTCCAGAAGCTATCCAAATATTATTGATGAGTTCAAAGGATTAAGAAATTGGTATGCATATTATCGTGTATTTAAATTTTAATTCATAAATAATCCAAATATTATTGGAACAAATGAAAATTTGAGAGAGCCTGGTGATTGACTACGTGTTGGTGCTTCAAATCAGTTTAAATCATAGTTTAAGCATGGTTAATTTAGAAAGTTTTCTCGACTAGTGTCCTAAGAGAAATGGTATCGACGAAGGAATAAAGCCGATATTAAAACTGGTAATCTCATGAAGGTTCAAAATTTTAAAAAATTTGCCATTATTTACGAAATTAATGTTTGGTAATGCAGTTTGGTCGGCAAGAGATGGGTCGGACAAGATCCAAGTACTCTATTGGTTGACTAGCCTTCGTCTTCCTAGCGACACCTACATCAAGTCCAGCAGGAAGGTTGCCAAGGGGGTGGTTCCTTCTTCTCGATCAAGTTAGTTTAAGTGTATAGAGAAGGGAAGGAGCTTAGAGAGGAATTGAGAGTAGAGTGAGAAAGTGAGAAGATAAATGTCCTCCAGCAGTTTTCCTATGGCACTGTTTGGTAACTCCAGTTTGAAAAAGCTAAAAAAGCCAAATAGTCTCAAATAATACATAAATCAATAATTTATATTTTTTTTAAAAAAAGAAAAAAGAAAAAAAGAAAAGCAGCCGGGCAATCGGCAGCCTACACTGTCAACGTGACAGTATAGGCATTGTACAGTGACAGCTAGTCCCACACCTGGTAAATTACAATTTTGCCCTTTTAGATTAATTTTGAAAAATGTGAGATTAGGGACAAATTTGTCATTTTAACTTCAAACATCATTTCAACCCATTTTTCAATACAACAACTCAAATAAAAATCCATTCCATCTTCCCAAACACAAAAACTAAAATAGCCTACTAAAATAGCCAAAAAGCCAAAAAGTCTCTAAAATAGCCACTTCCCAAACACCCACTATATCTCTTACCAATCATTTCCTTGTCTATTCACACTGTCCTATTGGCCGAAAGTCTACAGCCTACTTGCCGTCGGCCATAGTGGTTTCACCACGCCCCAGAGAAGTGGTCTTATTGCATTTAATACTTTGACCGTTTCATTTAATGCTTGGCACGTGGGCCCAATGACTTGTAAGATCTTTGTCTGCCATGTGGCCGATTCCCCCCCCCCCCTTTGACACGTGTCTAGCTGGTAACTGGGCTTAACTACTATAGGTTCATTAGTTTTGCCCACTAGTGGGCCATATCTGCTGGGTCTTATGGTGGTAGTTAATCAAACAATTATTTGGGCAGCCCATGCCAACTATGAGTTGGGCCTTCTTAAGCTATACCCATCATTGTTCATATCAAATGAGAAGAGTAAAATTGAAATAAAATGCACCATTACGGATGCATGAATTTTTTAGGAACAATTTCTAGAAAGGAAGCAAGACATTGCTATTTAGGCTTTAGACTTGTGTGGACCATCACGGGTTTCACTTGAATAATTCGAATCGTTCATTTTTTAAAATATAATATCTCCCAAAATATGAATGATCAAGTTTTTAATTTTTATTTATAATTATTTTTTAAAATTTATACTCCACTGAAAATTTTCAAAAATGTTCCCTACATTTTTGCTGAAATTAATCATGCGAAGATGAGTATGTGGCTAAATCTATCATCCAATTGCTGTTATTTTTGAAAAAAATGTTTTTACCGTGGGTCCCTCCTGGTAACCTACGCACTATCATGGAAGGGGTGTCCATAATTTTATTTATTTATTTTAAATAAATTACATTAACTCTTATTAAAGTTTGAAAAAAAAACAATAATTCCTATATATTTTGACATAATCATATTGATTTTTTTTGTTTTTTAGGTTTTAATTCATAGGATAAATTACAGTTACCTCCCCTGAGATTTTTGATAATTACACTATCCTCACCTATGACTAACAACGTTAATGAAAGGATTAGTCACAGAGGAGGTCAATGAAATTTTAAAAAAATGAGAAGAGACCAGTGTAATTGTTAGGAATCTCAATATCACAAATGTTATCACTTGTATATAGTACACATAAAATAGCGTGTATTATAGAATAACCTATTGTTATGACAAAAGTGATGATGAAACAAATTAAAAAAATTAATTACGTACATAAGAGAAGTTATTTTATAATATATAATTTTTAATCAATACTTGATATTATATAGTTGAGTTGTCTTAAAAAAAAAAAAAAAAAGAAAAAAGAAAAAAGAAAAAAGAAAAAAGAGGTTAAAATTGATGAGTCTCACTATCTAAATTAATAATAATTAAATTGAAAACCACATGTATTTATTTGAGTAATATTTAATAATTTATTTATAAATACTCACATGGTTTGACTATAAATATATAGGCCACATTTGTTTGGCGAATTAATAGATTGTTAATGTGGGGATTGTTAGTAAGGGAAGTAAAAGTTTGTTTGTTTTGATAATACTATGTGAGATGGTTAGTGATGGGATTGTTAAATTATTTTTATATAAAATAAATAAATAAATTATTTTTATATTAAAAAAATTAAAACAAATATTAAAACAAAGAGGTGTACTTGGTAAAAAAAAAATTAAATTAAGAAAATAAATTTTTTATATAAAATAGACTCATTCCCCTCACTATTTTTCTAATCCCACCCAAAACCTAACCAAGCTAATCCCCCTACTGAGAGGGATTACTAAGCCTCTTTGACTATCAATTCACCCTCCCATTTCACTATCAAACATGCTATGAATGTATAGCGATTCCAGTTTTGCCTCGGCCTTCATTGTGTTCCGGACTCGCGTTTCGTGATTGAATATTGTATTCATGTTTTGTTTTCCCATTTGACCCTTTGTACTTGAGTTTTAGAACTTGTTGGGCGAGTTTGGAACATGTTGGTTGTTAGTTGGGTTAGATTGTTGTTGCCTAGATTTTGGCCTCTTCGCTCGAGCGAGGCTTCTTGTGCTCGAGCGAGCTTTTTGTAATTTGCTTCTTCGCTCGAGCGAGGTTTCTTGCGCTTGAGTGAGAATTAGGAGTTCTCAAGTTTTCTTCCAAACGCAGCTTTTCTAGGGAAGAAGGAGTTCCTTACTCGAGCGAGTCTTCTTACGCTCAAGCGAGCCTTGTGTTGTTTGTTCCTTCGCTCGAGCGAAGCTTCTTGCGCTCGAGCGAGGGTGTGCATCTGTGAAATACCTAAAGGTGTGTATTCTATGCTTGAGCGAGGCTTCTTGCGCTCGAGCGAGCGTGTGCGTCTATAAAACTTCTGAAGCTTTGTATTTTACGCTCGAGTGACGCTTCTTGCGCTCGAGCGAGGTCGCTTGTTGTGTCTGGTCGCTCGACCGAGGACCGCGTATATCAGTTCGCAGCAGAGATATTTTATATCACTTTTTGATTTCATTTCTCCTACAAACCCTAATCCGACTCTCCCTCTCTCTAAAACTCTCTCTCTCTCTCTCTCTATAAATACACCTTGATTTGGGGATCTCTTTACCCTAGTTTCTTCATTAAAAAGGTAGAGCACCTTGAGGGCTTCGTGTTGATCCAAATAGATCGTGGTGTCAGCTTGTTTGAAGTTTCTCCATCTTCTCTTTCGCTCTCCTAACTTTGAGGTAGGGATGTTCTACACTTTTGTATGACTTTTAACCTAGGTATTTGATATTATGTATAAATAATGGAATTTGGGAGTGATTTGGGTAAGCTAGGGTTTGGGTATAGATTTGAAAGAGGGGTTTTCCTATTTTAGGTCATGAAAATATTTGTAGGGTATTGAAGATGGGAATATATGGGTTAAAATGATGAAATTTAGACTTGTGATTGACATTTGGAGAAAAGGGGAAAATTTCCCTAATTTGTGTTAAATAATCATTTTTTATAAATAATGAAATTGATAAGTGAAATATGAAATTGGGAGGATGTGTAAATGAATGCTGTAGTTGGATTTGATAAATCACTCACCTATGGAAAATTTGGCAAATTATCTGTTTGATAGATTTGTTTATCTGTTTAGAAATATTTGTTTTGGGCTATCGGTGGAGGATAGCTATGATTGTTATAGAAACTGCATGAGGATTAGGTAAATTGAAATTAATCATATGAATTACGTCATTGAATATGACAGTTTGATTAAATTGTTGGATGTGTGAATTTTGGTAGTCATTATATATGACACGCTTTTAAATACATTGTATATGTATAATTGTTTGGGAGGAGATAGGGAATGTACTCCATTGTTTGGAAGGAGATAGGAGATGGACTCCATTGAAAACTAAGTTGGTCGGAGTGTCCATGGTGAAAGTCCCGAAATCTTATATATATATATGGGTGCTAGTTCCCTCGGATGAGAATTTTGTAAAATGGCAAGGAAATTGAAGTGTTTGAATAATTGTTGCTATTGAAGTGTTGATGAATGAGTTGTAGCCTCGTTTGGGATTGTTTAGATAATAAGGGATTATATCCATAAGTTGATTTGAATAAATGAATGGAAATGGTTTGAGATGTTGATGTCGTTATTGTTTAGTCATGAAAAGAGGATGTTAGTTGGTTTTAAGTGTTGAACATTTATCTAATACTTATATCTTAGTTAAATCTCATCCACTGTGTTAGTATATCTCTACTGGGCATTGGCTCACCCTACTTGGGAAACCATTTTCAAGTATAGGTGGCATGCCATCTCCAAGGGCATAGCTTGGGAGGACGGGGCTGAAGGCTCTATTTTTGTTATTTTTATGCTTATATGTTTTCTTTTTAAGCCGAGGGCTTTAAATGTAAAGAGCTTATGACTCTCTTTGTTGTAACCAAGTTATCTCTTGGAAAGATGTTAGTCCGTAGGACATTTATTTTGTTGTTATTAATTAGTGTTACATGCTATAGTTTTAGAATGAATATTTATGAAAGTATAATGCATGTAATCTCTTTTGTAATATAAATTCTGATGAATGAAAGTAATACATTTCATATTATGTTTGTGAATCTCTTGGGTTGATTTATATCATATTTTGAGGGCGTGACAGGATGGGACCCACAACCATGGTAGTCCAATCCGGCCACTCAAGCTGTGAAACAAACATGGCCATAAGGTAATACTATAGTACACACCCTCATCTATTTACTTGAATAATATTAAATGATTTATTTATAAATACTCACATGGATTTGATTACCACATGTATAAATAATTTATTTATCAAATTGGAAAATCGTATGTATTTATTTGAATAGTATTAAATAATTTACTTCTAAATACTCACAGGCCACGTTTGTTTGGCAGATTAAGTCGGATGGGATTGTTAGTGAGGGCATGGTTAGTGAAGAGATTGTTAATGTGTGGATTGTTAGTGACGAGATTAGGTGAAAGTATGTTTGTTTTGACGATATAGTGTTGAATATGGGTTAGTGATGGGATTATTAAATTATTTTTATAAAAAATAAAAAAATAATAATTTCTATATATTAAAAAATATCTAAAATAAACATAATTTTTTTTAAATAATAGGTTGTAAATGCAAAAAAAAAAAAAGAGCATTGTTCCGGTCAACTGACTGGACGTCCGGAGGGATGTCTGGACAAACGACTGATTAGACCGAATCCGCTCATTGTTTTCCTAATCCCACTTATTTCCTAGCCAAACTAATCCCCCTATTAAGGGAGATTAGCAAGCCGCTTGAAGTATGAAGCGGCTCACCCAAACCATCACCAAACACGCTACGAGTGTGACCCACAGCGTTGTTAGTCCAATCCAGCCTCCTACACTGCGAAACAAACATGACCATATGGTTTAAATATATATATATATATATATATATAGGGTAATGTTATCGTATGCAGGTTTTGATATTTGTGGGTTTGATCACCACAAAAATGATGATTAAACAAATTAAAAAATAATTACATAAATATAAAGGAAGTTATTTGGTAATTTTTAATCAGTACTTGACATCACGCAATTCAGTTATCTTTAAAAAAAAACTAAGATAAAATTGATAAGTCCCACAAAAATCAAATTGGGACATTACATGTATTTATTTGAGTAGTATTAAATAATTTAATTCTAAATACTCTCATGGTTTAACTATATATATAATTTATTGCATTACATACATACAAATCCTTGTATTTCTCATTTGGCTTTAGTAATTCGTACTAATTTATTTTCCTAAAAAATGATTAATATATTTTTTATTCTTAATTTACAAATAATTACTTCAAATATTATACAAACAAAATTGAAATCCCCTATGTGCTAATCTAATAACTAATTACTGACTTTTACCCAAAGAAAAAAATCGTTAGTCAAACTAACAGTCAACTAACAGAATGGGATTAGCCTGCATGTCACGCCTTCAAAATAAATGCGTAAATCAATCATTCATGATATCCATAGACATAGAGGGATAAAATATATTCATTCATCAGAGTGTTCTTTACAAAAGGTGTTACATATCCGTCAACAAAAAATAGATGCTCAACGGTTTACAACTTTCTTAGTCAATACTTGGTTACACAAAAGAAGAGTTCTAACTCTTTTACATATAAAGCCTTTGGCTTGAATTTACATGTAACACAAAAGAAAGTGTAACAACAAAAAGAAGCCTGCAGCCTCTAAACCATCCAAGCTAAGTCCTTGGAGGTGGCATGTCTCTGTACCAGAAAATGGTGTCCCAAGTAAGGTGAGCCAAAGCCCAGTAGAGATATGCTAAATAGTATATGAGAATTAACTAAAACATTAACATTCGATAAATGTTTAGCACCTATAAGCCAACTTACATTCTCTCCATAACCAATCAACATTTACAATTCGCTTCCTTTCATTTATTCAAATCAATCCACTTACATTATTCAATATTTTCCAAACAGTTTAAAATGTGACTACAACTCATATATCAACACTTCAATGATAACAACATTCAACACTTCCATTTTCTTGCCATTTTACGGAACTACGTCCGAGGGAACCAGTACCCAAATATATATAAAAGATTTTGGGACTTTCACCCTGGACACTCCGGCCAACTTAATTATCAATGGAGTCCATCCCTATCTCTCCCAAACAAATGGAGTACATCCCTTATCTCCTCCCACACAATATACATATACAGTGTATTTAAACACATAGTCATATACAATGGCCCAACAACTCACATATTCAATGCGTTAATTCCCACCGTCACATTCAATGACATAATCTGATTGATTAGTTTAATTTCCCTAATCATCATGCAGTGTCTACAACAATCAAGACTATCATCCACTGATAGCCCAAAACAGTTATTTCTAAACAGATAATAAATCTATCAAACAGATAAATTATTACATTTTCCACCGGTGAGTGATTTATCAATCCAACTACACCATTCAATCACAATTTCTTCCAATTTCAAGATTTTCAACCCAATTTCATATTTCCACAATTCACCAAATTAATTATACAAATTAATTATTTAAAGTCAATTAGGGCATTTTCTCCTATTCTCAAACATTGACCTAAAGGTCCAAATCTCACCATTTCCACAATTATATACCAATAACCCCATCTTTTTAAGACCTACATACAGATATGGAGTTTAAAAATCAAAACCCCTCTTTCACAAATCAACACCCAAACCCTAACTTCACCCAAACTCCCCAAATCCAACCATTTATAAAAAATGCCCAATATTTATGTTAAAGCTCATAGAAATGAGTAGTTTATCCTTACCTCAAATGAAGAAGCCTAAAGGAGAAGGAAGAGAAACTTAAAAGTGCTCCAAAACCAACCTTTTTCGGATCAATAGATAGCCCAAGCCAAGCTCTTGCTTTTATACAAAGGGACTAGGGTAGGGAACCTCTAAAACAAGGTGTATTTGTAGAGAGAGAGAGAGAGAGTATAGAGAGAGAGACAGCCGGATTTAGGGTTTGGAGAGAAATGGGGATGAAAAAGTGATGTTGAATCACGTTGTTGCGAACTGATATATATATAGGGCTCGCTCGAGCGAAGGAGTGGTCGCTCGAGGGACCAGACACAAAAAACCTCGCTTGAGCGCAAGAAGCGTCGCTCGAGCAAAAAATGCAAAGCTTCAGGTCTGCAACCCAAACGCACGCTCGAGCGCAAGAGTGCTTGCTCGAGCGAAGAAAAACAAAACACAGGGTCTCGCTCGAGTGCAAGAAAGCTCGCTCGAGTGAAGAATGCTCACCTTCAGGTCCAAAAGAGATGCAGACGCACTCTCGAACGCAAGAAGCCTCGCTCGAGCGAAGAGACATACCACGCAGGGCTCGCTCGAGCGCAAGAGAGCTCGCTTGAGCGGAAGCTGCATCTGAAGAAAAACCTGAGAACCCACAATCCTCGCTCGAGCGCAAGAACCTTCGTTCGAGCGAAGAAGCAAATACCTAAGGCTCGCTCGAGCAAAAAGCCTCGCTCGAGCGAAGAAGCCAAATCCTGTGCAACAACCATTTGTTCTAACTCACAACCAACCTATTCCAAACTTAACCAACACATCCAAAACTCAAATATAAAGAATAAAGGATGGAAACAAGGTATAGACAACAATGTACAACCACGGAACCTGAGTCTAGAACACAACAAAAGAATAGGTAAAACCTGGAACGCTATACTGCAAATCAAAAATAAACATCATGGGAAGTCAGGGTAATTTCAGAAAAAGTATGGGAGACTATAAGAAATCTTAGGGGAGGTGACTGTAATTTACACTAAAAAATACAATTATTTTAAAGGATAAATTACAAATATAGTCTCCAAAGTTTAACACCTTTTTCATTTAAGTCTTTAAAGTTTCAATTTTCTCAATTAACTCCTTAAAGTATTAAATTCAAATCAATTTAGTCTTGAAGATAATATAAATATAAAACATAAGCCCAAATGTTATATAAAATTGTATAAGGCTCGTATTTTAATTTTTTGTTAACTTAATTATCCTCTACATATGTGATTTTAAAATTGGTAAATTTCTCCCAAACCATTTTAATCTTAATTGCTCATATATGTCTTTCTCTATTTCTATTATAATATTATTTATTTCTTTTAATACGTAATTATTCATTTTATTTAATTTTTTTACTATTTTTAATATTATTTTATATTTAATTTCAGTGTCTTTTTCTTATTTCGTCATTATTTATAATTCTTCTAAACTATAATTAGTTAGATCCATTTTTTAGTTTTTATGGTAATATTAATTCAAAAGATTCCCTTAGAAAGTTTCCTTTCAAGGATAAAGATAATTATTTGTATTATTTTATTGTTTAATTTTTACAATAGTTAATTACTTACCATTATCTATAATAGATGTTGAACTTCATATATAATTTCTAGCTGATTTTCTTTAAAATTTTCATTAAGTTCTTTTAATAACCTGAATAGTATTATTTTGTTCGATAATTATTTGTAGTGTAGTACTATTATTTCAATTATCATATTCGACTTCTTTAGTGTATTTAATACTCTTATATTAATATTAGCAAAATTATGAAATCGGACTTAGATATTAATTTTAAAATACACGCGGATGTTAATTAAATTAACAATAAATTAGAATTCGGATCTTATAACAATTTTTTATAACCTTTGGGTGTATGTTTTATTTTATATTATTTTTAGAACTAAATTAATTCAAATTTAATACTTTAAGGACTTAATTGACAAAATTAATTTTAAGGACTTAAACGAAAAAAAGTGTTAAATTTGAAGGACTATAATTGTAATTTATCCTATTTTAAATTATTTTCATTTAGCAATAGACTACAACTAGGGCTGCAAACGAGCCGAGCCGAGCCGAGCCGAGTTTTTATAGCAATCCCGGTTTTACCCTGACCTTTATTGTGTTCCGGACTCAGGTTCCGTGATTGTATGTTGTTGTCTATGTCTCGTTTCCTTCCTTTAATTCTTTGAATTTGAGTTTTGGGACTTGTTGGCGAGTTTGGAACAGGTTGGTTATTAGTTGGTATAAATGGTTGTTGCCCAGATTTTAGTCTCTTTGCTTGAACGAGGCTTTTTGCGCTAGAGCGAGCCTTGTGTAATTTGCTTCTTTGCTCGAGCGAGGTTTCTTGCGCTCGAGCGAGAATTGAGGGTCTTCAGGTTTCTTCCCAGATGCAGCTTTTCTGGGAAGGTAGTCCTTCGCTCGAGTGAGGCTTCTTGCGCTCGAGCGAGTCTTGTGAAATTTCTTCTTCGCTTGAGCGAGATTTTTTACGCTTGAGCGTGCTTGTGCATCTATAGCAGACCTGAAGCTTTGCATTCTATGCTTGAGTGATGCTTCTTGCGCTCGAGCAAAATCATTTGTTGTGTCTGGTCGCTCGAGCGAAGGTCACGTATATCAGTTCGCAGCAGAGCGATTTTACTTCACTTTTTGATTTCTTTTCTCCTAAAAAAACCCTAGATCGGCTGTCTCTCTCTCTACAAATACTCCAAGATTTAAGCATCTCTCAACCCTAGTCCCTTTGTTAAAGTGTTGGAGCATGTTAAGGGCTTTTCTTTAATCCGAGCAAAACTGAATTTGGGGCATTTTTGAAGCTCTTCATCATCTCCTTTGAGCTTCTACTATTGAGGTAGGGATATTCTACACCTTGTTATGATGTTTAACGTAGGTATTTGTCATTTTGAATATGTGAAGGGATTTGGGTGTGATTTGGGTGAAGTTAGGGTTTGGGTTCTAAATTAAAAGAGGGGTTTTCATTTTAGCCTATAAAATAACTATGGGGATTTGTGTATGAGGTTTCCTAATGTTGAAATGGTGAAATTTGGGCATATGGGTTGTTATTTTGGAATATGGGGAAATTTGCCCTAGGGTGGGTTGAATTATTATTTTGAATAAATAATGGAATTGATATGGGAAATATGAAATTGGGAGGTTCTGTAAATAAATGGTGTAGTTGGATTTGATAAATCACTCACCTATGGAAAATTTGATAAATTATTTGTTGATGGATTTTTTGTGTGTTTAGAAATATCTGTTTTGGGCTATCGGTGGAGGATAGCTGTGATTGTTGTAGAAACTGCATGAGGATTAGGGGAATTGAAACTAATCATGTGAATTATGTCATTGAACATGATGGTTTGATTAAACCATTGAATATGTGATTTGGTTAGTCATTGTATATGACAACGTCTTTAAATACATTGTATATGTATCTTTGTTTAGGAGGAGATATGGGATGTACTCCATTGTTCGGGAGGAGATAAGGGATGCACTCCATTTAAAATTAAGTTGGCCGGAATGTCCAAGGTGAAAGTTCTGAAATCTTGTGTATATAGATGCCGATTCCCTCGGATGAGAATTTCGTAAAATGGCAAAGATAGAAGTGTTAAAATGATGTGTATATACTAAATTGTGAATCATTGAGTTGCAGTCTTAACTTGGGTTGATTTGATAATAATGATCTATACTCATGAATTGATTGGAAATGAATGAATGGAAATAGATTGAAATGTTAATGTTAATGCTAATATCGGATGGTCTCGGATAGTATGTAAAATTGGTCGTGAATGTTGAACATTTATCTAATGCATATATCTTAGTTAAATTTCAAATATTGTGTTAGTATATCTATACTGGGCTTTGGCTCACCCTACTTGGGAAACCATTTTTAGGTACAGGTGACATGCCACCTCCAAGGGCATAGTTTGGGAGGACGGGGCTGAAGGCTCTATTTTTTGTTATCTTTATGTTTATGTGTTTTCTTTTAAACCGAGGGCTTTAATTGTAAGGAGCTTATGACTCTCTTTTGTTGTAACCAAGTTATCTCTTGAAAAGATGTAAGCCTGTAGGGCATTTATTTTGTTGTTATCAATTAGAGTTACATGCTATGGTTTCAAGATGAACATTTATGAAAGTATAATGCATGTAATATCTTTTGTGAAGAAGACTCTAATAAATGAAAATATAACATTTCTATTATGTTTATGGATCTTATGAATGATTGATTTATGTCATATTTTGAGGGCGTTACAGTTTTTATATGTTCGGGCTTGTTTAAGATTTTAACTAGTTTAAGCTCGAGCTCAATAAAAATTTGACAAACTGAGCTCAAGCTGAGTTCGTTTAAGCTTGACGAACTAAAAAAATTATAAATTCATACTTATGTATGAAACTAAAGTTACAATTGAAACTTTGAATATACAATTATATATACAATATAAAAACATATTAAAAGAAAAATTAATATTTTACCAAAATAATAACATCTACCACTACTATTAAATAAATGTATTATCTATGGTTAGTTATAATTTACATTGATATTTTTTAAATATATAAATAGCATATTTTTACATTATTTAATATATAAATATATATAATATATTTATTTTATTATTTAAATAAATATTAAACGACTCCACTAATGAGTCGAGTTTTAATATGTTTGAACTTATTTATTAAAAATTTTAATGAGCTCAAGCTTGAGTTCAAACACAATAAAATTTGATAAACCAAACTCAAATAAATTTTTACTAACTCAAACTCAAATCTGTTCACAAATAACTTTGTTCATTTATAACCCTAACTACAACCTTCATTTTATCAGGCCGAAAAGCTTGACCTTTCGGTCCGCTTTTGTTTTCAAAATTAATAGTACAAAGCTACTGTGTCCAAACTATTTTTTTCAAAATTAATTGTAAAAGTCGAGCAACTAATTTAGGGGTGCACACAGATCGGATTGATTAAATTTTAAAATAAATTAGGAACCGAATAGTAAGAATTTGCTCCAGAAAAATTAAAATTATAACCGAACTGTTAAACTGTGGAACCGGACTAGAATAGAACTATAAAAACTGATTTGATTCAATTCGGTTTTATGGTTCTAGAAATTTGATATAAAAATAAATATGATATATATTTTATGTTAGTAAAAAAATTAGCGATAATTAATTTGGTTAAATTGGTTAGAATTTATCAATTTCACAATGAAGGCTTCAAATCTTATAAGAAACTTTCTATATTTTAATTTTTACATATAAAAATATTAAACAAATATATCACGATCTAGTTCGGTTCAAAACCGTAACCAAAGTCTTGAAATTGGAAACTGAACCGATTTGAATGATTCCGCTATTTTCATAACCAAAACCATAACCAAAGCTAATAAAAACTAGACTAGTCCGACAGTTTAGACTGAATTAGATTAGTTGACTGATTCCATCGATTTTTTTTACACACCTAAGCTAAATCTATTGTTTGCTTATTTTTTATTTTCGTGATCATTTGGTAAACAACTTGAGATTTTACATTGGGTCTGCCTCAATAATCTAGACATTAGCTAGCTTCCGAGGGTGTCTAAAATATTTTTTTCTAAATTAACTATACAAAGTTGCGTAACTAATCTACTGTTTGCTCACTCCACTCATAAAGCTGGCTGCATTGTATTCTGATCGTGACCTTATCTCTTATGCTAGAAGTTAGTGTATTCTTTTCTTACCTCAGTGGTAGGTCTCTTTCTTTGGGTTATGGTAAGTCTGGCCTACACACTAGTATTTAGGAGTTGCAATGATATCACCAATGAACACATTTTTCTTCTAATTAAAAAAAAAAAAAATCTACCATCTGCTCACTAACATTTTCTCAAATTTTTGGCAAAAAGCATGAATTTTTATATTAAAAATATTATCTTTAACTAGAAACAAATCAAAATAATTAAACTCATAAAAATTATGTCTCATGCCACATCTTTCACTTATTGCAGACACAAAGTCACTTTAATTTAACAATAAAAAGCTTTGTAGGCTGTGTAGTAGTCTAGAATGCTGAGCTGTATTTAGGGGTATAAAAATGGCCTGAGGTCCGTGGACGGCCCGAAGCCCGCCCGAAGCCTGAGGTGGGCCTGGCTCGTTTCGACCCGGGCTCGAGCCCAGTCCAGTACCTTGGGACTAGGCCTTCCATTTGTGGCCCGACCCAGCCAAAAAAATTTCGGAACCCATCCGACCCTCTCTCTACCAATGGACAAATTTTGAAAAATAAAAATAAAAAACAACTTGCAACGGTTAAATAATTAAAAAATAAATAAATAATAAAATTGATCATGTAAAAATAAAAAAAATAAAAACAAAATAAGTTAACATAATAGTTAATAATTTATACAATTATCTGTAATTGAATTACAAGAACTGAAATAAAATTTTATATAATTAAATAAATAACATTAATAATTTGAAATTAACTTTTAAGCACTAATAGTATAACAATAATAATTACCCACCACCTCTACATAGGCTAGCCTAGCCACAGGAGAGAGAGAGAGAGAGAGAGAGAGAGAGAGAGAGAGAGTGTGTGTGTGTGTGTGTGTGTGTGTGTGTTTATAATAGTATAATAGTGTAATAGTTTGGCCACCACCCTAAGCTAGCCTAGCCACTGCCACAGGAGAGAGAGAGAGAGAGAGAGAGAGAGAGAGAGAGAGAGAGTGGAAGTGGGCTGCCAGTGGCAGTGCTGTGTGTGGCAGACGGCAGTGCTATAGCACTGCTATAATAGCATTATAGTAGTCGAAAAGAGAGGAGAGGAGAGGAGAGAGAGAGAGAGAGAGAGAGAGAGAGAGAGAGAATTGGAGTGTAAAGAAACCAACAGTCATAATTCAAACAAACGGATTCAATTTAAATGGTAATATGTATATATTTTTTTATAAATTTATTTTACTCTTTAAAATTACTATAAATATCCTTTATTTTTCAAAATAAATCTCACAACAAATAATTCTCTCTCTCTCTCTCTCTCTCTCTCTCTCTCTCTCTCTCTCTCTTTCAATCTCTCTTAAACTCTCAATCTCTCTCAATTCTCAATTAATTTTGAAGTGTCATGCCTAAGTGACAATTGCAATTGTGCAACAAGAAACTTTTATTAGAAGAAGCAAATTTCTATATCGCATTCATCAGTCGGTAACATTAATTTGTTTAATTAAATTTATTAGCTACTCATTTTTTTCATTAATTATTTGTGCACATATATTAATTATTATTTTTTACTGATTGTATTTACACATTATTTAAATTAATTGTTAATTCTTATATATTGTTTTACTTACATTACTATGGATCTTAATATGCTTAATGTTTATGTCGATGTTGATACATATACTACACACCATGAATCTGTTGATTCTCCTTCTAATATTCCTCTTCCAACAGTTGGATCATCATCTAGGAGTAGAATTAGTAGTGTTTGAGAACATTTTGAAAAAATATCTATAAATAATCTTGATGGTACAATTACCTTTAAAGCAAAATGTAAATATTGTGCACATTTACTTAGTGTTGCATCTGCAAGGGGTACTAGTCATCTAAAAAGACATGTTAACAAACATTTACAAAGTCAACAACCTGATATTCGAAGTCAAATGCAATTAAAGGCTTCATCAACTAATAATTTGGAAACATTTTCATATGATCCTATATGTGCACAAAATTTTGTAGCTGATTATATTATTAAAAAAGAACAACATTTTACTACTAGTGAATGTCCCGATTTTACTGAAATGATTCACAAAAGTTTTGCACCGCAATATCAAAGTTTTTCAAGAAATACTACTAGAAATTGGATTTTAAAGAAATTTGAGGATGTTAAAAGTGAATTATGACATCTTTAAAAATTTGAATGGAAGACTTTGTTTAACATCTGATCTGTGATCAAATAATGGTTTTGAATATCAATGTATCACTGCACATTTTATTGATATTGATTGGAAATTAAATAAAAGAATTATTTAAATTAGTTGAACTTCCATACATTGGTTATTCGTTTGGTGTACAAATAAGAAATGTATTATATGAATGAGCTTTACAAAATAAAATATTTATCATTAGTTTAGATAATGTATCATATTATAATCAAACTGTAACTCATTTAAAATTAACTTTACAATTATTTATTGATGGTGATTTATTTCATGTTCGTTGTTGTGCCCATATTTTAAATTTGATTGTTAAAGAAGCTATGCATGTATACGAGACTTTTGTACTTGTAATAAAAAATACAGTTGTTACTATTATGTCTTTTAGTAATCGAATTTCGGAATATAGAAAAATTTGTCAACGAGAAAATATGTCATTTAAAAAATTAATTTTAGATGTAGATATTAAGTGGAATTCAACGTACAATATGTTAAAAATAACTTGTAAATAAAGAAGAGCAATAGATTTATTTTTTGCAACAACATCAATAAGAAGAGTACTGACTCCCACAGAACTTAATTGGCGCCAAGTGGCCTTGTATAAGGATTTTTAAAAGTTTTCGATATTCCAACAAAATTATTTTCTTATGTATATATATATATATATTCCTACTTCACCATTTGTTTTAAATATGCTAGTAAAAATAATTAAAGTTTTTGTAAAATATATGGGTAACGAATATTATATAACCATTATTACTTCAATGAAAGAAAAATTTGATAAATATTTTGATCGTTTGCCTCATCTATTAGGTTTAGCCATAATAATTGATCATAGGTGTAAAGAAGTTGGTTTACAAAAAATTTTAAAGTGTCTTTTTGCTGATCAAACACAGTTTGCCCCTATTATGCAAACATGCAATAAATTATTTGAAGAATACAGGGCAGCTGCATCTGTAAATACACCTACACACATTACACTGGCAGTCTCATATTGAGGTAGGAGATTAATTGTTTTTTCAACAATAAAAAGTAGAAGAATATCTCAACATACAAGTATAAGTAGTTCTGAACTACAACGTTATTTGGAAAGTCCATTAGTGGATCATTCCGATGATTTTGACATTTTGGAATGGTGGAAACAAAATGAAACTATGTGGCCTGTGGTTTCACAGATGGCCTGTGATATACTAACCGTTTCTATTTCTACAGTTGCTTCGGAAACAACTTTTAGTGCAGGTGGACGGGTGCTGAGCGATTATTGGAGCAGGCTTTCACCCGAAATGGTTGAGGCACTAATGATATTCAGAGATCATATGCATGCGCTTACAAGAAGACAAAATTATAGTGAAAATGAGCGGATTCAAAATGATTTGGATGACATATCCTCGGGAAATGCGACTAAAATGTCTGTCTCCTCTGATGATTGATCAACAATTTGTTTTTTACTATTTCATTTCATTTTTTTAATTATTTTTTAAAGATTATTAAGGTGGAGTATAATGCAAATGATGGGTATGCTAGTAGGTGTCAACTTAGTTGGGATGTACTTGACCTATAGTGATGCAATTGTTCTACCATCATCAGTAATCTACACCTAATATATTTAATAATATCAATTTTTTTAAATATTTTATTTCATTTTGAAATAAAAATTATTCATTCAATAAATGTTATATAAATAATTTAATACTGGAAACATGTTTTTTCAATAACTTTTGGGCTTTTTGGCTAAAATATGATATAAAAAAAACTTGTATCTTTGAGAAGAACTTTTTAGCTTTTTATGAAAAGATGTGAAAAAAATAATATAAATAATTAATTTTTGTACCTGTGACAATGACAATGACGGCATTGTACCCGTGCATTGTACTCGTGACAATGGCGGCAAACTTGCAACCATTAGTCATGTTTAAATTATTAATTTTTTATTTTTTTTATTTTTTTAAATGGACTTGAACTTGAAAACATTTATAGGTTTATAGATTCGTAGGCTTGTAGGTTTGAAAACAATTATTAAAACATTTATAGGCACAGTGTATAAGTTTGTAGGATAAAAATTGTAAGTTTTTTTATTTTTTTTAGTGACTTTTTGGCTTTTAGACTAAAATCACCACTTGCCAAAATATCACCATGAAACATTACATAACCAAACAAAATATCTCATTAATCTTAACTAAAATACTCTAGTATAATTTTTTTTAAATTTTTTTTATTCATAATATAAAAAATAAAATAAAAAAAGCTGACTAGGCCCAGCCCAAGGCCTGCGGCCCGAGCCCAGGCCCTATTATGAGTGGGCTTAGGCTTAGGGTTAGGCTTGGGCCTGGGCCCCACTTTTTTGCTGGACCACTAAAAAGGCGGGAGCCCGCGAAGGCCACTTGGGCCGGCTTGAGCCCAGGCCCGAATGGGCCGGGCCGGGTCATTATTACATCCCTAGCTGTATTTTCATCCTTTTAAAAGCATCTACCACATTTTGTATTTATTTTTTATTTTCCACTGAAGTTCATGACCATATATATATATATATATATATTATATATTATGATCGGCCAAAAAAAACCCATTTTTGTTGATAAATCTAGAAGAAAAACAGAGCAACATACATTTAGAAAGGAAAAAAAATTGGAAGAAGTATCATAGTAAAATTGACTTATTTCAATTAAGTTGGCATAACACGTCGCATCACATGTAAGTACAATCTACGTTGAGAAAACATTTTTGATCAAACAAATATGTTTTTTGTGTCAATTTGATTTTATAATTTTAATTATATTAATTATATTATTTTATTTTTTATATTGTGTCAATTTAATTTAATTAATAACATTTATTAAAAATGAATAGAAATTTTACTTTGCCTTTTAACCTATTTTTATTACTAACTTATAAGTTGTAGGTTGTGGTAAAAAAGTGCCGCCTTCATAAATTTATCATAATTATAGTATGACAATCTTTGCTTACTGCATGTTTAACACAACGACACTATATTAGTTTAATAGATTCTATTATTTATCTTTGCTATATAACACACATAAGATGGTAAATAAAATATAATAAGAAGGGGTACTTACGTGTAGGTTCTAATAAGTGGACTTATTATTTAATAGGTCCTACGGAAAAAAGTTGTCATAAAAAAAGTCACTAATTGTAAGTTTTAGCGACAATTTATAAAAATCATGTCAAAAAAAGTCACTAATTGTCAATTTTTAGCGACGTATGTAACAAATTGTCACAAAAAAAATTATTTTTAGCGACAATTTTACCAAGACTTATTTTTAATAGGACTTGATGAGAATTAAGTCTAACTATTAGAACCTGTTGGTAGTTTAGTTTAGGCGATAGAGCCCTATACTTTTTTTTTTTGGTGGGTAAGTCATAAAATAAATACAAAGAATTTACACATTTACAAGGGGCATTCCCCAAGTAATACATCAAATATATCACTGCCCCCCAAAGAGGAGGGAAGACTAATACGCATTTGTAACTTTAACAACCCCGTATTTACGGGGGACCAACAACATAAGCCATAATTACCCAAATTTGCCAATATATCCTCCCCCCCCCCCCCCCCAAGTAACCCCTACCATCAAAGATAATAGATGAAAATTTTTGGAAGATATATGGACAGGTATACAAAAGGAACCACATAAACATTAGTAAACTGATACACAACAAGACACCGTAATAAACAAGCTAAAACAACCACGGAGACCAATCAACTCTGTTAACTTCCCTAACTAGCTCCCAGTTCCCGTCCAAATAAAACCTGGAGTTACATAAGCATCTCGCACCTCACAGTTGTGACATCCATAGCCACTCACAAAGCCATGACGAAGGAAAAAATATACCCCATGAACGATTTATTGGGGATTCGAGATCCTGTCCAAGCCCTCCCAGAAATTATACCAAGCAATAAAACAAACACACACCCAAGGAGACACCATATTTAATGTGGTTTGGCCTTAATGCCTACGTCCACGGGAGAGAAAATAATAATCACTATCACAATGGAAAGATTACAGAAAGATAATGGAGAAGGAGATACTCTCACTTAACTCAACATACTTCCCCGTCTCCCTCTCTCACACCAAGAGAGACAATATCTCTGTTACATTTCTCACTCTCTCTTTTTTGCTCTATTTTTCTCACACTAATCTCTCTCCCTCCCTTCTCTATTTATACACAAAGATGAGAGAGAGAGAGAGAGAGAGAGAGAGAAACCCACAAAAATTTCCATCTCCTTTTGGTGGAAGTAAAAAATGGCTAGAAGAGCTTGGCCTTACATACGACCAACTCGTTCTTTCTTCACTTTCGATGGTGCTGATCACCTGCTCCTTCTTACTCCTTGACTTGGAGCCTTCAACAATTTCTCCATGTACTGGAAGTCCTTGTACACCATCCTTCATTGACTCTTCTCTGCTGTTTTCACATAGAGGAAGAAGGAAGAAAGAGGATCATCCCTTTCACATGGGGTGACCTCACAACACGATCTTGATAGTGTCACATGAAGCTCGCACGGTCAAATAGCATAATTAACAGTCTTAGAGAGTATAGCAAAAGCAAAAACCATCGCAGTAATAGTCACAGCCAAAGTCAAACCCACCATGAAATCAACACCATATCCTCCAATCCCTTCCATGATTGATCACAAAACCTCAATCCCCACGGCAGTGTCTCCCTCACTCCATGTTAGGAGTGGCTTAAAGACCAAATAAAAATGGGTCACATGAAGACAAGAGGCAACCAGAAAACCGGTAGATTTTCATTTCCTAATCTCTAACTCAGTAGATCATCAAACCACGATTCCTTATAGTCGTGACCCCTAAATCACTCTTGGCGAAGATGGCTCAAGAACAACCTCATATAGAGTCCCGTGAGGATTACGTAATCAATCATCATGAATAACCCAGCTACAAACAGTGTACCATTGCGCAATGGCCCAATCAAAATGTGGGGCCATAACTGTCACGACCCAAACCCGCCCTTATAGGTTTAGGGTCGTAATCGGCCAGTAATCCTTGGATTACCAAAGGCCTCTTAACAGAATGACAAATAATAAGGGGTTGCGAAAGCAAATATAGAAATATACATTGTTCATAGAGTTGTGTTAATGTATATGATACAGAAATCTTCAAAACATACTTATATATATATATATATATGTGACGTCATAAATACATTAGTCTTACGTCACCCATTTACACAGATAAAGCCAAAAGGGAACTTAGCCCAATGTATAGATAAGTAAAACAAAACAAAAACATCTATAGCAAGATTACAAAACTAGACGTCTCAAAAGGGAACCTCCATGGGAGGCACAGTGGCTGGCTGACCCAAAATTTCAGGCAGCAGCTTAAGCCTGGTCATACGCTTGCTCACCTACATACATGATATAAACAGTGAGCAAAAACCCAGTGAATAATAACAAAGTGAAGGTTTTAGTGAACGATGTCCAAAACAGATTTCAAATCTCTAATCACATCGGAAATCTCTAAACATAACAGATACACATTTTGAAACACATGCTCGGATCGTACTTAACTTAATTCGTTTCATTCTTAGTGTGTTTCTAGTCCGTATCCTTCATATTATGTCTTAATCTTGGCCTAGGAATGCCTAGGATGCAATGTGGATGCCAAAATGCATTTGAAAACACTTGGTCAAAAATGCTGGAAATAGGGGTCCCGCTCAAGCGCAACTTCCTTCGCTCGAGCGGAAATGCAAAATGTGAGTGGTCACCCGAGCGCAACTTTTGTCGCTCGAGCGGTTTGCAAAAATACTGGTTGTGTGAATTCTCCGCTCGACGGTCGCTCGACGATCGCTCGAGCGTGAGACTGAGGTCCTCGCTTGAGCGCACTTCTCGTCGCTCGAGCGGTCTGCAAAAACATGAAACTTCTGGGAGCTTGCATTTCACGCTTGAGCAGACTTCTGGTCGCTCGAGTGGAGACGCAAAAACAAAGGTGGCCGCTCGAACGCAGAATCTGTCGCTCGAGCGGAGAGGTCGAATTCTGGGATTTCCAAATTCACCTCCAAGCTTCCAAACTCAAATCAAATACTCCAAAACTCATCTTGTTGGGCCAACCACTTGAGGAATCATATGTGAACTAGGAAAACATTTGGAATTCTAAATCATTTCGTAAAATCAAAGCCCAAAGACTTGCCAATTATGCAAGACAAAACCCAATTCTTAGAACACATAACATGCATGCATTGCCTTAACTTCAAAACTTCCAAAACATGATCTAATGAGACAAAATGACATGAAACTTGATGAATTACCAAAATCAAGTGAGACTTAGTACATGCATGAGAAAATTCTTTTGCAAACAAGAACAAAACTCCATGAAATGTACATGCATGCATGGGATGTTCATCTTTCTTACTTCCTTAGCTCAAATCTTATGTTTAACCACTTTAATCTCTTGAATTCCTCCACTAATGTCTAGAATGCAAAGCTTAAGGACAAAATCCTCACCTAAAGTCTTCAATTCTTTGGGGTTTAACGATGGTTTGAGCAATTCACCAATTTTCCAAGCAATTTCCTACCAACTTCAAGGTTTGATCTCAATTCTTGCCCTCTCTCTCTTTCTTTCACATTTTTCTCTTCAAGAAGGGTGATATGAGAGTGTAAAGTGAACTAATGAGTTCATATGGGCCTTATATAGGCTTGAATTAATGTGACCAATTAAAGCTAAACAAATGGACATCAATTATTCTATTTTAAACGTTCCAAATCGGATTCCAATCAAACCTACCATAAAATTCTAAAAAGTCCAAATAACATATAAATCAAGTTAATTTCATGTTCGGATGCCGATAAGGCCTTCAATTCGCAGAATGAAACATAAACATGAATAGATCTTTCTATGATAGACAGATAGAGGCACAAATGATACAATACACACACATACAATTAAATTAAAATTTCACCTTAATTACTGTTTAGGCTTATTTAATCATGAATTAACATGAATCAGAGGTCGGGGTTGTTACAATAACAAAATCTCAACTTATCTTCCAAATAATGTAAATATCTAGCCTAATTGGAGAGCCCAAAAGCTTAACAAAATTTGACTCATATACCGGCATTGTGGGCCATGGAGTGACCCAATAAGCACTACTATTAGCCAAAACCCGTGGGTCAAACCCACATAACCATTTACCAAAAATTAAAAATTTCCCTCATAGTTCCAAGTGATTACCTGCACTGGGAAAATTCTATCATACAAAAAAGTAGTTTTGAGGTATGATACATGAATAAATATCCACCATTGGATTTGGATAAGGTATTATCTTGACCATTGATGAGTAAATAATTAATATTTAGTTAGAAAACCAAGGTAGATTCCCACAAATAAGGTAGGTTTAAATATTTTTAATAAAATATTTATAAGATTAGTTTACTATTGCAACACACTTACTATTATATAAACTCATACTTCTATTGAAAATGACACTTTCAATAGATTATTGGGTCAAAAGGTAACATGTAATATTTTGAAATTTGTGCTAACACTATATTGGCTACTTCCACTCTATATTTTGTATATATTTTTAATTATTTTTTAACATGACTACTTTCACTCCACATTTTGTTTTTATTTTTTTTAAATATTAGTTTTTATTTTTTTTGGATTTTTTAAGACACACTATAAAGTGTAAGAAATAAAATGTATAGTGTTATTTTATTTAAGAAAGTTAGGAATAAATTTATAATCAAATTTTATAAATATCAAAATAAATATAATAAAGTTAGTTTACCACTTGCAACGTTTTTTGACTCAACTTACCACTTACTAGTTTACCACTTAGTAAGTAAAGTATCAACGAGTAGTAAGTAGAGTATCATTAAATAGAAAATAAGGTTTAATTTAGTAGTAAGTGAAGTGTAATGAAATTGTAAGTGGATGATTATTGAGTAGTAAGTAAAGTCTAATAAAATTGTAAATGGAAACTCATTAAATAGTAAGTATGATTTAATTGAATAGTAAGTGAAATCTAGTGAAATAATAAGTGGAGTCTCATTAACTTATTATAATATCAATTACTATTTGGTTTGATCTAATTAATTTTATTATACTTACCACAGATGGGCATAACAACACCGTTTATGAATTACAATCATTGCATGATAGGGCCTCTAGTGAAGTAATAAGTGGAAGCTCATTGAGTAATAAGTGAAACCAAAATTGAGTAGTAAGTGAAGTGTAATGAAATAGTACGTGAAAGCTGATTGAGGTCTTGTTTGGCAACATCACTTTTTAGCCTAAAAGTCAAAAAGTCACTAAAAAAATTAAAAAACGAACAACCTATATCAAAAAGTTAAAGATTCTCTTTTCTCTCTACTTTTTGCATATCTTTTCGTAAAAAATCAAAAAATTATCTCAAATATACTAATTTTTTTACATCATATTTTAGCTAAAAAGTCAAAAAGTTACTCAAAAAGCCTGTTCCCAAATGAGGCCTGAGTAATAAGTGAAAACTCATTCAATGGTAAGTGGAGTTTAGCGAAGTAGTAAATGGAAGCTCATTGAGTAGTAATTGAAGTGTAATGAAACAGTAAACAGACACTTATTAAGTAATAAGTGGAGGCTAGTGAAATAGTAAGTGGAACCAAAATTGAGTAGTAACTGAAGTGTAATAAAATAGTAAGTAGAAGTTGATTGAGTAGAAAGTGGAGTGGTAAATCAAGTTTAAAGATGTGGTAAGTGAAGTTTATTTTAGTAATAGTCAAGTCTAATGAAGTGGTAGCAAGTGAGATTTATTTGAGTGTAAAAAAAATGATAACTGGAGTCTCATCAAATAGTAAGTATGGTTGAATGAAATGGTAAGCCAAGAATAATAAAGTAGTAAGTGGAATCTATTTGAATGGTAGTAAGTAAGGTTTATTTTAGTGGTAAATCAAGTCTAAAGATGTGGTAAGTGAGATTTATTTTAGTGATAGTCAAGTCTAATGTAGTGGTAGTAAGTGGGATTTATTTAAATGATAAGTAAAGTGTAAAAAAGTGGTAAGTGTAGTTTCATTGACTAGTAAGTATGGTTGAATGAAATGATAAGTTAAAAACAATGAAGTAGTAAATAAAATCTAATATAATAGTAAATACAATTTAATGAAATAGGAAAAGATTGAAATTGTAAGAGATAAAAAATAATGGACCCCATCCATTAAATGACCGAGTACTTACCATTTATAAACACCATACTTACCATATATTCTATTTAAAATACTTTTTTATTCTACTTGGCACTTATAACGATTCTGGTTTAGACCCGTTGATGTTTTGGATCTGGGTTCCATTGTCTTATGTGGTTGTTCATGTCTTGTTTATCCTTATTCCTCATTAAGTTTGGTTGTTGGAGTGTCTTGGTTGCGTTTGGAACAGGTTGGTAGCTTGATTTTCAAAACAGTTGTTGCCTAGAATTTTGACTCTTCGCTTAAGCGAAACTTCTTGCGCTCGAGCGGTCTTTGTGAACTTTCAATACTTTCGCAGGCTTGCAGAGGTACTGGGAGGTAGTGTTCTTCACTCGAGCGAGACCTCTTGCGCTCGAGCGGTGTTGGCTCGAGCGGTCCTTCTTAAGCTCAAGTGGCGGTCTTCTGTCTGCAAAATTTCTGGAAGATGGTATTCTTCGCTCGAGCGGTCCAACTTATTGTGTCTGGTCGCTCGAGCGACACTTCTTGCACTCAAGCGATCTGCACATATATCAATTCCTAAAAAGCCACTTTTGAGTCACTTTTTCATCTCTCTCTCTCTCTAAACATTTCAAAACCCTAAGTTAAGACTCTCTCTCTAATACTCACATTCTCTCTACAAATACACTTAGATCCATTGATTTCTTCACCCTAGTCCCCTTGATAAAAAGGTAACGCACCTCTGGAGCTCTCTTTTGATCGGAATAAAGTTGGGTTTCAGCGTTGTTGGAGTCTCTTCACTGTTTCTCTTATCTTTTAAGCTTGAGGTAGGAATTCTTCACACTTTTTTATGATTTTTAACTTAGTTATTTGTTTTTATGAAACAAGATTGTGAAAAATGGGATTTTTGAACATTCTAGGGTTTTGGTTTGAAATCAAAAAAAGGGGTTTTCAGATGGTTTATTGGAAATAATTGTGAAATGGTATTTGTTGTCGAGATATGATGGAATCATGGGTTTTTACCTTTGGAAATGGTTTATAAAGAAAAAGAGGGTTTTTTCCCTAGAAATCTCAAATGTTGATTTTGAAATGATAAATGGAATTGATGTTGGAAATGTGGAATTGGGTTGATATTGATGAGGATAGTGGAGTTGGATATATATTATCACTCACATCTTGAAATTTGGAAAGTTTATCTTTTTGGAAATTTATTTTTCTGTTTAGAGATATCTGTATTGAGATCTCGGTGGAGGATAGCTATGATTGTTTTAGAAATTGCATGAGAATTTGGAGAATTGAAATTATTTTCTCATCCATTGCATTGAGCATTGTTACATATTTAATATATTTGAAAATGTATATTGTTTTGACAAAAATGGGTGCATTTGGGAAGGAGGTGTTGTTACTTCAGAATAAGCTGGCCTGTGTGTCCATGGTGAAAATCCTAAAAACCACGCGTATACATGGGTGTCGATCCCGCATGCGAAATTTTCGTGAAATGGCAAGAGTAATGCTTGTATAGCCTACGTTTACATGGGTGTCGATTTATAGTTTCCTGTGGATGAAATTTTCGTGAAAGATTGTAATTGTCATGGGACTTCCGGAGTTATGAATCACTACCCTATTTTCTGTTGTAAATGAAGTGTTTTCATGAATTGGAATATAAACCTGGCATTGCATGGTTTTAGAAAAAGATATAAAATGTTTTGGCACTGGCATGAGCATTGCATATGCATTCACCTTATAGTTTTATTAAGATTCATACATTGTGTTGTAGTATCTCTACTGGGTTTTGACTCACCTTATGTGGAAAACCATTTTAGGTGCTGATGATATGCCTCCACCAAAGACATGACTTGGGAGGAACTTGGAGCTGAAGGCTTCTTTTTGTTAAATGTTGTATTTATTTATTTTTTTTGATAAGCCTGGGACTTTAATTGTATTGAGCTTTGACTCATCTTGTTGCAACCAAGCCTCGTCTTGAAAAGTTGTAGGCATTAAGACATCAATTATTTGTATAGTCTTTCATTTCATCTCTATTATATGGGGCATATGATGTAGATTCAGGATGTAGGTTTATGAATGTATATTGCATATGTCATCTTTTTGTATATCAAATTCTGATTAATGAAGGCTTATTATTTCATTTGTATTGTTATTTATTAATTGCCATGGTATGAGTTATGGTTATTATTTTTGGGCGTTACATCACTCGTTTTGAACTTACTAATTATTATGAAACAACTTACTACTCAGTTTGAACTTATTACTCAAGTTTAATGGACTAGTAAGCGGGGTTTTATTAAATAGTAAGTAAAGTCTAATGAAATAGTAAGTAACATCATTAAGTAGTGAAATCTAATAATTACTAAGTTAAATCTAATAAATTATTGGAACCGCCACATCCACACAAAAATAGGTCCCCCGACTCCCCCGAATAATGTGGGATATTTTTTTTGTATAGTAAGTAAAGTTAAATGAAGTGATATTTTTTTCCAGTACTAAATGAAGTTTAATAAACTTTTACATTTTGTTTAATAATTTAAAATTCATATTTCTAATTTATTATTTGTCAGTTATTGTGACTCTACCTACAATTTGTTTTCATTCTACTTACCAATCAATAGTAACTAGATCTTAATGAGTAGTAATCATATTTGATTGAATCGTAAGTCAAGTTTGATGGAATAGTAAGTAGAGTATGAATGGGTAGTAAGTAGAGTCTGATTGAGGAGTACCTGAGGTCTAATTGAGTAATAAGTAAAATATCATTAAGTACTTACCATTTATAAGTGCAATACTTATCATTCATTTTGATTATACTTACCACGCATTGTGACTTTACTTACCACTTAATATTTCATTATGTTTACAATTTTTGTATTTTACTAGTTGTTACTAATCTACTTGTCACTTCTTGTAACAAGACACAACTTTATCAATAAAAATAACACTTAGTATTGTGTAACTCAAAATTAATTTAAAATTAGATTACACAATCTTAAATTAAACCGCATGATTTGATTTATTTTTTTAATACATGATTTGGTCTTAATTTTTAAAATTGGCTAACCAAACTTCACGATTTGGTCCATAATTTTATAATTATGATTATGATTTGAAACCGAATTGATCCGTTTATATATGTATGTATGTATATATATAAAATTTATTATGGGTAAATTACAAATACACCCCCTGAGCTTTACTTAAAATACAAATTGCCCCCTATGGTTTGAAAAATTACAAATGCCTCACTGTCAGAATTTTTTATTTAACAGAATTAATTGAAAAAGTGAAATTTCTAACTATTCACATATACAATAATAAAATTATTTGAATTATTAATTGAAATAAAATTTTAACATTATTAAAAATTGTCAATTAACTTGATGATTTATTAAAAAAAAAGACTTATTTGTTATGAAATTAGAAACCTTAGGGGACATAATGTAATTTTCAGAACAACAGGGAGTAATTTGTAATTTAAGTAAACCTTAGGGAGTGTGTTTGTAATTTACCCATTTATTATTTACTATATAAACTCACTTGATTAGTATTACATTTTTGTACATAAGTTGTTAATCCTATATGTTTACAAGTGTAATTTTGTATAGTAGTTGAATTAATTCTAAACAATCATCTAAAATTCTTTTGTTTACAAAATGTTGACATATATATTCAAATAAATTGTAAGTAATATTTTGTGATTATGTAGTGAAAAATGTGATTCCAAACCGGATCAAACTTCGTTTTATTGGTTTAATCTGATTTAATTATAAGATTTTTATGATTTGATTTCAAATTTTATGAATTCGTAAGTAGTTTAGTCGTTTGGTCATTGGTTTACTCTTAAATGAACCAAATCAAATTATGTTCACCTTTAATAGGACAACTTAAAACTTAATGTAACTCTACTTACCATTTGATGTGAATCTATTTATTAGTAAATATAATAAATCTCATAAGTTTAATATAATTACAAGGATCTCTCATTTAGGAAAGTTAAAACAATTGTAATTAATGTAGATTGTATGTAAACAAAAGAATAAAAAAAGATAAAATAATATTTCAATGTTAAAGAAATAGCATCAATTTTTTTTACTCATATAACTTGTGGGGAAGTGGTTTTGGAAATACTCTTCAGATCCTGGGAGACGCTCTTGATCCTCAGCTAGTCACCTGCAAAGACACAAATACTCCGGTCGGGGGTGCCGGGGTTAGCACTCCGACGGGCAAGTCAGCTCCTGTACTCAAGAAAGCTTGTTTTCTAAGTTATGTCAAGTTCTTTTTTTTACATACCTTTCTAAATCTGAAGCTCCTGTATTTATACTCATTCTCTGGACCTCGGGTCCAGAGCCCACTTTTTACTTATTATCTTTTTGTTTATTCCAACATACATCTCCCCGTCTATTTGGCGGTCTCAATGTATTCGACACCTTAGTTGATTAATACGGAGCCGAACAATCTCTGACTTCTGGGATATATCCCTTCCAACTCTTCTATTCATTCGGCTCCCACAATTGCCCCCCAAGCATTCTCTCAACGTCTGTTGGATGAAGTGCTTGGTTCCGAATTTCGAATACTCAGAACCAAAATTTTGATGGTTGGGCCTACAAAGCATACGTCTAAGTACACCCCCTTCTGGTTGTCGTACCGACTTCCCGCCTCTTCGTACATACCTATTCATTGCGATTTTAAAGATTGGTGTCTCTTCGGATTCGCATTCTATGATACTGATCGCTGGGTTACCTTTTGGATCGTTCTTGCGATTTGCCTCCTCCAATATCTTCATCCTTTGTAAGTTATCCACTCCTTTGCTTCGAGAATTATTCCTGGTTTATTCTTTGGCATATCTGTGTCAACTGTAGGGTATGGCGAAACATTTGAAAGACCTCCTCTCGTCAGATCGAATTGCTAGTTTCAGACGCCATTTCTCTATTCCTGATGATGTCCGTCTGTCACTTTTGGCAGACGGCACCTTTAACATGGAGAGGGAGGACGAAACCACAATCGTCTTTCCTCTCTTGTCAATCGCAGAGGGTGGAGTCCGCTTCCCTTTACACCCATTTCTAAGGGCTGTGCTTCGCCATTGGGATTTAATCCCTTCTCAACCTAACGTGAATTTCTTTAGAATTATAATGGGGATTGTAGCGTTGAATCGTCGCCTTGGAATTAACCTTGGCATTCCGGCTATCCGGCACTGCTATGCCTTGGCTAAGTCTTCCGGTCGGCAAGGGCGTTATTTCCTTAGAGCTAAGGACACCGATCATTAACTAATCACTATGCTTTCCAGCTCTGGGAAACGAGTTGATGATGTTATGGTCGTTGTCTAAGGTAACTGGGAATTTGGCGAAGGGGAGGATCGTGTTGACCCTATTCCTAGACGGAGGGGCGAGCTAGGTCGCCGAATATCTCCTCGTTTTTGTTATGCGTTCGTTTTTATTGTAAAACCTATTCCATCGAAATCTTACGGCTTCGTCTCGTGCAGGGAGGGGTTTGAAAAAAGTACTATCTACAACCCACGACGCCGTTCTTTCAGATATTAGGGTTGCTCTCAGGTATTTCGGCCGTCGAAGTCTTCAGAAACAGGGAAGGGCGGCTCACATTCTGCTTTGTTACGAGCCAACATACACAACCTTCTCGGCGGCGGAAAACATACCGATTCTGAAGGGCGAAGATTCCCTTACCGCTCTTATTCTGTCAGACTTCAAAAACTTGAGGCAGGTAGGCTTTGAAGGGTCCGATTCAGAGCGAAACGAGGTAGCTGATATTGCCGAATCAGATCAATCCGAGACCGAGTCTGAGGAGGTAGTGGATTCCGCCGATCTATTTACATCGGGACCAGGGGATCTTCCTTCTGCCGACGTTCTCCAACGCTTGGAGATCTTCCCGTCATAGACTCTGCAGATATGGCCGGATTGAATCTGACAAAGCTTGCCAAAAAGGCGAATGCGGAGAGGTTAGCCGCACGGCGAAGAGCGGAGGCCCTTTCGTGAAATACCGCCCGCCACTGAATCTCGACTCCCCCTCCCTATCGCCAAATCAGAGTCCTTGGGGGTTGTGGAGGAAAAAGGTCAGAATGCCGAATCCCCGTCGGCCGGGGAAGTCGGCCACAAAGTTGGGGAAAGAGCAGAGAAACGCTCTGCTAACCTCAATGCCGGTTCAGACAAACAGGGTGGTAAGCGTCCTCGATTGGAGGGGTCGAATGAGGTTGTTCCTTTTGTCATTCGTCCAATGGTAAAGGATATGCCGATTCCCTCTAACGCTTCGGCGCTTAAAGATCTAGAAGTTGCATTCGGTGTGGCTACGTCCGTGTCGTTGCCGTCTGATATGGAGGCTTTCCGGGTGGAAGCAGATCTGAATGCGATAGCACTGGCCGCGCAATCGGCACTTCTGGTACGTATTCTGACTTTTCTTCACTTTATCCGAATACTGTTGGGGTTATGTTTTTGGGTTCTTCCTTTGCAGACCGTCGGAAGGATAGCCGATATGGGACGTCGGCACCTCGACGCTGTCAAACAGATTGACCGCTTACGGAAGCAAGTGGAGGGCCAGAGGAAGAGGGCCGAGGATGCCGTTTTGAGAGTGAACAAGGAAGCTTCTCGAGCCGAGGCCGAGGCAGAGAAGGCCCGCATTGCAGATCAATCCCGAGCGGACGCCGAGAAAAAGACAGATGCAAGTGAGGCGACATTGAGATTGTCCCAGAAGGCGGTTGCTAGCCTGGAGGCCGAGTTGGCTGAAATAAAGGCGGCTGCTTCCAAAGTATTCGAAGCCGGGAAAGATGCTGGGCTTGCCGAATATGTGGACCAGGTCCCTCGGTTTGAAAACAGGGGGTTCAAACATGGCTGGCGCAAAGCCCTTGCTGCAGCTGGAGTTTCACTAACTATGCCAGTGCCGTATGAGCAAGTGGATGTCGAGCCGTTGGAGACTGACTCCGAAGGCTGAGCTGGGCATTTGACTGTTAGGATTTCACAAATGTATTAGGACTTCACAGATGTATTAGGATTTCACAGATGTTTTGTTACAATTGTTTTGTTACACATATTTGTTCGGGCTTATTGCTCATTTATTTTGCATATATAAAATGTGATGAGTTGTGCTCCATTTTGCTGGTGAAGAATGATATTACTTAATTTCAAGCCCGGATGACCGGATTAAGGAATCGGCCCTTGCCTTAGGCAGCGCACGAGCTCGCGAAGCCGAATGAGCCGATGGCTCTGAATCGTGGGCTGGCTGAGGCATCGGTTACTCGGCGATATCGCTTGAAAATATAGCCAGCTAGATTAATGAATCTGCCCTTGCCCCAGCGATCTTAGGTTAACCGGCAGTGGGGCTTAAAATATAGCCGACTAGATTAATGAATTTGCCCTTGCCTTAGTCAGAGCGTGAGCCTGAGGAACCGAATGAGCCGATGGCTCTGAATCGTGGGCTGGCTGAGGCATCGGTTACTCGGCGATATCACTTGAGAATATAGCCGGCTAGATTAATAAATCTGCCCTTGCCTTAGTCAGAGCGTAAGCCTGAGGAACCGAATGAGCCAATGGCTCTGAATCATGGGCTGGCTGAGGCATCGGTTACTCGGCGATATCGCTTGAGAATATAGCCGGCTAGATTAATGAATCTGCCCTTTGCCCCAGCGATCTTAGGTTAACCGGCAGTGGGGCTTAAAATATAGCTAACTAGATTAATGAATCTGTCCTTGCCTTAGTCAGAGCGCGAGCCTGAGGAACCGAATGAGCCGATGGCTCTGAATCGTGGGCTGGCTGAGGCATCGGTTACTCGGCGATATCGTTTGAGAATATAGCCGGCTAGATTAATGAATCTGCCCTTGCCTTAGTCAGAGCGCGAGCCTGAGGAACCGAATGAGCCAATGGCTCTGAATCGTGGGCTGGCTGAGGCATCGGTTACTCGGCGATATCGCTTGAGAATATAGCCGGCTAGATTAATGAATCTGCCCTTGCCCCAGCGATCTGAGGTTAACCGACAGTGGGGCTTAAAATATAGCCGACTAGATTAATGAATCTGCCCTTGCCTTAGTTAGAGCGCGAGCCTGAGGAACCGAATGAGCCGATGGCTCTGAATCGTGGGCTGGCTGAGGCATCCGACGTTTGGCGCTCAGTTTTTCTGACGTTTCCTCGGGGAGCTGCGTGTGCCCCAGAATAAATGGGCGAGTTTATGCCAACAACTCGACTCATTTCCATTCAGGCTTGATCCAAACCTGGTAGGGGCCAGCATTGGCTGGGTGTGAGAGATGAGAATGAAACGCAGAAGCAAGCCTATTCACACGGGAAAAAGAGCATCCATGGATCGGAAAAAACAGCGGCCCCCTAGTCGTCGAAGCAGGTCACCCCCAAAGGATGGACAACGGGGAGATTCCCTGCGCCCACGACCGCAAGTTGAGCCTGACGCGGCGCCACGACCGTTGAGTTTTGCGGTTTTCGTGAAGAATAGACCAATGACAGAGGCGGATTCGATAATTAGAGACCCAGATGTAGCAGTTGAGTTCGCACGGCAGATTTTTCCGCCGGAGGTCCAACAGTCGATGGTCGGACGTCGAGATTTCGAAGTATTTCGGGATGGCATACATGGGGCTGTCAAGGGACTGTATAGCGCTTACGAAGTCGGGATACGTCTGGGCGAAGCCCGACGTGAGAGAGAGAAAAACAACGAAAGGAATCGTAGTCTGGAGGCGCGCGCGAAAAAGGCTGAGAGTGAGCTTCGAGAGCTGAAGAGTGTTCGAGCGGCCGAGTCGGTGGTGGGCGGTCAAGCGAAAAGCGTGGGGGAGAGAGTGAACCGAGAGGCCTCAGGTTATGAAAGAGGATATCATGACGGCTTGAAGGCTGGGATCAAGAAGACCAAACCAGACCTAGCTGAGGAAGTCTGTCGATGCGAAAATCGTGGTTTCAAGCATGGCTGGATTAAGGCCCTTCAAACCGTGGAGGCTCTTGGGCAAGTGGGCATAAATTCGGCTTCGCCCCTATATCATCGGCATTACCTTCCGTATCTCGAGTTCGAAATTGAGAAAAGTGACGACGAAGACGCCGACTTAGTGGGCCATAATGTTGAAACAGACTTAGCTGTGAATAAATAGAATTATTTTATCAAATGATTGAAATGTTTGGCGGCTTTTGAATAAATAGAATTTCTTTAATAGCAGCTTTTGAAATGTTTTGTGCGTAATTAAACGACTTATCTCAATTTACTGTCAGCTCTTGTACGGCGTGATGTAAATGTTCGAATATGCGTCGATCGGTTCCAATTAGGAACCGTATAGTGGGTTAGTTAAATCGTGATCCCCACGAAGGGCGCTCCGAATCCGGAGACTTATTCGGCCCTTAGGTGTCTTTTACCCAAAGGGCGCTCCGAATCTGGAGACTTGTTTGGCCAATCGTGGTATTCACGAAGGGTGCTCCGAATCCGGAGACTTATTCGGCCCTTAGGTGTCATTTACACAAAGGGCGCTCCGAATCCGGAGATTGGGCCAATCGTGGTATCGACGAAGGGCGCTCCAAATCCGGAGACTTGGGCCAATCGTGGTATCCACGAAGGGCGCTCCGAATCCGGAGACTTATTCGGCCCTTAGGTGTCATTTACACAAAGGGCGCTCCGAATCCGGAGACTTGGGTCAATCATGGTATCCACGAAGGGCGCTCCGAATCCGGAGACTTATTTGGCCCTTAGGTGTCATTTACACAAAGGGCGTTCCGAATCCGGAGACTTGGGCCAATCGTGGTATCCACGAAGGGCGCTCCGAATCTGGAGACTTATTCGGCCCTTAGGTGTCATTTACCCAAAGGGCGCTCCGAATCCGGAGACTTGGGCCAATCGTGGTATTCACGAAGGGCGCTCCGAATCCGGAGACTTGGGCCAATCGTGGTATCCACGAAGGGCGCTCCGAATCCGGAGACTTATTCGGCCCTTAGGTGTCATTTACACAAAGGGCGCTCCGAATCCGGAGACTTAGGCCAATCGTGGTATCCACGAAGGGCGCTCCGAATCCGGAGACTTGGGCCAATCGTGGTATCCACGATGGGCGCTCCGAATCCGGATACTTATTCGGCCCTTAGGTGTCATTTACACAAAGGGCGCTCCGAATCCGGAGACTTGGGCCAATCGTGGTATGCACGAAGGGCGCTCCGAATCCGAAGACTTGGGCCAATCGTGGTATCCACGAAGGGCGCTCCGAATCCGGAGACTTATTTGGCCCTTAGGTGTCATTTACCCAAAGGGCGCTCCGAATCCGGAGACTTGGGCCAATCGTGGTATTCACGAAGGGCGCTCCGAATCCGGAGACTTGGGCCAATCGTGGTATCCATGAAGGGCGCTCCGAATCCGAAGACTTGGGCCAATCGTGGTATCCACGAAGGGCGCTCCGAATCCGGAGACTTATTCGGCCCTTAGGTGTCATTTACCCGAAGGGCGCTCCGAATTCGGAGACTTGGGCCAATCGTGGTATCCACGAAGGGCGCTCTGAATCTGGAGACTTGTTTGGCCATCAAGAAGCGTATGAGCTGAGGCATAAAAAACGAGAAACTTTTGCATTACAACAGTATGTACAAGTACCAAGCCCACAAATCGAGTCATTGGTAAAATTTTCGTAGATGCGTTGAATTCCAAGGCCGTGGCAGGCTTCTTCCTGACATGTCCGAGAGCCGATATGCCCCAGTTCCGGTAATGGAGTCTACTTGAAAGGGGCCGTCCCAGTTCGGACCCAGCTTTCCGTCGGCCGGTCTTCGGTCGGCTGGAAGTACTTTCTTCAGGACCAGCTCTCCTGGAGTGTAACGGCGCAACTGAACTCGTTGATTGTATGATTTAGCAAGCTGCTGCTAATAACGTGCCATGGAGGCCAGGGCGCGGTCTCTTCATTCCTCAATTAGATCCAGGTCCAGGGCGAGCATCATGTCATTTCGACCCGTGTCAAAGGCTTGCGATTTCAAAGTCAGGAGGCCGATTTCCAGGGGTAAGATTGCTTGGGTTCCGAAGCATAGAGCAAACGGCATTTCTCTGGTGGACCTCCTCGGTGTTGTGCGATGCGCCCACAATACACTCGGTAATTCTTCGACCCATTTGCCTTTAGCTCTTTCCAGCCTCTTTTTGATGCCGTCCAAGATGGTTTTGTTGGAGGCTTCGGCTTGACCGTTACTCTGGGGGTACGCGGGCGTAGAAGTAAGGCACATACCATATTTGCTGCATAGTTCTCGGTATACGCCACAATCGAACTGGTGCTATTGTCTGAGATAGAGCCTTGGAATGCTGAATCGCGTAATGATGTTTCTCCATACAAAGCGCTTTATGTCAGCATCTCGTATATGCGTTAAAGCCTCCGCTTCGACCCATTTTGTGAAGTAATCTGTTGCTACGATCAAGAATCGCTTGTTTCCTGGGGCCCTTGGCAACGGTCCTACGATATCAAGTCCCCATTGAGCAAACGGCCAGGGACTGGTGATAGAGTTCAACCCTTCGGCGGGCAAATGGGTTAGTGGGGAGAACTTTTGGCATTGTTCGCATCTTCTAACATAATTTTCTGCGTCGGCTCTCATTGTCGGCCAATAGTACCCCTGTGTTATAGCTCAATGGGCCAGGGAGCGTCTGCCAGAGTGGGCACCACAACTGCCCTCATGTATCTCAGTTAGAAGCTCCTCAACTTTATCCGGGTGTACGCATTCCAAATAGGGACTGGAGAGGGACTTTTTATAGAGCCCTCCTTGTGGATCCAGATAGTACCGCAAGGCCTTATTGCGCAACTTGTATGCCTCTTTTTTGTCCTCTGGGAGTTGTTCAGAAGAGAGGAATCCGGCGATGGGGTCCATCCAGCTAGGTGCAGATTCTATAACGTTGACGTGGGCTTCCTCCGAAGGGCCAATACTCGGCTCCGGGATGAACCCTACTTCGATGGTCCGTTTGAGCTCAGAATTGATGGCGGAGGCTAGGCATGCCAAGGCATCTGTGTGTGTGTTCTGATCACGTGTTATTTGGTTCAGTTCGTGATGGTCAAACTTCGTTAGCAAAGAGTTGGCCGCTTTCATATAGGCCGCCATACGGTCATTTTTTGCAGCGTACTCCCCCTTTAGCTGGTTGATTACCAATTTTGAGTCACAAAACACTAGCAATCGCCAAGCGCCGAGAATATGTGCATTTCGTAGACCGGCTAAGAGCGCTTCATACTCGGCCTCGTTATTTGATGCTTCGAAGCCAAGCTTGACGGCCTGCTCTATTATTGCGCCGTCCGGAGACATGATTACTATGCCCGCGCCGCAGCCCCGTTGGTTAGACGATCCATCACAGTATAGCTGCCAAATATCCCCGACATAAATTCTCCAGTTCGGCTTTGATCGAACTTCAGGCTTTGGAAGAATGTCGGCAGGTTTAAGGTCGGAAAGCCAGCCTGTGAATTCGGCAACGAAGTCGGCCAGCACCTGTCCCTTGATTGCGGTTTTGGGTAAAAACTGAATGTCATATTGGCCGAGTTCAAGAGCCCATTTTGAAACACGTCCTGATGCTTCTGCACTCCGTAGTACTGATCGGAGGGGATAATCTGTTATCACCCCAATGCTATGTCCCTGGAAGTAGTGCATCAGTTTTCTTGCTGCCATGACCAAGGCTAGGATGAGTTTTTCCAGCGGAAGATAACATGTCTCGGCATCGACCATTGCCTTGCTCACGTAATAAACTGGTCGTTGCTTCCCTTCCTCTTCTTTTAACAGTACGGCGCTGACGGCCCTATCGGAGACTGCCAGATACAGAATGAGGGGTTCACGGCAGCGGGTGTTGCCAAGAGAGGTACTGGCCGGAGATAAGTCTTGAGCCCAGTGAAAGTTGCTTCGCACTCGGCGGACCATTCAAAAGCTTTGCCCTGACGTAGCGTCTGGAAGAATTGTCTGCAGCGGTCTGTTGACCGACTGATGAATCTATTGAGTGCAGCGGCCATCCCCATCAACTTTTGGACTTCTTTCACTGATCGGGGGGAACCGAGTTCCAAGATTGCTGTGACTTGCCTCGGGTTGGCTTCGATTCCATGGTGGTTGATGATGTATCCCAGGAATTTGCCGGAGCCGATTCCAAATGCGCACTTGGAGGAGTTCAGTTTCATTCTGTATTTGCGCAAGATGCCGAATGTCTTCTCTAGATCGGCTATGTGGTCCTGCTCTTCTTTGGACTTCACCACCATATTGTCGATGTAGACTTCCATAGTGTGGCCGAGGTGTTCTTTGAACATAGCGGTGACCAGTCTTTGGTAAGTTACCCCTGCATTCTTCAGTTCAAAGGGCATAACTTTGTAGCAGTATGTTCCTCTTGGGGTGAGGAATGCAGTTTTGTCTTGGTCATCTGGATGCAGGGCGATCTGATGGTAGCCTCTGTAAGCATCGAGGAAACTCATGCGTTGGTGGCGCGCCGTTGCATCAACGAGTTGGTCGATTCTGGTAATGGAAAGCAGTCCTTGGGGCAAGCTTTGTTCAGATCCGTGAAGTCGATGCACACTCGCCAAGTTCCATTTTTCTTCTTCACAACCACTGTGTTGGAGAGCCACGTGGGGTAGGTGACTTCTCTAATTGCCCCGGTGTCAAGCAGTCTGTCGACTTCTTCTATAACGGCAGCAGTGTGCTCTGCGGCAGACCGACAGCCTTTCTGGATGATCGGCTTACATGTGGGGTTGACGTTCAGGCAGTGTTGTGAAACTGATGGGTCTATACCCGGCATCTCGTACGAAGTCCACGCAAAGACGTCGAGGTTGGCGAGTAGAAAGGAGATCAGCTGCTGTCTATCGGCTTGAGTTAAAGAGGTGCCGATCATGAGGAACTTTTTCGGGCTTCCACCGATGTCAACTCGGTCTAAACCTTCTGTGGCCTTTTCGCTTGGTTGCCGCCCGACGTCATCCAGGATTTCCCTATTGGGTACCTCAATGGAATTGACCTGCAATTCCTTTGGTATTTTCGCGGCCAGGAGGTAACATGCTTGTGTCGACTTTTGGGAGCCACGGATCTGCTCAATGCCGTGTTCAGTTGGGAAACGTAACAATTGATGGTAGGTGCTTGGGACGGCCTGCAAGGTATGCAACCACGATCGCCCCATAATGAGATTGTACGGCGATGGCAGCCGGACGACCAGGAATTTTACGTCCACCATTCTGGAACCCGCCGAACGGGCAGGCAGATCTTTCCCAGTGGGTATTCGGGATTGGCGTTGAAGCCGAACAGCGGATAGAGGGCCGGAGTCAGGTCCGATTCGTTGAACCCGAGTCTGATGAAGGTTTTATAATACATAACCTCCGAAGTGCTGCCCTGGTCAATAAGAACGCGTTCGACGGTGAACCGGTCTACGCGTAGCGCGACAACCAATGGATCGATGTGAGGGAGTGTTACGCCGATCAAATCAGAGTCGTCGAAGGTGATACTTGGCGATTCTCGGGGTCGCTTTGCTGGCGTGAGTTGCTGCTGGGGGCCTGGGTGGGACTGGATTGCATGTACGGACGGGGCTTTCGGCAGGCTGTATATCATATGGATGTTATCATGCGGAACACTCCGCTGGAGACGTTCGTCTTTTGCCAACTCCTCAAAGTAATCAGCTGAGGCGCAACGAGCGTCAGTGTTTTGCTGTTGGGCCCGAGACCGTAGATCGCTTGCCCTTAGAGGTCGCTCAGGAACCTGGCGCACCGTTTGTTTGGACTTTGCTATTTCCAAGGCCAGATCGTTGCGAAGGCACTCGTTCTCAGCGATGATGTCGTCTAAACTGTGTTTGGTCTGTTTGGCTCATTCCATGATGGCGAGCATCGTCTCCTGTGCTGGAGTCGTTGGTGAATCGACATTCAAGGCACGCCTTGCAGCAATGATTTCCTTCTCAAGCATATTTGCCAGAGTGAGGTTGACTCGCTGTGTGATCGCGTCGATGGCTATCGGAGGATCTTGAGTCACGCCTTCCATGGATGTACTCGAGTATTCCCACAGACGGCGCCAATTGTGGGGAAGTGGTTTTGGAAATACTCTTCAGATCTTGGGAGACGCTCTTGATCCTCAGCTAGTCACCTGCAAAGACACAAATACTCTGGTCGGGGGTGCCGGGGTTAGCACTCCGACGGGCAAGTCAGCTCCTATACTCAAGAAAGCTTGTTTTCTAAGTTAAGTCAAGTTCTTTTTTTTACATACCTTTCTAAATCTGAAGCTCCTGTATTTATACTCATTCTCTGGACCTCGGGTCCAGAGTCCACTTTTTACTTATTATCTTTTTGTTTATTCCAACATACATCCCCCCGTCTATTTGGCGGTCTCAATGTATTCGGCACCTTAGTTGATTAATACGGAGCCGAACAGTCTCTGACTTCTGGGATATATCCCCTCCAACTCTTCTATTCATTCGGCTCCCACATAACTAACAAAATATTATAAATAAATGAATAAATATTATGTAAGTTAAATTTTAAAAGAAGCCTAATACAATTAATTATGTCAAATTTTATAAAACTGAATCTATTTTTTAAATCCTTAAAAAGATTAGTGTAATTTTTTTATTTATTTTTTTTCTCTATATTTTCCCATTGCATAAAAGGTAACCATGTAAAAATAAAAAATAAAAAATAAAAGAAAAGTCACCACACGCAAAACCGCTGATTTTCGATATCTTTTGGAAAGAAAGAAAGAAAGAAAGAAAGAAAGAAAGAAAAAAAAAAAAGTCAACTTTTAACTTTTTATTCATTTTGAATCACATCACCTTTTATATTTTTTACCTACAAAAAGATAAAATAGACTAAAAAATTTTAAAAATTAATTTTTTATCAACTTTTCAAAACATTACAAAGTGTGTTGAGATTAATATTCCACTTTTATGTATGTATGGTACAAAAAATAGTCCTTCTGTTCTAAAATAATGGTCTCTTTTGGAGAATTCAATTTTTTTTGATAGTACAATTATTACATTTGAAAAAAGTTAATTTTTCAAAATTATCCTTTTGATAGTATATTTTTTGGGAATATCAATGTCATAATTATACTTTTTATATTGTTTATTAATTTAAAAGAATGGCAAAATAGAAAATTTATATTTTTTTGTACTTGATTTTTGAAGAGGGATTAATATTTTAGAATAATAAAAAATAGAATAAGGGACTAATATTTTAAGGCAGAGGGAGAAATTTTTCTGTGCTATAGTTGGACCCCCTGCACTGAGAAGCAAAGATTAATCCACTTCCGGTTTTGGAAAAGCTGAGGGCTACCCAAAACCAGCTACCAATCACGTGCACCAAGCTCACACAATTCAAAAGTCCCCTCGCACTCCACATGAACCGAATTTAAAATAATTCGAGGTTGGTTTGTGATGTTCTAAAAAAAGTGTATTTTTTAATTTATTGGCATATATAGATTGGGTTTAATATGGTGTGTTAGAGAGACGATGTGATTTAAATAAGATGATGTGACTTAAATAAGATAATGACTTTTTAACTTTTTGTATTATTTAATAGATGCCAAACTTGACCTCAAAATTCCCTCCATCACCCACGTGATAGCAGCAACAACAGACAGCTGAAAGCTTTGCAGCTGGTCACTCTAGCTAGGGATGGCAATTTAAAACCGGCCCGATGGGGACCCGACCCCCCGACCCCGAATTGAGCGGGTTTTTCCCGAAAAATATCCCCGCGGGGACGGGGATGGTATTGAAAAATTAATCCCCGAACAGATTCGGGCCGGGGACGGGGATAAGTGTTCCAACCCCGTACCCGGCCCGGCTCCGTCCCCGTTCACCGGCCCGGTTTATCCCCGAACTTATCCCCGTATATATATACTTTCCTATTCTCACCTACCCTCATTCATTTCTCTATTCACTGATTTCATTTTCACAAAATCCATTCTCCTCCACACTACTCTATCTCTCTCTCTCTCTCTCTCTCTCTCTCACTTACTCACCCTAAGCCCCCTCTCTCTCTCTTCTCCTCAGATCGTGAATCAGCCACAGATCGTCAATGGAAGAACTCTGTCCCCACCAATCGTCAATAATGGAAGAACTCTGTTGCTGCCTTGTCACCGACCCCCTCTCTTCTTCTGTCCCTCTCGGTCTCACGCTCGGAATCAGCCACAGATCGTGAATCACTCTCGGAATCAGATCGTGAATCAGCCAACAGATCTCAGATCGTGAATCAGATTTTTTTTTTATTCAGATTTTTGATTCAGATTTTTTTTTTTTATCTCAGATCTCACTCTCTGTCTATATATATAAATATTTTGATTCAGAATTTTTTTTAATCTCAGATCTCACTCTCTATCTATATATATATATATATTTTTTATTCAGATTTTTTTTTTATTCAGAATATATATATATATCATTGTTGTTGTTGTTGTTGACGAAGAAGAAACAGAGGATCATTGTTAGATTATGATTGTTGTGCATTGTTGTTCATCTCAGATCTAACAAGATTATTATTGTTGCTGCTGTTTTTTTTTTTTGGCCCGGGGAATGTCCGGGGTCGGGAAAAACCGATCCCTTTAGGGGACGGGGACGGGGACGATGGTGGGTCCCCCGTCGGGGATCGGGGCCGGGGACGGGGTAATTTTCACCATCGGGGATCGGGGACGGGGAGGGTGATCCCCGGCCCCGCCCCGCCTCGTTGCCATTCCTAACTCTAGCCAACGTGGGTGAACCCCCAATGCTCATTTCACGCGCCATCAGCTGCATGTAGACAGCATCATCCTCACCAAACAAATGCACTGTAGAAAGCTTGGCCTCTCTACTGTAGTGACTTAAGAGCATCACATTGGCAGCACACCGGCGCCGGAGGATGGACTGGCCGGATTAGCTTGACCTCTTAAACTCCTCATCGGAGCAGCATATCAAGACCACGATCCACCAAGACACACCTTAGCACCACTTCCCCTCTGCCTCAACTCACTTGCTACAGCTCCGGTGAAAACCTTCACCATACGCCAGTGAAACAACAATCAAGCAGAACCAAACTCAAACACCAGCGATACACAGCGACCGGAAACCATCTCCGGTGAAACACGAACCACAACCCAGCAGCACATGTAGCAATTAAAAAATAATTAAGCCGTGTTTTGGAAAGTTAATAAAAAATTAATTTTTTAAATTTTTTTTAATTTATTTTGTCTTCTTATAAATAAAAATATAAAAAATGATGTGATCCACAATAAATAAAAGGGCAAATTATAAACATTCCTCTTGAGGTTTGGTGAAAATACAGATTCTCCTATGAGGTTTGAAAAATTACAAATTATCCCTTGAAGGTCAAATTTTCATAACAAATTAGGAGAAATTAAGGAAGAATCTGTATGAAAATAAAAACCTCAGGGGGCAATTTGTTATGGAAATATAAACCTCAGGGAGAGGGATGTAATTTCTCAAATCTCAGGAGAAAATCTGTATTTTCACCAAACCTCAAGGGAGGTGTTTGTAATTTGCCCTAAAAGCTAATTTTTTTTGTTTTTTTTTGAGCTTCCCAAATGACCCCTAAAATTGTTACCAACACATGCAACTCAAACCTATACTCTTATTTTCTTTATTAATTCAACTTTATTTATTTATTTATTTCTATCAATTAAAAAAGGACAAATTATCAACACCCTTCGAGATTTGATTAAAATATGAATTTTTTTTTAAGATTTGAAAAATTGCATCCCATCCTATTTGCATAACAAATTATCTCATGAAGTTTATATTTGCATAACAAATTGTCCCCTCATTTGTTATATAAATATAAACCTCAGGGAGTAATTTGTAATTTTTCAAACTTGAAGAAAAATTTGTATTTTAGTCAAACCTCGAGAGGGGTATTATTAATTTGCCCATTAAAAAATGATACGCTTCATTTCAAAATATTAGTTCCTTATTCTATTTTTTAATATCTCAAAATATTAGTATATTTTAAAAAATCAAGTACAAAAATAATATAAATTTCATATTTTGTCCTTTTTTAAAATTCATTAATAGCATAAAAAGTACAATTACGACATTGATATTTTCTAAAAAATGTACTATCAAATGATAATTTTAAAAAATTAATTTTTTTAAAGTGTAATAATTATACTAGGAAAAAAATTAAATTCTTTAAAAGGGATCATTATTTTAAGACGGAAAGAATATATTTTATTTAGCATCTGATTTCATTTTTCAACGGTTACTTTTGCCTTTAAACTTTCATAATAGGTGAAATAGTTAAAAATAAAGATTGAAAGTTCTAATTTTAAAATTTTAAATAAAGTTTTAGTAATGTGATAAGGAGTGTGATCCATATATGATGTGATGTATGTACTTATATATTTTTTTTATTTTTACTTTTTTTTTTCTCTTATCAAATTACTAAAACTCTTTTTAAAATTTTAAAATTAAAACTCTCTACCATTATTAAATAGTTAACTCTAGGAAAAATTAGTCTAATGTCCTTCTTCCATTTTTAGTAATGGAAATGATCTACAATATTATTTTTTGATGTCTAAGGTCCCTAGACCCACACTCATATATCATATTAGAGAAATTTGACTCTCCACATAAGGAATAAAGCTCTTCTTCGATACCCAATTCTCATAATCATCAGTCCTAGACTCAGACCCAAAAAACCCTCCTTTCTCTCCTCTCAAAACCATCACTGCCGAGCCTAGACCGGTCGAGCTGCTTAGCGGTTCACTCGCGTGGACTGGTAGGAAGCAACATCAGATCTACGTTGGTGAGGCATTTGGCAGGGATAGGGTTGTTGAACTCGAAGAGAGGGATTTTTTGGGGCATCTTCTTCTTCGTGTCGCCGCCGTTGGTACAGTGGTTCTTGTCTTCGTTTTGAAGCTCCGATTTGTGCTCTTCAGAATCAAGTGCCCAGGCGCTTGGTTTCGCCCACGCAGTAGTCACTGTTGATGACTGTGAATCATTCCAGGTGTTCTTGGACAAACATCTTTCAAACTAGTACTTCGTGTTATAGCATTTAAAAGTCATCACAATGGTAACTCTTTAAATTTTTTCTGAAGTCAGTTTCCAATGTTGTGGTAAGTGTTTTCTTATGGGGTAATATACCTAATATTTGCAAGTGAAGTTCACGGTTGATGAACTCCATATGATTATGGACTACAAACATAACATCCATAACATGTTTGTTATTGCACATGTTGATCATGCTAATGAAATCTATCTCACATTTTTGTATACTTTTTTGTTAATAAATGGGTGCTTTATGCAGATAGTTTGGGGCCATTGTTTCTCTCTCTCTCTCTCTCTCTCTCTCTCTGGAATCTCAAACTCTGTCTCTAGAATCTCTCCTTCTCTAGTAGCTTTTGCTGTTTGAGCTGCGTATGTATGTCGGCCATTGGTAGTGCGAAATGTATGAATTTGATCAATTTATTTACAATAACTTTTCAAATCGATAGAGGACCTATTTTCTCTGGGTTTCAGTCTTTGGTCCAGAATTTTCTCTGGTGAGCACTTTACTTTGGTTGTGTACTATTAGTATATATATTACACTTCTCATTCTTTCTCTTCTGTTTAACTGATAAAGGATTTGATTGGTAAAGGATTTGGAATTTTTTTCTGGTTTCAATTTTCTTTGGTACAAGATTTTGAATTTTCTCTGGTTTCACAGAGGAAGGATTCTATAGAAGCAAACAATTTTGTTTAGAGAAATTTCAATTTTCTCTAGAGAGAAGGAAAATTTCTCTGGAGAGGAGGGAAGGTCAGAGAAATTCTTTGGAGAGTGGGTCAGAGAAATTTGAAAGTCTAGAGAAATTTTGTTTATTGGTTGTACTTAGTGCAATAATTTTGTGCATGATCTGTCTGGTGTGCACATTTCTTTGGGTTGGAGAAAATTTCTTTGGATAGAATTTCTCTGGGTAGTCTAGAGAAATTCTCTGGATGAAATTTCTCTAGATCAAATTGAGGGTTAGACATTATGAAATTATTAGATTTCCTTTATACTATAAAATCTTAATACTAGGCATCTTAAAAAAAAAACCCCTTAATTCTATATGTACAGAACGAGTAATAAAATTTGAGTAGTTTAAACGGTGGTGCCTGTACTTCTATTTTTCTTTATTAAAATAATTATTTCACTTTTATCAATAAAAATAAAAAAATAAAAGTGGACCAAGTAAAGTAAAAAGAAAACGGTAATGCTACATGTAGTAATTAATATACTAAGTAATGTACTAATACTAGTTATGACATTATTATTGACCTCACTCATTATACAAATTATAAATATCAAAAAAAATTTAAATTATGTCACATCATCAATTGATATATTAATTAATACACTAATTAATGTATATAATATTTTTCAAAGCAAAGGAAAAACAAAAAGGCCAAATTGTCCCTAATGTAAATAACTCGTTCGGCACATAGAAGTAAACAAGTTCACGGATTTTGAATTTGTTTGAGGTTGAATTTATTTCAAATTTAAAACTGAATTTAAATGATATGTTTGGGTTCATGAAATTTATCACAAATTTTATTTTGATAATTTAAATATTTATTTTATAAAGTCATATGTGTTTATCATTTATAAAAAAACAATAAATAAATTCGATTAATCTGATATTTCTAATATTTTTATTTTATCGTATTTGTCTCAAAAAAATAAATAGTCTATATTATAGCGATCCTGTGTTTTTCCCTTTATGTACAGTATTCTGGACTTAGGTTCTGCGGTTGAGTATTGTTGCATTTGTTTCATTTCCGTCCTCTAATTCCTTATATTTGAATTTTAGGATGTGTTGGGCAGGTTTGTATTAGGTTGGGAGTGTTTTGAAACAAATGGTTGCTGCCCAGATTTTGGTGTCTTCGCTCGAGCGAGACTTTTGTTGCTCGAGCGAGCTCTGTGTTTTAGATCCTTCGCTTGAGCCAGGGTTCCTTCGCTCGAGCGAGAGTTGGGTGATGTGTCTGGTGGCTCGAGCCAGAAGTCTTGCGCTCGAGCTTGCATCTGCGTCTGGTTTTGGACCTATAGGTTGCAATTCTTCGCTCGAGTGAGCTTTCCTTCGCTCGAGCGAGCGAGGTTTATGTTTTGGGTTTCTTCGCTTGAGCATGCTTCTGGGTTGTAGACCTGAAACTTCGATTTGTTGGCTCGAGCGAGGCTTTCTACACTCGAGTGAGGTTTCTTTGTGTCTGGTCGCTCGAGCGACCACTCCTTCGCTCGAGCGAGCCTCGAATATATCAGTTGGCAGTAGCGGGTTACACTTCACTTTTTCATCATCTTCTTTTACACAAACCCTAGACCAGCTACTCTTTCTCTCTCTATATACCTTCTCTCTAGGGTTTCATCTAGTTCTAGTGGTCTTCTACCCTAGTCCCTTTGGAAGAAAGGTAGAGCTTCGCGAGGGCTTCACTTTAATCTGAAAAGTTATGAATTTGGAGCACTTTGAGTTTCACCACTCTTCTCCTTTGAGCTCCGAAAATTAAGGTAGGGATAACCTACTCTATTCTATGAGTTTTAACATAAATTTTGGTCATTTTGATTAGATGGTGTTGCTTAGTCATTTTGAGAAAGTTAGGGTTTGATTTGAGGTTATAAAAAGGGGGGTTTTCAAATGTTAAAACCTATGTGTGTATGAGACATTGAGGAATGAAATTGTTGTTGTTAAATCGATGAAATTGAGCATTTGGGCTAATATTGAGAAAAGGGGAAAAATGCCCTAATTATGTTGAATAATTAATTTGGGGAAATGTGAAATTGAAGTGAAATTCATGAAATTGGAAAATTGTAGGAGTCAATGGTGTAGTTGGATAATTTAATCACTCACTTATGAAAATGTCGATATTTTATCTGTTGATAAATTTATTATCTGTTTAGAGATAACTGCTTTGGGCTATCAGTGGAGGATAGTCTTGATTGTTGTAGACATTGTATGATGATTAGGGAAAACTGAAACTAATCACATGGAATATGTCATTGAATATGACGGTTGGAATAATACAACAATGTGTGTATTGATTGATCATTGTATATGATAAGTGTTTAAATACTTTGTATATGTATATTGTTTGGGAGGAGATAGGGGATGTACTCCATGGTTTGAGAGGAGATAGGGGATGGACTCTCAAACCTGTTTGGGAGGAGATAGGGGATGGACTCCACTGATACAGCAAATCTGTGTATCACTTGAAGTATGGAAGTGTTTTAATATGAGTTATATTCTCATGTGAATTGTGAAGTATGGAAGTGTTTTAATATGTGTTATAGTCTCATTGAATTGTTTGGCCAGGTTCTGAGCCATAATTATGAATTGAAACTGTATAAGTGAAGGAAACTAAAATGAAAAATGAATGTACTTGATGTTGAATTGAAAAGTGTTGTAAGTTGGTTTATAAGTGTCAACCATATATCAAATGCTATTGTTTTAATTATTTCTCATACTTGGTTTAGTATATCCCCACTGGGCATTGGCTCACCCTATATGGGACATCATTTTCAGGTTCAAGTGATATGCCACCTCCAAGGACATAGCTTGGGAGGCTTAGAGGTTGAAGATCCCTTTTTATTGTTTACCTTTTTGTGTATTACATGTAAATTCAAGCCGAGGGCTTAATGTGTATGAGTTAGTACTCTCTTTTTTGTAACCAAGTGTTGGCTTGGAAAGTTGTAAGCCCGTAGGGCATTTACTTTTGTTGTCAACATGTAATACTTTTGTGATAAATACTCTGATAAATAGATGTACACTTTATTCTCTTGAATATATTGTCAATTTCTTGTATCATGAATGCATGAATTATGGGTTTATTTTGAGGGCGTGACATATATTAAAAAATACATTGGTTATCTATTTTTTAAAGGCAAATGCTATAAAGTGAAAATATTATAATTATGATGTCAACTTAATTTTTTTTTATTTATGAATGAGCCCTATAAAATAAACAGTTCATATCATCGCAACAGAACCATGACAAGTCCCATAAATCTGAACATAACGATCAAATTCAAATTTAAACTTGAGAAAAACTCAATTTTTTGAAAAACACAATATCAAAAGTAAATGTTGGAATATGAGATTGAGATGAAAATAAAATATAATAAAAATTGAATAATTTAAACGGTGGAGCCCATACCTTTACTTTTCATTTCTTTTTGTTTAAATTTAAAGCAAAAAAAAAAAAAAAAAAAAAAAAAACAAAACAAAAAAGTGGTCCCAAATTGTCTATGATATAAATAGGGCCTTGGGCATATAGAAATAACAAGTATACAAACTATGAAATTTTAAAGACAACATGTCCAAAGTTGGTGCTACAACTCTACAAAATGGTTTAGAGCTGAGCAAAGTGTAGCCACTCCAAACCAGAGTCTTGGAATTAATTCTCATAGCTTCCTCTGCAATTGTTACAGTTTTCATCATCCTTCTCTGTGAGTAAATAGACAGGAGCCCAATATCGATGCTCATATTTAGAGGACGTCCTTCTACGTTCCATGCATTCGTAGCGTTTCTTGTATTTGCCTTCTCTAGCTCATTGAACGCGTGGTTAATCCATAACAAGCCATTAATCCTTGCCAAGTTCTGTCAATGCACTTCAATTGCTTCCATGATATCAGCTCTCTCTTTGTTGCTTTGGGCAATGTTAAATTTCACAGTTTTTTAGTCCATCCTTGTAACTTAACATGGTTCTGATTTTGTAATTCTCACTATGTATGTTTGTCTCTGTGTGTGCAACTTTGCTATTGTAATATAAAGATATGCTTAATCATAAATTTGAATAAGCCATACAGTGTTATATATATACAGGGGCGAGCTATGCTTATAACAGTGGTGTCAATTGACACCACTGAGTTTCCAAAAAATTTAGAGTACCATGTAATTTTTATCCAAAATTGCCTATTTACACAATGAATCCAGTGTTGGAAAATAATAGATTTTCAGCAACTTTTTCAAGTGGTACATATTCGAAACAATTTTTCAAAACAAACATGAATCAAATGTTCCAATTCTTGCAAAGTTAGTCTATACTTGTGTGCGTGCGCACCACATAGTAATGCTAGCCTAATAAATCAAAACAAGAGCATATAATGTACATAAGATTCATATCATGATCAGTAGAGGCCGATCTTTGATCGTGCAAGCAGGGATGCTCAAATGCATTCATGACCTTCCCCTCTCGTACCTAAGTTCCCGAGCCGAGATAATCTTGGTGATGACGGACACGTGGCCTTTGGCACGAGTCATGGGTTTCCTAAATTTCCCAAAAATATTTAGGTGGCGACTTTGTATTTGGCAAAGCAGTCGATTTTTGGCAATTTGATTCAAAATCGATTTTTCAAAAGATTTGCCGGATTTGGACTCTTTAGTGATTATCTATTTCACATTGCACTTGTGGAATCAGACTCAGAACCGCGGGAGTCCAAACTGTAGGGCTTATTTTGAACTTCCGAAAAGGGTGCGAAAAAGTCGGGCTACAGTTTCTAGCGACTCTACTGGGGAATTTAGAGAACTTGACTTGAACTTCATGATATGAAATTTTATTTACACTTATATGTTTCTTTGCATTGCATTTGTATTGGTGCGTTTAAGTCACTGTGTTTGCCATCTTTTATTCCTGGATGGTTGTGGACGCGCCCTTGGGCTTTGCTACCACAGTTCGGACTCAAATGTCACGGTTCTTAATCTGATCTCACAATGTGCGATGTGAGATTGATAAATCACCAAAGAGTCCAAATCTGGCAAATCATTTTGGAAAATTGATTTTTAAGAAAGAAGTGCCAAACATGGACTACTTTGCCAGATACAGAGTCGCCACCTAAATATTTTATTTTGGGGGAATTTAGGAAACCCTGACTCGTTGCCTAAGGCCACGTGTCCGTCATCACCAAAGTTGCCTCGGCTCGGGAACTTGGGTACGATTGGGGAAGGTCATCTATGAGCACCCCCGCTCGCCCGATCAAAGATCGGCCTGTACTAAGCATGATCTCTTATTTTTGAAAACACGTGCTCTTATTCCAATTAATTAGCTAATCTTACTATGTGATGCGCACATCAAACAAGTATAGACTAGATCGCCTAATTTGGAACAAAGCATCGCATATCCGTTTGTTTGGAAATGGTTTGAAGTTTGCTACTCGCAAGTAGGCTAAAACACGGATTTCAATGAATCGTTCCAATTCAAGTAATCCAACCTTCACCCACAGGCATTCAGGCAGTTATATCACATAAACAATTAGCCTCATGGCAAGCATGTTGTCATGTCAACACTCACACACATGCAAGATGCTAAAGCATAAACACTTACAGTGTACTCCGAGCCAAAACAAGAAACTAGTTAGTAATCATGTATGATCCTAGTTCATGTTGAGATGGCTAATGCAACACAGGCAAAATGCAACTAGAAATAGGCTCAACTATTCTAAGATGGCATATGAGATGTGACAACTCGATACATGTATTCAAGTAGGAATTGAAATACGATGCAGTTAGTATGATGCGCCGAGCCTAGTGCATGCAATACAAATGGATGGATGCAAACATGTATAGCATAAGGATGCTAAATGAAATATGCCCTAAAACTAACCATCGAAAGCAGGTAAGTAAAAGGGAGAAAGAAGTGGAGATTGGAAGACATGCATCACACACACGCACGCTTATTACAACAATTGCGCCCTCTCGACGGAGGAACCGAAAGAATAATACAAATCAATCTAATTAACTAACTAACAAGCTAATTAATTAATTACACAACACTTAACTAATTAAACAAATTAACTAAGCTACGAAAGCAGGTAAAGCAGCCTCGGGAAGAGGGATAAATGCATGCTTGATCGGCTTCGCTCAAAAATCCGTCGCCATGCTTCATGTTGCCTCTGTTTACACTGCTCTGTACCTCTGAAAACTGTGCCAACTTCTGTGACACTTCTGAACCACCTTGGGGACATGCTGAGAGTCCATTGGCCAAGAGATAGGGCCATCGGCCAAGGGATAGTGGTCATCGACCATATGCAAGGCTCTCGGCCAACAATGTTTAGCCGACCGACACTGAAGATGGCCGACCGACCATTTCTTACTGCAGAATGCTGTTTTGCTGCAACAGAGGACAAACAGAGCATGGCAATGCATTTACAAGACAATGTTTGCACGACCACCCTCCCTATCATGTTATGAACTCAAGGAAGTATAGTCCTCGACCCTCGGACCATCAATCACGCATTTTAATGCATGATGGCCAAAGAAGCCAGGTGTGTAATTCAATATCAAATGAAATGCACAAAACACATAAGGGGCCCAACCTCTATCATGCTTGATCAAGAGACAAGGCAATGCACACACAATGCAATGCAACCTAAGTAAGCAAGCAAGCATGCAAACAACTCAAGCATGATGCAAATCTAATGCAACATGAGCATGTTAACAACAATGCCATACAATACACCTAGCATATAACAATATGCAAAGATAAGTATGCAAACAAGCATATAAGCATAATGTAATCTAACAAGTATGCAAGGTGATTGAGCATGCAACAACATGTCAATTAGTAAGCATGTAACAACATGTAATGGACCAAGTACGCGACAAGCATATAAGCATGATGTAAAGTAACAACTTTGAACAACATGGTAAGATGCAACATGAACATGCAAACATGCAAGGCATGTAAAGGTGGACAAGTATGCAACAACATACAAAATGAGACAAGCATGCGACAACACGTTAAAATGGACTTAAACTAAAGATGGATAGACCTCAGCCATGCCCAAAATCAGTGGCCAAAATGCAATGGAAATGAGGACAAAAACACATACAAACATGCATGCCAATTGGCCTAACACTTAAGCATAGTAGAGAAACTCTTAAGCACACTTAAAAGAGACAAAGCATGCGAGTATGACAATACTACAAACTCTGAAATGATGCTAGGAATGATGCCAAATCACACATATAATCATAATCATAGCATGTATAAGGCTTAAAGCCTAAGACTAGTAAAAGGACTTGAACCAAAGCTACACAAAACAAAGGTCATATGGTAAGTATAACCCAAAACAGTCCTAAATCATGTCAAGATGAGCCTAAAACATGCAAGGAATGAGGCCAAAATAAGCAAGAACAAAGGGCCAAAAGCATGAGGCATGCAAGGCTACAAAAGAGGTGTTACACTACACCTAATACAACCAAACATGGTATGATTTAAGCAACCAAAATCAGAGTTATGGCATGTTAGAACAAGACCAAAAACACATTGAAATGTCATCTTAGAAGCCTAAACATGGAGGCATACACAATGGTCCATTCAAGAGGCATGAAACACCAACTCTTTAAAACATTAAAGGAGTGACAAATGCAAGTATATGAGCATACTATATGGACTGAAATAACATTACAAGTGATGCCAAATCACTGAAATGGCCCAAGTAAAGCATGCTAGTGACTTAAACACCTAAAGCTAACAAGCTAGATTGCATGGTAGCTATACAAAACAATGTAAGCATGACCAAAACAATGAAAAACAGAGCTTTAGCATGGTAAAAAAAGGCTAAAAGATTCATGGAGTTAAGCCAAAACATGCAAGCATGGTAGTCTAAATGCTAGATACATGTTAAGGCAAATGAGGGGATTGCAAGGCAAGTACATGGTGCATGCAAGAGACCACTAAACCAACTTTAAACAGAGGTAAATCATGGCAAAAAAACACCAAATACTTGCTGAAATGAAGCTAAAACAAGCTAAGGACACATGCTACCAACATAAGCCACTTATGTTAGCATTCAAAACAACAAGGAGAGGGGATGACCCTCTCCTATTTAGCACACCAAAACCACCTCTCCACCACTGAAAATCCTATGGATTTCAATGGTAGAGAGGCCATGCAAAGCTTAAAGCAAGGGCCAAAAGGGATGGCCTAAAACAAGGCCTAACAAGGCCTTGGAGGGGGCAAACAACCCCAAACCAAGAAGAGACCTTAAACAAAGGTCTAAAGCAAGTAAAAAAAAGAACTTTTATCAGTTAATAGCTAAGCTTAAAACAATAAGCTAGAAGGGTTAAAAGCTTAAGCAAGAATGGGGTATTAAAAGCAAGAATGCTCACCCTTGAAGAACACCTTCAAGAACACAACACCAGCACCTTTCTCTGATAAAAAATAGCTCAAGAACCCTAACACCAACTCCCTAATGCCTCAGCAACCAATGATGGTGTAGTGCTAGGTGTTTGGTGCAATAGTAAGACAATACTACACTTTAGAGCACAAAACACACAAACAAATCAAAAGAGAGGGAAATATAGAGATAGATAGATACAACTTCCCCAACCCTAAAATCCAGAACCTCTAAGAAGGGAGGAGGGCCTCCCCTCTTATAGAAATCCAATTTGCAAAGCTTCTTGGAGAAGCTAAGCAAAGGGCAAATCCCTCCATACACGTGTATGGAGGGGGTTAATTGTGGATGCCAGTTGTGCTAGCTGGCACTAAATATCTGCATAAAGCAGATGAACAAGGTTCGGCCACAAAATATGGCCGATCGACCAACAAAGGGGCCGACCGACCAAAAACAGTGCCGATCGGCCAACACTTTTGGCCGATGGCAAGAAAAAAGGGCCGATGGCTTCATGCCTTGGCTGATGGGTTGAGGAAATGGCCAACAAGCCAGCCTCTTCCCTCAAAAGCAAAAACGCAAGTTGTAGACACCCCATTTTTGACCGTCCTCAAGACTTGGACGTCACCGTTGGAACACTCGGTGATTATCCATGTTTGTGTTCGTTTGGAGTTCCCGGAGTTCTCGGCTCGCGCGCCTTGCCTCAGGACTTCCGAACTCGACCGTCTTGTGTCTGGTTTTGCACCAAACACTTGTGTTTTGCCTTGGAAGGGCAGGGAATGCTTTGTGAGGCACCCCCACATACCACCGGCTGTGGCTAGAGGCCACCGGCTGGCTGGTGTTACCATCGGCACTTTATTGTGCCGACCGGCACTCTTTTGTGCCGACCGGCACTAAGTTTTGTCAAAATGACACTCTTTGCCGGCCGGACACTGTGCAGTTGCTTTTTGAGATATTTTCAGACAGCTGCATAGTTTTGGTTCCCCTCCATACACGTGTATGGAGGGATGACCCTCTTAGTTAGCTTAGCTTGTAAGCTTTGCAAGCTTTGCTTGCCTATAAGAGGACCACTCCTCTTCTTGGCTTAGGGTTACAAAAATTTTAGACATTTTAGACAGGCCAAGCTCTGGTTTTTAGGGTTAGGATAGATACACATCCTATCTCTCTTCTTCTCTCTTGTTTTGTACACTAGGTGTTTGTGTCATACTTTTGCTCACCAACACCTAGTGTTTCACCTTCCTTGGGTTCTTGAAGGTCCGGAGGTTTGTTTTGGAGCTTTGGAGCTGGTTTGGTGCTCAAGGAAACCAACACATCCCCATTGTTGAAGAGGTCTACAAGGGTGAGCTAACTAGTCCTTTTTTTCCCCATTCTTGCACTCTATTTCTACTTGCTTTAGAACTGTTTTTGTGCTTAGTGATTAACACATAAAAGTTCTGTTTTTTAAGCCTCTTTATTGTTTATTAAGAGTGTTTTGTGGTTTGAGCAAGCTTGACCACCCTTAGGCCTTGAAAAGGCCCTTCTTTGTGCCATTTTGTGAGAGATCCGAGACTTTGGTGTTAGGATCTCTTCACCACTGAAATCTTGAGGGATTTCAGTGGTGAAGATGATGCCTTAGAGTCTCAAGAAGGAGAGGAACACCCCCTCTCCTTGATGTCCTTGAAAAGGACAAGATTTGGCTTCTTGAGGGAGCTTGTGCTTGAGTGTGTGTTGAGCATGTTTGGTTTGTTTTTCATGCTTATATTGCCATGATATAACATGTTTCTAAGTTGGTTTAGGTCCCTTATGCATGCTTAGCATAGTTGCCTTGTAATGCCTTTTGATCCTCTAACATGCCTAGGTTGTATGCCTTAGCTTCTAGCATGTTTTAGGCTTGCATTTGTGAAGTTTTTGTGCTCATATTTCCATGTTTTAGGTCTGTCTCATGTTGTTTGAGCCAACCATAGCATGTTTAATATAGCCTCTTTGCATTGGGCTTGTTGGCCTTAAGAGCATGAGTGTGTAGCATGCCTTGCTTGCTTCTTTTTGACGGTTTGGAACCATTTTGCATGCTATTTCAGTCCTTCATACATGTTTGTTTGATTGCTTAGCATGCCTCTTTAATGCTTTAAGAGTATGTGTTAAATGCTCCATGTTTTGGCTTTAATGCATGCCTTTGGATTCATGTCATCTAGATGCCATCTAGGTGGTCCTTTAGGCTTAGTTTTATGTGTTAAAACTCTGTTTTTAAGTGTTTAAGTATTGCCATGTGTGGTTGTGCTAAGTGTGGTTCAAAGCCTCATTGATTTGCTTTGAACCTTAGACCATTTGCATGCTTTGTTCGGCTTGTTTTGTTGCATGATTTGGCATCATGTTTTGCATGATTTTCAGAGCTTTACAATGTGTGTTTATTGTCCTTGTTTGGTATCTCCAAGTGTGCTTGGGGGTTGCCATGTTTATGCCTTGGGTTTGGACCATAACACTTGCATGTGTGTGCGTGTGTTTAGTCTCCATTTCTAGGCACTTTGGCCACTGATTTTAGGCCAATTAGGCGTAGTCTAATTCATGTTTTAGTCCACACCATTGCTTGGTTTATATGCCTCTTTGCTTAGGTTGTATGCCTAACATGCTTAGCTTGCTCGCATTGTTCATGTTGCATGCTAGATAACATGCTTAGAGTTGCATTGCATAAGCATGCATGCTTGGCCTCTTGAGATGAAAATGATAGAGGTTTGGCACCCTTTCGTGTTTACTTGGTTTGCATGCATTTGAAAGTGAAGTTGCATCCTTGGTTCCTTGGGCCATCATGCATGGAAATGCGCGATTGGTGGTCCGGGAATCGAGGCACATGCCCCTTTGAGTCACTAACATGATAAGGGATGTGTTTGGTGCATAAATGGCTTGAATTATATTGCCATGCATGTTGTTGTCCTCTGCTGCTGTGAGTTGCAGGTTTTGCAGGCATTTTGTGCCGACCGGCACTGTTTAGTGCCGACCGGCAGTCAATTGGCTGTCGATGGATGAATTTTGTGCCGGTGGCCTCCTCCTTCAGCCGGTGGTGCTCTACCGCAGCCGGTGGTACTCCCCAGTGCCCTAAGAGGTACTTCTGGGACTTTGGCAATTTTCTGAGGAGGAGAGCAGAGGAAACAGAGGCAATCCGTGCATGGCAGTGCGGTTCCGAGCCAGTCCCGAGTGCGTGTTGCATCCGGACCTCATCCCGAGGCAGTTTACTGCTTTAATTAGATTAATTAATTTATTTGATTAATTTAGTGAAATTTGTAATATTTTAATTAGCTTGCGTAGTTAATTAATTTGTATATTCTTTTGGTCCCTCCGAGTGAGGGCATAATTGTAATAAGTGTGTGTGAGTGGGTGTATGTCTTCCAACCCCCACTTCTTTCTTCCCTTTTACTTACCTGTTTCGATGGTAGATTAGGGCATACTTATTTTAGCATACCTTATGCAATGCATGCGTGCATCCATGCATTTGTTGACATGCACCGGGCTCGGCACATCATACAAACTGCATCGTACTTTCAATTCCAAATTGAATACGTGATAGTTGTAGCATTTCACATGCCATGTCTAGGATAGCCGAGCCTGTCTAGATTACAACTTTGCATGTGTTGCATTAGACGTTTCAGTATGCTTAGGTCCATGCATGGATTTCTGATAAGCTTCTGTTTTGGCGCGGAGTACGATGTAAGTATTTATGCTTTAGCATCTCGCATGCGTGTGAATGTTAACATGACAGCATGATTACCATGTGGCTAAATGCTTATATGAGATAAACTGTTTGAATGCCTGTGGGTGGAGGTTGGATTGCTTGAGTTGGGAAAACTCATTGAAATCCGTGTTTTAGCCTACTTGCGAGTAGCAAATTCCAAAGCATTTTCAAAACGAACGGATATGCAATGTTTGTTTCCAAATTAGGCGATCTAGTCTATACTTGTTTGCTGTGCGCATAACATAGTAATTCTAGGCTAATAATTGGAATAAGAGCATGTAATGTTTTCAAAATCGGATATCACGGTTAGTAGAGGTCGGTCTTCGGACCGGGCGAAAGAGGGTGCTCATAGCTGACCTTCCCCGATCGTACCCAAGCTCCCGAGCCAAGACATTTGGTGATGACGGACACGTGGCCTTTGGCACCGAGTCAGGGTTTCCTAAATTTCCCATTTTAAAAATATTTAGGTGGCGACTCTGTATCTGGCAAAGCAGTCCATGTTTGGCACTTCTTTTCAAAAATCTGTTTCTCAAAACGATTTGCCGGATTTGGACTCTTTGGTTCAGATTCAGAACCGTGACAATTTGAGTCCGAACTGTGGTGACCCTAATATGAACGGAACGGGACTTAACCCTCCCGGGGCGTTCGGGGACGTCTACACAAGTGCTTGGCCCACAACCAAGCACAAAACAGTCAAGTTGAGAGATCTTAAGGCAAGGTGCGCGACCGAGACCTCCGGGAACTCAAAACGAACACGAGCATAGATGATCATTGAGTGTTCAAACAATGACGTCCAAGTCTTGAGGACGGTCAAAAATGGGGTGTCTACAATGGTTTGCCGGAGGCTTGCCTAAAAAGCTTGCCAAAAGGTTGACTGGTCGCGGGCTCTGCCACGATAGGAACACAACCCTTGGATCTGGACTACAGCTGTATCATTTGATCCTCCTTTCACTTCTTGGTGTTAGGTGTGAGAGGTATATTGGGTAGTCTTGTCGAGGTACCTTTTTGACCATTTGGCCTAATTGCATATCGAAAGCCATAGAGATTGTTCCAAACCAGGACAGGATGCTTACCCGAATACAGGATTGCGTGAAACCGCTTTGTTTGAATAGTGAACCCTAGTTCCTGACAAAACTAGGATGAGGTAACCTTACCCCCTCATAGGGGTGTTTTGGCTCTCACTTAACTGGTATGTGCTTTACAATGAAACCGTACAGGAACGTGCGTATCAGTTGCAAGTTGGGTATAAGTTTTGGGGGGAGCATAATTCAGTGTTGAGTGCAGTCCTCCAGCTTTGATTACATCTGTGTGTTGTTAACATCTGAGCTGAGGTATTGTGCATTTTCTGATTTCTTCTTTCTTTTTACTTTATTTCTTTTTGCTAGGTAGTATAACATCATAGCTTCGGACAGTTTGGATATCCCCTAAGCACTTTGGACTTGTGTTAGGAGGCTTTACAGATTCAGAGATCTTGTTAGGGGACAACCTATGTTTGCTTCACCCCCCCGGTTACTAGACGGAGAAGAGTTAGGCATAATTCACCAATCCAGCAATCACCTATATTTAGTCAGGCTTAGTCTTTTACAGCCAGTCTAGTATGAGATCACTCGCCCATTTCGATGGCACAATATCCCCTGGTCAGCATGGAGGACTTGATCCAACACCTTCAGCAAACAGTTGAAACCATGTAGCAAGACACTGCTCATCAAGCTGAGGTTACAGCACGTCAGGCAGAGGTAATAAATAGGTTCCAGTAACAACAACCATAGTCGGCAACGGCTTCTGCATCTCATGCACCCCCTACAGGCATCCCAGCACCTGCAGCCACCATCCATACTGCTAATGCCAAGGCTGAGAATCAGGGCCATCCGACAGAGCTGATCCCACCACAAGCCTCCAAAGCACCCGTGTATCAAACTGAGGCTCTATTTGAGTTTGAGGTTGACCCAACTGTGCTTAAGGTCAACAAGTTGGAGAAGCTTTTCAAGAGAGCACAGGGTGTTAATTCTATTCCCGATATAGAAGATGGGTATACCGACTCTGCGGTGACATTGCCAGATTGGTTCAAAATGCTGGATATTGATAGATTCGATGGTTCTGGAGACCCTATGGTTCATCTTCAGCTATTTTCAGACATTCTGTGGCCGATGGGCCTGACCAGATTGCAGAAGCTTTCACTCTTTGGTCAGACCCTGTTTGGTATAGCTGCCATATGGTATGCGAAGCTGGAGGATTCTGTGAAGTAGAGTTGGGAGGAAATGGCTGAGGCCTTTATTGTACAGTACTCCTATAACACAAATCGAGGTCACAAATCGTGATCTCGAGGCAACACGCCAGGAGCCAAAAGAGGGCTTTTCAGAATTTGTGACGAGGTGGAGGGCCAAAGCTTCAATGATGACCACACGACCTTCTGAGAAAGACCAGATAAGAATGGTAGTTCACAATCTGCACGGTAAGCTGTTACTGAAAATGATCGTCCTACCCTTGTTCACGTTCACCGAGCTCCATGAAATAGGGGTTCAGATTGAAGACGCCATGAAACAAGGGCTGATAACTGATGAGAAAGATCAGGCCAAGAGGCCTTTTGTGCGCAGTTCCAATGCAACAACTAGTGAAAGCACAGCTGCACGACCATCTGATGTGAGTGTTGTCACCACCATAACGAAGACCGCCAATCCCTTTGCTAATACAGCTCCACAAACTTCCAACAACCTGGCCTGATCCCAGAGGACCTTCACCTCACTTTACATGCCTTTATCGCAAGCCCTGAGGGTGTTGATCCAAAAAGGGCACCTTAAGCCATTGAAGCCTCGTCCACTGCCCGATCCTCTCCTACCGAAACACAACCCAACCAAGTACTGTGCATTTCACCAGCAGCACGGTCACGACACCGACCAATGCTTCAGGTTGCATTATGAGATTCAAGACCTCATTGACAATAAGGTGAACGCATCACCCCAGAAAGCAAATGTAACTACCAACCCTCTCCCGGCCGACAATCAGGTTCCCCCACCTCAAAACCTAAACCTAATCCATGCACTGGCCGTCCCCTACGACCTCAGCGTATATATTACCCCTTCCCATCTACCCAGACTGACGATGTTCATTCCTGAAAGCACAGATTTGTGCATGATGGACATGTTCGCACTTCAATCTAAACTTGTCACGACCCAAACCCGCCCCTATAGGTTTAGCGTCGTAACCAGCCAGTAATCCTTGGATTACCAAAGGCCTCTTGACAGAATAGCAGATAATTAGGGGCTGCAGAAGCAAAAAAATAAAATAAACATAGTCCATAGAGCTGTGTTAACATATATGAGACAGTAATCCTCAAAACAAATTTACGTATATACTTGTGGCGTCAAAAATATATAGGTCATACATCATCCATTTATACAAGTATAGCCAAATAGGGAATTAGCCCAAAGTATAGATAAGCCCAACAAAATATCTACAGCAAAATTACAAAACGAGACATCTCAAAGGGAACCTCCCCGAGAGGCACAGAAGGGTGGCTGACAAAAACTGAGACGCCAGGTCTTCAACTCGGAGCCTAGTCACGTGCCTGTTCACCTACATACATAGTATAAATAGTGAGCTGGAGCCCAGTCAATAATAACAAGGTAAAGGGTTTTAATGAATCATGTCCGTCACAAAGTCAGAAATCAGAGTCTTATGCATATTTACATTTCAAATCAGAAATAGATTCAGATTCATATACTTATCCAGGAATCATAAGTAGTTATATGTGGTACATCCATTAGCTATCATATGAACTTGGTCCTGAGACCCACATGTATAGTCGGTACCGACGACCGTAAAGGTCCACATCTTGTGCACAAGTAACCATGGTATTGTTACCCCAGGCAAGGGCCACGTGAATATAGGCCTCGGTATTGTTACCCCCGGGCAAGGGCTACGTTAATATAAGCCATGGTATTGTTACCGTTAAGCAAGGGCCACATGCATATTAGCCACGGTATTGTTACCCCTAGACAAGGGCCACGTGAACTAATGATGCGGCAATTACATTTTAGAAAAATGGGCATTCATTCATGATTCATAAAATAGCATTTCAGAAAACAAATCATATCATATCAGCCAGAAAATACTTATAATTAAACATAGCTTTACAGAGTTATTATTCACAATTAACAGATGACTTTAGGGCAAACAGACATTTTGTGGCACGTGACCTACACAGTTACAAATGAACACGAATTGAATTACACACCCGGAAATAGTTAATTCTTTCTTATCTTGGTGTGTTTCTACTTCTTATCCTCATTATAATGTCTTAATCTTGGCCTAGGAATGCCTAGGATGCATGAGGATGCCAAAATGCATTGGAAAACACTTGGTCAAATTTCTAAAAACAGGGTCCCCGCTCAAGCGTAGATTTCTTCACTCCAGTGGACATGAAAAATGTGAGTGGTCGCTCGAGTGTAATTTCCTTCGCTCGAGCGGTTTGCAAACTTTGAAAAAGTGCTGGTTGCATGATTTTCACGCTCGATGGTCACTTGACGATCGCTCGAGCATGAGAGTCATGCCTTCGCTCGACTGTAACATTCGTTGCTCGATCAGTCTGCAAAACAAACTTCTGGGGGCATGCATTTTACGCTCGAGTGTACTTTTGGTTGCTCGGGTGGAAGTGCAAAAATAAGGCGTTCGCTCGAGCACTGAATCTGTCGCTCGAGTGTGGAAGCAGAATTTTAGAATTTCCAGGATTTGCTTCCAAGCTTCAATCTCAAACTCCAAGTTGTAAATTAGGTTCTTTTGGGTCAAAAACTTAAGGAAACATTTAGAAACTTGTAGGATATCATAAATTGAAGACCATTTCGCAAAATCAAGGCCCAAGAACAAGTGAATTTGTTGAATTCAAACTCAACACTCATGATATAAACATGTAAATAATTTTCTTGAACTTAGACCTTTAAAATCATGCTCAAACAAAGGAAGTTGATGAAAAACAGGATGAAGTTTCAGAATTAAGTTGAAAACATGACATGCATGGAGAATTTACTTGAAATCAACTTCAAAACTACCATAAAATGCACATGCATGCTCTATTCTTCTTCTTTCCTACTACCTTAGTTCATTTCATGCACTAACCTTTCATTTTCCTTTGAATTCACAAATTAAATGAGTTAACTACATAATTCAAGGGTTGAATTCCTTACCTATAAGTTTCAATTCTTTGAGTTCTTGAGTGATTCTTCCCAATGTCTCAAATTCTAGCTAAGTTCAAGTCAATTCCTTCCAATTCTCTAGCAATCACCCTAGTTGAGCACAAGTCTTCCCTTTTCTCTCCCTCTTTCACGTTTGAGCTATGAGGAGTGTGTAATGAGAGTGGAAAAAAAATGTATTAAAGGAGTCAAAATGGCCTTATATGGGCTCCATTAGGAAGACTTCATTAACAGCTAATCAATTGACATTATTTACTCTAATTTAATCGTTCCGAATTGAATTTCAATTGAACCTACCATAATGTTCTAAAAATTCCAAATAGCACATATATTAAGCCAATTTCGCGATCGGATGCCGATAAGGCCTTCGATTTACAGAACATAACAGAAATTCAAACAGATGTGTCTACGATGAACAGATAAAAACACAAATTACGCAACACATATGCAACTAATTCAAAATTTGATCTTAATAACTTATTAGGCATATTAAATCATGGATTAACGTTAATCATAGGTTGGCGTTATTGCAGTCTTCCCCCCTTAAAGAGTTTGGTCCTCCAAACTCGAATTACCTTTATTTTGGAAGAATACCGAGTTCAAAGGAAACAGTCCAGGGTATCTTTTCACCATATCTTCCTCTGTCTCCCAAGTTACATAGGTTCTTTCATGATTTCGCTAATCGACTTTCACCAATGGGATTTCCTTATTTTTCAATCTCTTGATTCTTTGGTTATCAATCTGTATTGGCCTCTCTTTATACGTATAGTCATCTTTTAGAAGCACATGAGTCGGTTCTATCACATGGAACGGATCTTGTAAGTAATCTCGAAGCATTGAAACATGAAAAACGTTGTACATATGCTCGGTGATGGTAAGGCTACTCGGTATGTTACTAAACGGATCTTCTCGAGAATTTCATATGGCCCAACATATCTTGGTGCCAACTTGCCCTTCACCCCAAATCGCGTTTGCCCTTTCATTGGAGTCAATTTTATGAACACCTGATCCCCGACTTCGTATTCTCTATCTTGCCTTCGGACATCTGCATAACTCTTTTGGCGAGTTTGTGCAGTTTTCAACCTTTGTTGAATCAATTTCACATTTTCAGTCGTTTCTTGCACCAGTTCCGGTCCTAACAAAGGTCTATCACCTACCTCAGCCCAACATATCGGAGATTGGCATTTTCTACCATACAAAGCTTCGAAAGGAGCTATCCCAATGCTTGAATGATATCTGTTGTTATATACAAATTCGGCCAAAGGAAGGTAAGTCTCCCAATTTCCTTGAAAGTCTAACACATTCATTCGTAACATGTCCTCTAATGTTTGAATGGTCTGTTCAGATTGGCTATCTGTCTGTGGATGATAAACACTGTTTAGTCTCAGCTTAGTCCCCAAGGCCTGTTGCAAACTCTACCAAAACCTTGAAGTAAACATCTCTGTCAGATACTATGGACATTGGAACTCCATGCAATTTTACAATCTCATTGACATGCGAATTAGGCAACTTATCTGCATTATACAAAGATTTGACAGGCAGAAAATGGGCAGACTTAGTTAAATGATCAACAATAAAGCAGATAGAATCCATACCTCGGAAGGAGTGAGGCAATCTCACAATGAAGTCCATGGTAATGTGCTCCCATTTCCATTTGGTATTGGAAGCGGAAGTAACAAACCAGCTGGTCGTTGATGTTCGGCTTTAAATTGTTGACAGTGTAAACATCTAGCCACAAAATCTGCAATACACTTTTTTATTCCCGGCCACCAGAAATTCTGTTTTAAGTCGTGATACATCTTCGTATTTCCTGGATGCATAGCAAATTTTGAGTTGTGAGCTTCAGTCATAATGCGTTTCCTCAAGTCTAAACAGTCCAGCACACAAAGGCGATTATGAAATTTCAACACATCATTGTCAAGCACAAATTATGGTTTCGGTTTTGATTCAATCTCATCAACAATTTTCCTTAGAAACTCATCTTTACTTTGTTTCCCTTTAATTTCTTCAATGATTGCAGGTTGAGCAGAAACGGTGGCTAAGATTCTGCCCTGTTCACGTAATATAACTTCAATCTCATTATTCTCCAAGTCACATAACAACTCTCTCTGACCGGTGAGCAAACATGACAAATTAGCAATGGATTTTTGGCTCAATGCATCTGCAACAGTATTTGCCTTCCCTGGATGATATAGAATTCGTAAATCATAGTCTTTGATCAATTCTAGCCACCTTCTCTGTCTCCTGTTCAGTTCTTTTTGGGTAAAGAAGTATTTTAAACTTTTGTGATCGGTATATACTTCACAAGTTACACCATACAAATAATGTCGCCAAATTTTTAAGACAAACACTACAGCTGCTAATTCAAGGTCATGTGTCGGATAGTTCTTTTCATGTGGTCGGAGTTGCCGAGAAGCATAAGAAATCACCTTACCATTTTGCATTAATACACAACCTAACCCTTTGTAGGATAAATCACTGTAACTCTAAAACCCGTCAGTACCATTAGGCAGGGTTAAAATCGGTGCAGTCACTAATCTAGTCTTCAACTCTTGGAAGACAGATTCTCTTTGGTCGTTCCAATCAAATGAGACATTTTTCTTGGTTAACTGAGTCAATGGCATAGCAAGTTTTGAGAACTCTTTCACAAATCTTCTGTAGTAACTTGCAAGCCCAAAAAACTTCTGACTTCTGACTTCTGACTTCTGACACATTTGTCGGTTTAGGCCAGTCTACAATAGCTTCAATTTTCTGAGGGTCAACGGAGATGCCATCCTTGTTAACTACATGTCCCAAAAATGCCACATTGTCAAGCCAGAATTCACATTTGGATAATTTTGCATACAACTTCCTTTCTCTCAAAATTTGTAAGGCATTTTGCAAATGGTTCTCATGTTTTTCCTTGCTTCTAGAGTAAATCAGTATATCATCAATAAAAACAATAATAAATTCATCCAGAAATTGTTTGAACACCCTATTCATTAAATCCATGAACGCTGCAGGTGCATTAGTCACGCCAAATGGCATTACCAAAAATTCATAGTGCCCATATCTAGTTCTGAATGCAGTCTTCTCTACATCTTCTGCCTTGACTTTCAATTGGTGGTACCCAGATCTAAGGTCAATTTTAGAAAATACTTGGGCTCCCTGGAGTTGGTCGAACAGATCATCTATTCGGGGTAGTGGGTATTTGTTCTTCACGGTTATTTTATTCAATTCACGATAGTCTATACATAACCTCAAAGACCCATCCTTTTTCTTTACAAATAAAACTAGAGCAGCCCAAGGTGATGTGCTTGGGCAGATAAATTTCTTGTCTTAGAGTTCTTGGAGTTGGGCTTTCAATTCTTTCAGTTCAGTAGTTGACATTTGTAGACAACCCCATTTTGACCGTCCTCAAGACTTGGACATCATCATTTGAATACTCGATGATCCTCCTTGTTCGTGTTTGTTTTGAATGCCTGAAGTTCTTGGCGAAGTGCCTTGCCTTTCAGCCTTTGAAACTTATCTGTTTTGTGCTTGGTTGTGGACCAAGAACTTGTTGCTTCAAGTCTGGAGGAGAAGTTGGCCTGTCGGCCATCCCCACAGTCCATTAGCCATGGATTGTGCCTGCCGGCCATCAGTGGTGGCCAGTCGGCTACACTGATGGCCGTCGGCCATTTTTCTCCTTTTTCAGATATTTGTTTGCGAGCTGTGCCAGCTGGTGTTCACTGAAGGCCATCTCCATACACGTGTATGGAGGGACGAATACAAGCTCTAAGCTTGATTTTCTATATATAGGGGGGTCTCTTCCCCATTTGGAGAGGTTAGAAATTTTGGATCAAAATTTTCTCTCTCTCTCTCTAGAATTCTCTCTCTCTCTTCCTATTTTGTGCTTTAAAGTTGGATTTCTCTACACCTTTGCACAAGGATCCTTAACCAAACACTCTCACCTTGGAGCTGAGGTTCTTTGAGGTTTAATTTGAGCTCTTGAGGGAGGTTTGAGCTGGAATTTGCACTTGTTTTGTGCTGTGCTTTAAGAGGTAAAGACTTACCTTGTAGGCTTAGTTTGCCATCTTTTGATATTGTTTTGGGCCTAGTTTTCGACTAAAAAAAGTTCTAATTTTGGGGTCTTAACATGTTGGTTTGAAGCCATTTTGTGCTAAGGGGTTGTCTACCCTTCTTGTTGCTTATTTGTATGAATCTTTGCACCATCTTTTAGCATGATTAAAGTCAAACTTTTTGAGCCTTTAAACCATTGGAATTCAGAGTTATTTTAGTGGTAAAAAGCATGTTTTAAAGTCCAAAAATGGAGGGGTTAGCCTCCCCTTCTTGTGTCTCAATTGCATGCCAAGTTAGCATCACATGATGGCATGTTTTTTAGCCTAACTTAGCTTATTTCCAGCATGTGTTTGCCTCTAATTTGGCATGATTTAACTCTTTTTTGGGCTGCTTTGGTCATGTGAGCCTTGTTTTACATAGTTGTAGTGCAAATGGCTTCACTAGCTTGGCATTTTAGGCCTCTAAACATGTTTTGCTTGAGATGATTGCATGTTGTAGTGTCTTTTAACAGGTAATGTCAGTGCATATAGCTCTGTCACATGCTCATTTATTTCACTCTTTCATTGCTTTTGAGAGTTGTGTCTTGAGTCTTGTTTGCAAGCTAACATGTGAGCATGTTTTTTCTAACATTTTCTACCTCAATCTCATCATGTTTTAGTCACTGTTTTGACTGGTTTTAACTCTATTTTGAGTTGGTCTGGCCCTTTGAGGCTTGCTTTGTATGCTTGTAGTGCAATGGTGCTTGATAGTCTAACTTGTGCTATGTTTTAGCCTCTTATTCTAGCTATCTCTAGCCTTATTCAAGCATGTTTTAGAACTCATTTTAGGCTGTCTTAGGAATTTTTTAAAGTGTTTGCATCTTTTGAGCTTTGTATTGCATGCCTATAGTGTAGCTTTTTCACTAGTTTGGTGATGTAAGGCCTTGTATACCACTTGCATGAGTTTCTTGCATGCTTTAGTGTTGTTTTGCATATAATTTCAGCAATTTAAATCTCTGCAATCTTCCTCCATGGTTCACTCTTTCGTTTGTTTTGAAAGTGGCTGTGAACCCTTTGTTGCCTTGAGCGTGGAATTGAGACCCTCATGCCTGATGGTTTAATTCCTTCGAGATTTCATCACCAATAGTATGAGGCCTCTTTCATGCTCAAGTGTTTGTGTGTTAAGCCTACTTTCACATAGAGGACACTCACTTTTGGACTAATCAATTAAAGAATGGATTGGTAATCGAAAATGAGTAAATAAAATTGAACAAAGTAAAAGAGGCAAGATAAGCATCTTTGTGTTGCATTGCATGTGTTCGGATTAGACGTTAATCCGAACACAATAAAAATGGGACGTTTCATACTCAAAGTGATGAAACGTGCCACCTTTCTTAGTCACCGTCATCCTTGATCATGCATGATAGGGTGGTGGTTGTTTTGGTCTTGCTTGTGCATTCATTGACCTTGTACGACCTTGGCTCTCTAGCCATCATGCATTGATAATGCTTGGTTGGTGGCTTGAAAGTCAAGAGTTACAATCTTTTGAGCTTGAGAGATGATAAGGAGGGTAGCAGTACACACATTCCGTGAGAATACACTGCTTTGCCTTTGTTTGCTCTCTGTTGCAGCAAAAAAGGGAAGTTTAGGAAAGCACTAGCCAACCGGCCACATGTACTAGCCGACCGGCCACCAATGGTAGCCGATAGCTACCATTGGTAGCCGACCGGCCAGAAATGAATTTTGCACAAGTGTGTTCCTGAGTTGGATCAGAAATGTTCGGGAAGTTGCCACAATTTTCAGAGATCAAACGAGTGCAAATAGAGGCATCCGATGGCAAGGCGGTGGATTTTCGGGAGGAAGCCAATCAATCATGCATGCGTCCCTCGCCCTCGAGGCCATTTACTTGCTTCGTTTAAATTAGTTAGCGTAGCTAATTATTCAATTCAAGTGTTGTACTTAATTAGTTAGTATAACTAATTCTTCAATTCCGATTTGTTGTAATTAATTAGCTTAGAATAAGTTAGTTAATTAATTGTGTTGTAATAGCTTAGCTTAATTAGCGTAGCTAGTTAGCTTATTCATTTGGACCCTCCTTCGCGAGGGCATAATGTTGTAATAAGTGTGCGTGCGTGTGTGCATGTCTTCCAACCCCACGTCTTTGTCCCTTTTATTTAACCACTTTCGATGGTTAGTTTAGGGACATTTTCGATTAGCATACCTTATGCTTGCATGTTTGCATCATTCATTTGTCTTGCATGCACCGAGGCTCGGCGCACCATTCAAACTGCATCGTATTTCAATACTTCTTTGAATACGTGTTTCAGAGCATGTTATCAAATCGAATCATATGCCATATTAGTAGCCGAGCCTATTAATTTCATATTGCATGTGTTGCATTAGTCATCTAACATAGTTAGGATCCTGCATTTTTCTAACTAGTTTTTGTTTTGGCTTGGAGTACTCGGTGAGTTTTATGCTTTAGCATGCTTGCATGACTGCGATTGCCATATTGCCATGTTTAGCATGCTTACCATGAGGCTATGTGCTTATTTACTTAACTGCATAAATGCCTGTGGATGAAGGCTTTGTTGCTTGAATTGGAACAATTCAACAAACTGTGTGTTTTAAGCCCACTTTGCGAAGTGGCAAATCATGTTTTAAGCCCATCGTGTTTGATTGCAAATCCGCGCTTTAGCCCCACTTGAGGGTGGCAAATTCAAACCATTTTCGAAAACAAACATGAGTTAAGTGGTTCCAATTCTTGCGATTTAGTCTATACTGGCTTGTGTACGTCACATAGTAAAGTTAGCTAATAACCGGAACAAGAACACATGAGGTTTATAAAACAACATATCATGGTTAGTAGAGGCCGATCTTTGATCGGGCGAGCGGGGGTGCTCATTTCAGGACCTTCCCCTCTCGTACCCAAGTTCCCGAGCTGAGGCAACTTTGGTGATAACGGACACATGGCCTTTGGCACGAGTCAGGGTTTCCTAAATTTTCTAAAAATAAAATATTTAGGTGGCAACTTTGTAATCTTGCAAAGCAGTCCAGTTTTGGCATTATTTGATTTCAAATCGATTTTCCGAAATGATTTTCCGGATTGGACTCTTTGGTGTTTAGCAGTCTCACATTGCACTTTGTGAGATTAGATTCAGAACCGTGATAGGAGTCCGAACTGTAGGACCGATTCGAGCTCTCCGAAAGGGGGCGCGGAAAAGTCGAGGCCACAGTTTCTGGTGACTTTGCTGGGGATTTAGAGAACTTGACTCGAACTCATGATATGTTGTTTTATCTATACTTATGTTTTTCTTTGCATTGCATTTGCATTGGTGCGTCTAAGTCACAGTGTTTGCCATCTGTTATTCCTGAGCGGTTTGCCGGAGGCTCGCTTGGAAAAGCGTGCCATAAGGTTGACCGATTGCTGGCTCTGCCGCAATGGGAACACAACCCTTGGATCTAGACTACTACTGTACCATTTGATCCACATTTCCCTTCTCGGTGTTAGGTGTGAGAGGTATATTAGGTAGTCTTGCCGAGGTACCCTTTTTGATCAATCGGCCTAGTTGCATATCGAAAGCCATAGAGACTGTTACAAACTAGGATATGTTGCTTACCCGAATGTAGGAATTATGTGAAGCCACTTGTTGTGCATAATGAAACCCTAGCTCTTGATGAAACTAGGACAGGGTAACCCTCTCCCCTCATAGTGGTGTTTTGGCTCTCATTTGCTTGATATGTGCTATTAGAGTGTGACTCTGCAGGAACGAATGTATTAGTTGCCAGCCTGGGTATCAGTTTGAGGGTATCGGTTTGAGGATATCAATTTTGAGGTAGAAAATTTTGGGTAGAAATCAGTGTTTGAGTACAGATTGTCCAGCTTATGATTTCAACTGTGTGTTGTCCTTGTCTAAGCCGAGGTGCTGTGCGTTCGCTGATTGTTGTTTTTTCTTTTGCTTTATTTTCTTTTTGCAAGGTAGTATTTCACAATTGCTTCTGACGAGGCAGTTGCCCCCTGAGCACTCTAGACTCGCATCAAGAAGATTTACCTATCTAAGGATCTTATTGGAGGACAACCAGTGTTTGCTTCGCTACCCCCGGTTACGAGACGGAAGAGAGTCAGGCATAGATCATCGGTTCAGCAGTCGCCAATTCAGCGGTCACTATCTACGTCACCTGTGCGCAGTCGGGCCCAGTTTTCCGCTTCCACCTCAGAAAGAGAGTATACACCGGTTCTGATAGATCAGCACCCCGTAGACAATAGGGAAGATATGTTGCGTCAACTTCAGCAAACCATCGAGGTCATGCAGCTGGACGCTGCTCGCCAAGCGGAAGTCACCACCCGCCAAGCGGAGATTACAGCTCAGCAGGCTGAATTGATTGCTAGGCTTCAACAGCAACAACAACCGCAACAAGCAGCAGCTTCTGCTTCGCATCCACCCCCGGCCAGAGTTCCAATACCCGAGGTTACAACTAATATCCAGGAAAACGTGGACATTCTGGCAGAGCCAGTTCCACCCAGACTTCCAAAGCACTGGCTTACCCAATGGAGGCACTGTTTGAGTTTAAGGTCGACCCTACTGCTCTGAAAGTGAGCAAGCTTGAGAAGCTTTTCAAACAAGCTCAGGATGTCAATTTGATCCTAGACATAGAGGACGGTTATACAGATTCGGCGGTGACCTTGCCAGACAGGTTTAAAATGCCACATATAGACCGCTTTGACGGTTCAGGTGATCCCATGGTCCACTTGCGGCTATTTTTAGACATTCTACGGCCAATAGGCCTAACTAGACTGCAGAAGTTATCCTTTTTTGGCCGGACCCTGTCGAGTATCGTAGCCATTTGGTATGCTAAACTGGAGGATTCTGTAAAGAGGAGTTGAGAAGAGATGGCTGGGGCCTTTATTGCCCAATATTCCTATAACACTCAAATCGAGGTCATAAGTCGTGATCTCGAGGCAACTCGCCAAGAGCCAAAGGAGGGCTTCTCCGATTTTGTCACTCGGTGGAGGGCCAAGGTCTCCATGATGACCACCTGGCCAGCTGAAAAGAACCAGATAAGAATGGTCGTCCGTAACTTGCAACCGAGGCTGCTGCAGAAAATGATAGTGTTACCTCTACCTACATTTGCTGACCTTCATGAGATAAGGGTGCAGATAAAGGATGCAATGAAACAGGGTCTGATAGACCATGAAAAAGAGCAGCCCAAGAGGGTTTTTGCACGCAGTTCAAATGCGGCTACGAGTAGTAATACAGGTGCAAGAACTTCTAATGTCGGTATGGTCACCACCACACCGAAAACAGCCACTCCCTTTACCGGTACATCCGGAACCACCTCAGAACCCGAAAAGTACCAACCCTAATGCCAGAGGACTTTCACCCCACTATACATGTCTCTATCTGCGGCCTTGAAGGTCCTGATAAAAAAGGGGCATCTGAAGCCCCTAAAGCCGCGTCCATTGCCTAATTTCCTCATTCCTACACACAACCCGGCCAAGTACTGCGCCTTCCACTAGTAGCATGGTCATGATACCGACCTATGCTTTAGACTCTGTCATGAGATTTAGGATCTCATTGACAACAAAGTGATAGCACCTCCTAAAAAGCCCAATGTCACTACAAATCCTCTCCTACCACATAACTAACCCCCTCCCCCACCTAGGCAAGTCAACCTCATCCAAACACTGACCATTCCATACGACCCCAGCATATACATTACCCCCTCCCACCTACCTAAGCCGGCGCTGTTCATCCCAGAAAGCATAGACCTGTGCATGATGAGCGCGTCCATACCCCAACCCAAACTTGTGGTGGTGGCTGTGGTAGAAGAAGGCATGCCTGAGGGCTCCATATAACTAAAGAAGAGTACAACCCGTGTCGTTACATTATGCCAACTAGCCAGGCCAGATCAGAGCTGGAATTGCCGATGGGAATGGAGGTTAATGTAGTCCGAGAGGATGGGCCATGCCAGGGACTGGATGACTTAGCTGACCTTGAGGAGGATATCAATAATCTATAGTTCTTCGATGAACAAGATCTGGGAAATGTACAGATTGGTTGGTTTGATATAAGCGGATCAACGGATAACATGGGGTGGCTCAGTGATGAACCAGATGTTGATGAGGGGTCTCAACCAAAGTAGGGACAGTTGGAAATGGGAACTTCTGCAATGGCTAGAATGGTCGACGACAAGAGAGAGTTGCTGGAGAGTACCGGTACTAAGGATTTTGCTCAAGAATTACGTAGTATTTGTATAGCTGATATAGAACAGGAGGCCGCGCTGAAGCGGTTCGAACATGAAAGAATTGAGAATGATTAGAAGGCTAGAAAAGCCAAAGGCCTCGCGGGGACTAACTATGTTGCGGATACAAGAGTGCTTACAACGAAACTGGACAGTTGCTTGTCGGTTGCCAGAGGAATGTGGTGGGAAGATGAGGATTTGCATCTTGCCCATACGGATGAAGATTGGGGACAAGATTTGCCAGATGATACATGGTATGCTGAGGAAGTGGATCACATGACTCGGAGTGGGCGGTACTTCAAGCCCCCACACTTGGACCAGCCAAAAGCATCAGGGAAGAACAAGGAAGCAGAGAAACAGAAAGATAAACTACTAGAAGAAGAAGCTGTACTGAAGCAGCTGAAGAAGATTCAAGTAGACATCTCCATTTGGGGATTGCTCATGGCTTCACGGGTATAAGCTGGTGCATAGACCTATTCAAGGAACCCTAAACGGTCGCTTTGTCTGGAAGGGAGAAGATTTCCCATTTTGCGGCTTTCTGGAGCCATGGCTGAATTTTGAGAAGCGGTGCTTGCCCGGCTTTGAGATCTTTTTCGATCTACAGTTGCAAGGGGATGAAGCTAGAGAAAAGCAGACTAGCTTACCAGCTAAGGCTGAACAGTGTATAGAGGATGAGTCCGATGGCATAGAACTTGAAGTGGGGGCAGCGCTGGCATGTCTCCTTTCAGATCTTCAGATCGAACCGGAATGCTTGGGGCATAACTTCACCGTTTCCATGATTGGAGATCAATCAGCTGTGGACCCTTCGATGGCATTCTGGACGCATCTATCGCACCCTCTCTCGTTTGGCAGTTCGAGGAGGGCTTTTTGTCTAGTAGTTCTGAATTAGGTAGTGAACCAGAATCTGATTCCACAGAGTCTATGGAGTCAGAATCAGATTCCAGTTCTTTTGAGTCAGAGTCCGGTATTCTTGGGGTTGATAACCCGGATGCCGTTGTTTTGTCCATGTCGTCTTTTTCCTTTTGTTTTAAGTCGGCTGTAACCGAGGACTTGGACGAGCTGGAAGTTGTGAATGACAATGGTACCACTGCTGTTTTTGAGTACTTTTTTGTGCCACTTGTGTATTGCGTTGATCATGACTTTCAAAATTTGAATGAAAATGACGAGGAAGGAATTCCTTCGATTTTAAAACATTTGATTGATCGAGAGGATGAGAGGTTTGTAAAACCTTTGGTTGATGAAATCATTTCAATTAATGTGGGTACTGAAAAGGATCTACGGTTGGTCCAGATCGGGTCCACGTTGTCTTCGGAGGAACGCAAGCACTTAGTCGCTTTATTAAAAGATTTCAAAGATGTTTTCACGCGGTCCTACGAAGACATGCTTGGAATCGATCCTGAGATTGTACAGCATCGGATCCCTCTTGATCTTAAGGCCTGACCCATCAAGCAGAAGCTTCGGAGAATACGCCCGGACTGGGCTTTGAAAATCAAGGAAGAGGTCACCAAGCAGATAGACTCAGGGTTCTTGCTAGTATCTGAGTATCCTACTTGGTTGGCCAACTTTGTTTCGGTGCCGAAGAAAAATGGCAGAATTCGGGTGTGTGTGGAATTCAGAGATCTGAACAAAGCAAGTCCGAAGGACGACTTTCCTCTACTGCACATCGACGAATTGGTGGACTTCACTGCAAGTCATGTGTTGCTCTCCTTTATGGATGGATTTTGATGGCACCCGAGGATAGGGAGAAGACTGTCTTCACCACGCCGTGGGGAACCTACTGTTATAGGGTGATGCTGTTCGGTCTGAAAAATGCTGGGGCTACTTATCAATGGGCTGCAACCACGATCTTGCATGATATGATCCACAAAGAGGCTGAGGTGTATGTGGATGACATGATTGTTAAGTCCAAGGAAAGAGAGGGCCACTACACCACCATGAAGAAATTTTTCCAACAAATCAAAGAATATCGGTTGTGACTGAATCCTCAGAAATGCACTTTTGTGTCACAGCAAGGAAAATGCTGGGGTTCTTAATTATGCAAAGGGGCATTGAGGTTGATCCTTCCAAAATCAAGGCCATCCTAGAAATGCCACCACCAAGGACTGAAAGGAGGTGCGAGGCTTTCTAGGTAAAGTGCAATTCATAAGACGGTTTATTGCAAAATTAACCTTTACTTGTGAACCACTATTTGGTCTCCTGAAGAAAGGAAAGAAATTCCAATGGGATGACCGATGCCAGGTTGCTTTTGAGCAGATCAAGCAGTATCTACAGAACCCACCCGTGTTGTCACTACCAGAGCCAGGGAAGCCATTGATTTTGTACTTGTTAGTAACTGACACGACAATGGGCTGCATGCTTGCGTAGGAATCTGAGGATAGAGTGGAGAAGGCCATCTATTACCTGGGCAAGAAGATGCTGGAATATGAGACCCGTTACACACCACTCGAGAAGGCTTGCTTGGCCTTGGTATGGGGTACTAGGAAGTTGAGGCACTACCTGTTAGCTCACTCTGTAATTCTGGTTTCGAGATTAGATCCCATCAAATATCTTTTCAAGAAACTAGCACTTACGAGTAGGCTAGCCCGTTGGTTGCTTCTTCTCTCCGAATTTGATTTGAAGTATATGACTTGCAAGTCTGTGAAGGGGAGAGCGGTAGCGGAGTTCTTAGCCGATCACCCAGTGGAAGGGAACGAAGCAATAGAGTATTTGTTCCCAGATGAGGCTATTCTGCAAGTCGAGGAAAAGATTTGGACTATGTACTTTGACGGAGCGTCTAATCAATACGGGTATGGGATAGGGGTGTTGCTGATAGCACCTGACAATACCCACATACCTTTAGCTTTCAAGCTCCAGTTCAAGGTATCAAACAATGAAGCAGAATATGGGGCATGTATCGCTGGCTTAGAAGCCGCCCTGGAAGGTTAGACGTCATAGGGGACTCTAACTTGGTTGTATCTCAAGCAAAAGGAGATTGGAAGGTTAAGGAAGAAAGGATGAAAATCTATCACCAAACCTTGGATGTTCTGATTCCCAAGTTTGAGAGGTTAACCTTCACGCATCTGTTAAGAGAGAACAACAGGTTTGCTGACGCTTTATCAACTCTATCTTCCATGATAGACATCCCTTTGGGAGTCCAGATGTGTCCAATCATTACTGAACAGAGATATGTGCTGGCCTACGAGTTGATTGCTGTAATAGATAAGGTGCAAGATCAGAACCCCTGGTATCATGATATCTGGAACTTCTTGGAAAAGGAGACTTATCCACTAGGGACAAATGCCAAAGATAAAAGGGCAATACGGCGAATGGCTGCTCAGTTTATCATCTGCAGGGGTAAATTGTACAAACGAGGCCATCTGGGAATGCACAAGCTGTGCGTTGATGCAGAAGAGTCGAAGCGCTTAATGGAGGCCATCCACGGAGGAGAGTGCGGATCGCACATGTGCGGAGTGATGCTAGCTCGAAAAATTCTCAGGTAGGGTTACTACTGGTCAACCATGGAGGAGGATTGTATCGGTTTTGTTCGGTGATGCCACAAATGTCAAATTCATGCAAATCGCATGAATATCCCGCCGTCGATGCTGTACAACATGACTTCTCCGTGGCCATTTTCAATATGGGGAACTAATGTTATTGGGGCAGTTACTCCGAAGAGGTCAAACGAGCATGAGTACATCCTGGTGGCAATAGACTATTTTACAAAGTGGGTCGAGGCCCAATCCTATGCAATGTTGAAAGCATCGCACGTAGCCAAGTTCATCAGGAATAATATCATCTGTCGTTATGGGGTCCTGAATGAGATCATTTCGGACAATGGTTCCCACTTCAAGAAAGAAGTGATCGACTTGTTGGAGAAGTACAACGTGGCTTTTCATAAGTCATCCACATATCGGCCACAAACCAATGGAGCTGTTTAGGCCGCCAACAAGAACATCAAGCACATTCTACAGAAGATGGTGAAAACCTATAGGGATTGGCCAGACAAGCTGCCATTTGCTCTCTGGGGTTATAGAACATCAATTTGGGCATCTACTGGGGCAACTTCGTATTCTCTAGTTTATGGGATGGAAGCTGTTCTGCCGATTGAAGTTGAAGTGTCGTCGCTGCGGGTTATGGCTGAGTGCCAGATAGCAGAAGCAGATTGGCAGCAGAGCAGGTTTGAGGAACTAATGTTGTTCGACGAGAGGAGGCTGAAAGCACTGTACCACGTCCAAGGTTATCAACATAGAATTGCCAGGGCTTTCAACAAGAAAGTTAAGTCTAGGAATCTGAAAGAAGGGGATTTGGTGCTCAAAGACAATCGAGCTCCCATCCATGACCCTAAGGGCAAGTTCAGACCTAATTGGACTGGTCCTTACATCATCAAATCAATCTGGTCGGGTGGAGCTATCATTCTTATGGACTTAGATGGCCTCGAATTCTCCCAACCAATCAACATGGACAAGTTGAAGAAATATTACCCTTGAGAGGCTCCTGTAACAAGCCTGCGGGGGACCTCGCTACAGTTAGGACTCCCTTTTTTGTTGCGGTTCTTAATCTGAACCAAAGAGTCCAACTCTGGCAAATCGTTTTGAGAAAAAACAGATTTTTGAAAAGAAGTGCCAAACATGGACTGCTTTGCCAGATACAGAGTCGCCACCTAAATATTTTTTTAATGGGAAATTTCGGAAACCCTGACTCGGTGCCGAAGGCCACGTGTCCGTCATAACCAAAGTAGTCTTGGCTCGGGAGCTTGGGTACGATCGGGGAAGGTGAGCTATGAGCACCCCCTTTCGCCCGGTCCGAAGACAGGCCTCTACTAACCGTGATATCCGATTTTGAAAACATTATGCGTTCTTATCCAATTATTAGCCTAGAATTACTATATTATGCGCACAGCAAAACAAGTATAGACTAGATTGCCTAATTTGGAAATAAGCATTGCATATCGTTTTCTTTGAAAATGCTTTTGAATTTGCTACTCGCAAGTAGGCTAAAATACGGATTTCAATGAGTTATTCCAACTCAAGCAATCCAACCTCCACCCACAGGCATTCAAACAGTTTATCACATAAGCAACTAGCCACATGGTAAACATGCTGTCATGTTAACATTCACACGCATGCGAGATGCTAAAGCATAGATACTTACATCGTACTCCGTGCCAAAACAATAAACTGGTTAGCATCATGCATGTCCTAGTTCATGTTAAGTGGCTAATGCAACACATGCAAAGATGCAGTTTAGAGTAGGCTCGGCTATCCTAGACATGGCATGTGAAATGCTACAACTATCACGTATTCAATTTGGAATTGAAAGTACGATGCAGTTTGTATGATGTACCGAGCCTGGTGCATGTAAACAAATGTATGGATGCACGCATGCATAGCATAAGGTATGCTAAAATAACGTGCCCTAATACTAACCATTAAAAGCAGGTAAATAAAAGGGAAGAAAGAAGTGGGGGTTGGAAGACATACAAACCACTCACCCACACTTATTACAAATATGCCCTCGCTCGGAGGGACCAAAAGAATAATACAGATTAATTAGCTACGCAAACTAATTAAAATATTACAGTCCAACTAAATTAATCAAATAAATTAATTAATCTAATTAAAGCAGTAAACCGCCTTGAGATGAGGGCCGGATGCAACGCATGCTCGGGACTTGCTCGGAATTGCACTGCCATGCTTAGATTGCCTCTGTTTTCCCTGCTTTGCATCTCAGAAGACTGCCAAAGTCTCAGGAGTGCCTCCCAGGACACTGAGGGGCATCATTGGCTGAATAGGACTTCCACCGGCATCAGCATGAAGTCACCGGCACAAAATTCATCCATCGGCCATCGATAGACTGCCGGCCGGCACTGAATGTCTGCAGAACCTGCAACTCACAGCAGCAGAGGGAAAAAACTTGCATGGCAATGTAATTCCAACAATGTGTGCACCAATCATGCCCCTTATCATATTTGTGATTCAAAGGGGCATGTGCCTCGATTCTCGGGCCACCAATCACGCATTTCCATGCATGATGGCCCAAAGAACCAAATGTGCAACTTCTATTTCAAATGCATGCAAACCAAACAAACACACAAGGGTGCTAAGCCTCTATCATGACGTGGTCAAGAGGTAGAGCATGCATGTTTATGTGATGCACTCCTAGACATGTCAACTAGTATGCAATCATGCCAATGCAAAGGAGCATACAAGCTAACAAACATACAAGGCATGAAACACCAATGTCAACCATCAAGTATGCAAGGTGTAATGTGGGTGTCTAAGTATGCAAACAAGCATGTGACTTCATTCAATCATGTTAGTCCTAATCATGCATTTACTTACCAATACATTACAACACTCAAGGAGCATATGCAAGCAACAAGAGGATGGACTTGCACATAGGTTAGGCAGCTCTAAATAAGCCTAAAATCAGTGGCCAAATGCCATAGAAGTGAAGGCTAAGATATATGCAACACATGCACACATGCAAGCATACATAATCCAACACTTAGCATAAACAAGCAACTCTTAAGAACACTTAAAAGACGCTAACATGGACATATTAACATGCATATATAAGCTTTAAAATCATGTTGGACATGGTGCCAAACCAAGCAACAAAATAGACTAAGCATGCAACAAATGGTCCAAGCATCCAAGGCAAGCCAAAGGAGACCTAAACCATGGCTAAGCCAACCAAGCCTCACAAGGCCAAGAAGGCTTAAAACAGGTCTAAGGCAGCCTTAGACCATACAAAAGGGACCTCCTAGATGGCATCTAAGTGGCTCTAGAGCAAGGCACACACAATGACCAAATCATTAGGCATACAACATATGCTTTCAAAACTTCAAAGAGGCATGCAAGGCAATCATTCAAGCATGTCTAAGGGACTGAAATAGCATGCTAAATGGTTTTAAACCATTGAAAATAATGCAAGCAAGGCATGCTATACTTTCATGCTCTTAAGGCCAACAAGCCAAATGCAAAGAGGCTATGTGATGCAAGCTAAGATCTACCAAAGTAACCATGGACAGACCTTATTCATGGAAAAATAAGCATACAAGCTTCATGAATCTAAGCCTAAAACATGTTAGAATAGAGGCACACAACCTAATGCATGTTAAAGGGCTAAAGAGGCATTACAAAGCATCTATGCAAAACATGCAAGGAGTACTAAAACCAACATGATACAAAGTTATAATATGGCAATATGAGCACAAAATACAGCCATGGCATAACCAACAAACAACCAAACATGAGGCTCCTCAAGAGGCAAAATAGGTCCTTTTCAAGGACAACAAGGAGAGGGGGTGACCCTCTCCTTCTTGGAACTTCAAGGCATCATCTTCACCACTGAAATCTCTCAAGATTTCAGTGGTGAAGAGACCCCAACACCAAAATCCCGGAGCTCTCACAAAATAGCACAAAATGAGGCCTTTTCAAGGCCTAAGGGTGGTCAAACCTCTCCAAAGCACAAAACACTCTTAACCAACAATAAAGAGGACTAAAAAATAGAACTTTTTTGTATTAAATGCTAAGCACAAAAACAGTTCTAAACTACGCAAAAATGGAGTGCAAAAATGGGGTAAAAAGGGGTAGTTTCTTACCCTTGAAGACCACCTTCACCAAGGTTGATGTTGTTGCTTCCTTAAGCTCAAATCCAACCAAAAACTTCAAGAACTAGCCCTTAGAACCTCAGTAACCGAAGGAAGGTGAAACACTAGGTGCTTGTGTGCAATAATATGGATTAAAGCACCTAGTATAGAAACAAGAGAGGAAAAGAGAGATAGGATAGATACACAAGTTCTAACCTAGAACCAGAGCTTCTTCTCTGTCTTTTCTCTCTAAAGATGTCTAATTTTCTAACCCTTGAGCCAAGAGAAGAGAGCCTCTCTTATAGGCAACAAAGCTTACAAGCTAAGCAAACCAAAGGCTCATCCCTCCATACACGTGTATGGAGGGGAAACAAATGCTATACAGCTACTTCAAAATATCTCAAAAAGCAACTGAACAGTAGTCGGCAGGGCAAAATTGTCATTTTGACAAAATTGACTGCCGACCGGCACAAAAGAGTGCCGACCGGCACAATATAGTGCCGATGGCAACACCAACCAGCCGGTGGCCTCTAGCCACTGCCGGTGGTGTGTGGGGATGCCTCACAAGGCATTCCCTGCCCCTCCAAGGCAAAGCACAAGTGTTTGGTGCAAAACCAAACACAAAATGGTCAAGTTCGGAGGTCCTGAGGCAAGGCGCGTAGCCGAGAACTCCGGGAACTCCAAACGAACACGAACATGGATAATCACCGAGTGTTCGACCGGTGACGTCCAGGTCTTGAGGACGGTCAAAAATGGGGTGTCTACAGCTTCCTAGGCCAAAAACCCGAAAGGGCGACCTAGGCAAAAGTTAGAGTAGAAAAAAATTTGTAAGAAGAAAAACTGAGCTCGCAAGGTTGAAAACTCAGAAAGGGCAGCCTTGGCAAAAGTTAGAGCGCAAAAGGAGAGTGTTAATACCTGAGTGAACTCGAACCGAACTACGTAAGGCTTGATTCCCATCTTTAGGATACGTAGGCAACTTCATTCTGAAGTCCAGCCATAAACACTTCCAAATCAACTGTATCCATGAGATTGTTCTGGTCATCTTTGTCTTTTCTGCATCCAATAGTTCGGTTGTGGTCTTCACTATGAGAGCTGGTTACAGTATAGTATAGTGCAGTGCTATTCAGACAAGGGGCAACTTTCCGTTTGCTGGATTCGGGGTTATACATCACGAGGATAGATTCCGGGTGTGTCCAGTCGTGATCCTTATCGAAAATGGTTTTGAAAAGTTTTAATAAAAGTTGATTTTGTTCAAATTAATCTTTTTATAACTTGGACCATTTCTGAGACCAAAAGGAAAATTTTCAGTGCCCACAACCTTCAATTTCATTGATTTCAATACGGAGTTCTCTAACTCTCGATACAAATCAAAGTTGCTTTTTATTACATTCAAAAGGAAAACTTGAAAGTTAAATCAAAGCAATAAACTTGGGGCATCGATGAGTCAAGTGTTTCTGCATCCCCTTCTAGAGCTTGTGGAAGCTTCAGATGCTAAAGTAGGCCTGATTTGCACCTCATCCTCAAGCCAAGCTATGCATTTATCAGAAAGGGTGCAATTGAAATTGGGAGCGGGAGCCAGAAGTTCTCTTGTTCTCCATGCAATGGGATATCGAGCTAGTTGTGAACCTCGAATTAGAAATGAAGCCGGGTACTCTACTTCCTCTTCTGGGCAAGTCTGGTCATGCCCAAACTGACGCCTGAACGGGAATAAAAAGTAGAAGACACAGTGTGTTAAGCCAATTAACTGAATCCCAGGTTGTCGAGACATGCTGTAGCTCATCTTGGGAAGGTCAAACCAGGGGCAATGCCAGGCAATGTCAGCAGCAGATCTGTTGCACATCCAATGACACCAACCACCCCTCGTTTGGGAAATCAACTAGCTGTTGGCGAAAGAAATAGCCATGCGCTGAATATGCAGGGCAAGAGTCCACTACTTTCAACCTGTCCATGAGCCATATCTGGGGAGGGATGAAAAATAAGAGAGATTAAAGAATAGAGAGGTGTACGTTGAGAGAAAAATAGAGCTTGAGGGCCAAGTGATGTGAGAAACACATGTGAGACGGGTGGGAAACATTACCTGCAAGAGTAGTGGACTTCCTATGAGCTTGGTTGTCTCCCGATGATGGACAACATCCAGGCCCATCAGAGTCTCGGCTAGTGTTAAGCCAATGCAACTCTTACCCTCTTTTAAGCCTTGAGTTACTTCGATCAAGCGAATGCTAGACCCTCCGAAACCAGGGGCAAGTAAAAAATGAGCCAACATGCACAAACAGAGGGCATGCTGCCGAAAACTTTGCTAGAGGGGGTCACCGCGGTGGCCGGCATCAGAAAATCTATGAATGAGACCAGGGATATCAAGTTCTCTGTTGTGAACTAAAGATCGAGCATCGTGTAAAGTGAGCCTATACATCCTTCCAAAAATCTGGATGTGGCTGAAATGGGACTGGGGCAGGATTTCCTCATCCCGCCAGGATTCCATCAAAATTTGGAATTCTTCAATTGTGGGACACATCTCTTTTCCCCTGAAGTTGAAAAAATGTGTAACTGGGTTCTAACATCTAGCCGCGGCTTGAAGGAACGAAAAACACAGCGGGGTACGACTTAGCGGGAATAGTGCATTTATCGCGAAACCCCGGAAGTTCACTTTTTTCGAGCCATCCAGAGTTGCGATCCAAGTCGAGAGTTTTTCGGTGAAGAATGACTCCATTTGTGACAAAAATAGAGTTGGAATGAAGAAACTACGAAGTCCTGACTTTTGCAGAAGATAAGGTGCTAAGTGGAAGACAAGTGGCAGCAATCTGAAGGTTTTTTGCACTAATGGCCGACCGGCCAGTGTTGGTGGCTGACCGACCACCTTTTGTAGCCGACTGGCTACTACTAATGGCCGATAGCCATTTTTGGTGGCCGAAAGCATCTGTCTATGGCCGATGGCCTCCCATTCATGTGTTGAAAATGCTATGAACCTGTGGCTTGTTCTACTCTTGGTGCATTTTGCCATCTCTCTTTAAGAATTTTGTCGAGTTGCTTATCGAGTTGTTGATTTGCTTATCGAGTTGTTGTTTTGTTTATTGAATTGTTGTATTAGTTATTCACTAAGTTGTTTTACTCTGTTTATTATGTGTTGGTTGGTTCACTACCTGGATAAGGAATTGCCAATACAATGTACAATACTCAATTTCTGTCAAAATCCCATTTTTGTGTAAAATGGTGCAATGCGATGCTCAGAATGTAAAATGCAACACATTTTCATTAAAAAAAGCCGATTTTTCATTCAAATCATGGTTTCTTTTTACAAAAGAGTATGCGTTTTTAGAAAATAAAATTGTACAATGTGCTACACTACTAGCAAAAAGAGAAACTAAGCAAAAATATGTAGATCAGTGCCATCCACCTCAGGATCGTGAGGCTCTCTTCGTCCTCTTCCTAGGCATGGACTCAGAGCTCTTATCGTCAGCACCACTATCTGAATCTGAGCCGGAACCTGAACCAGAGCTGCCTCTGCTTCTCTCCTCAGAACCCGAGCCGGTGCCGTCGTCTCCATCCTCAGGTGACTCTGACTGGGGACTTGCTGGCTTCTCGTCCTTATCTGTCTTATCATCATCCGGGGCAGGCTTTGATGGGCCTCTCTTGTCACGAGTACATCTAGCTCTACCTCGGTTGTGCGCCAGAGCCCCTTCTCTCTCTCTTCTTGCTGCCAGAGGAGGTACTGATGGTCCTACTGTAACTCCTGCTGGAGCGCCCGGGTTGGCTAGGATTTGAAAAGAACAATTTGTCGAAAGCATTAATTGTGGTATATATCAGATGCAAAGATGGAATGCAACATGTAGTGAATGAATGCAGTGTATCGTATCGTATGGAGCAGATTGCAGTTGGAATGCTAATGTGCCAGCAGAAGGTTTGATAGCATGAACAGTAAGCTAAAGAAACTTACTGGAATGCCGTAGAGACTCAGCAAGCTCATGCTTCTCTGTACCATCCCCATCAGAGAAGCTGCTAGCTCGAGAGCCTGCCCGGGGTACTCTATGGATGCCTGTAAATGTGTTGAGATGATCAGTGGTCCATAAAGCATGACTGAAATGAATTGAATGTGCAAAACGTAAAGCATGGTACATACCGGGGTCGGGCCTCGAACTCCGACAAGCTCGTGACCAGCTGGTGCAGGCTCAATGGGAACCTGGTAAGACTCCCCTGTGGGTTGCTAGCAAGTCAGTGTAGTAGGCAGCTCCGGCCATCTCGCCCTCTGCCTCGTCTAAGAACCTCTCCTGTCATGGGCCTTGGTCGCCCTGGACTCTCCGGCTCTCCCTCCCGCAGCTGGAGCCCTAACTCTCTCACCTCATAGGGGCCAAACAGAGGTGGCATGAGGTATGTCTGGATGAAGGTTGTGTAATCGCCCTCAAGTCAGAAGAAGTCGGCATCCTAACCTCTGGTGAAATCGATCATCTCTTGGGAGGTGTACCTCTCTGTGATCCTCATGTATGTAGGAGGCGGCATCGGAACTACTGGCTCGGGCAAGCCGAGGCTCTGGAGCAGGAATCACTCCCCTAAGAACCATGCCTGACAAATTGGGCCCTCGAGCAAGATCCGGAAGCGAGAAGCCTCTCACGCACCAGGAAACTGATCCGGACTCCTCAGGCATCGTCGCCCAGGGCTGCTAGGTAATCTACAAACAGTAAATGTACAGATTGTTAGCTATCATCAGATATGGCATATGAATCAGACTCAAAGGAAAATGGAAACAACAGAGAAGTTTGAGTTACCTCGGCCGCGGTCAGGGTGTCGAAGTATCGGCGGAAGAAGGAGAACAACTCTCGGGCCCTCTACTGGCATCTTTCGTCGTATCGATGCCAGTACGGTACAACAGGTGGCATCTCCACCTCTGGCTCTGGGGCAAGCCTTGAAAAGTAGTCGTACACCCATAGCTGCAGAAAGCAGAAGGGCAACAGTGAGTGTACTGCAGCGTGTAGAGTATGCTAAGCAGAAAGCAGAGTGTGTATAGTGTACAGTGTGTGTAGTGTACAGAGTATGCTAAGCAGAAAATAGAGTGTGTATAGTGTACAGTGTGTGCTGTGTGTAGAGTATGCTAAGTAGAAAGCAGATTGTGTGTGTGCGGTGTGCAGTGTGTGCAGTGTACAGGGTTTTAAAGCAGAAAGCAGATTGTGTGTATAGTATACAGGGTGTGCAGTGTACAGAAAATGTGAGGCAGAAGGCATAACGGGAAATGCAAAATAGAGAAGTAAGGCATACCTCCCAGGCCCTCCAGTAGCCTCCTATCAGATGCCCGCTCTTGCGAGAGGTCGAGCTCACAAACCCGTACAAGGTAGCCAAACCTGCGCCGCTCCAATCGCACAGTCGGACTCGGGACAGGTCCACCAAGGCGCTCATCAGGTAAAGCCCAACGGTGTTCGCCCGGTCGGCGAATAGAGTGGTGCCAAACAAGAACATCAGGAAACCTTGAGCATACTGCTCGGTCTCCTCTCGGCTCTCTGGTGCTATCCCTCTGAAGTGATCAGCTAACCATGTATATCGAACCATCCCTGATCGGGAGATGGGTGGGCGAATCCCCAGTAGATAGATCTGAGCGGCCTTCCACTCGCCTATGTCGGTGTCGTAAGGAATCGGATAACCCCTACCTCTATGCCGGTGAGCATATAGAAGTCAAAGGGAGTCATTGTCATCTCCCCTGTGGTAGAGAAGTGAAAGGAATCGATGGTATCCCACCACCTCTCTACCAAAGCGCCCAGTAGCGGTCGGCTCGCTATGAGGCATGAGAGCCCCATGTAGAAAGCGTCAAATCTAGCCTCGTCAATGATATGGCGAACAGCGTCGGGGAGCTCCACATACCACTCCCTAGCTGAGGTGGTCCCGTATCCTCAAATGGCACGTGAATCCCCCTGTGATCAGGATAAGTGAATGCAAAGCAATGTAAGAAATATAGTGCAAGAATGTGTTCAGGATGAACAGATGAAAGACAGTGAGATCTATGCAATGAATGCGAAGTACATTGCGAAAAATGTAAGGATGCAGTGTATACCTCGGAGGAGTCATGGGATAAGTGTGACTCCGGCTCGCGTAGCAGGAGGTCCTCCAGTGCACCTCGCGCAAACCCCTTGAACTGACGGATGCTATCGGGCGGTAGCACGTGTACCTTGGGATGGTACACCACCGGGTCAAAAGGTCGAACGCTGAGTGGCAATGGCTCGAACTTTGGATCCACCTCCATCTCTGGAAGAGCTCCGTCGTGTGGGATGTTGTCTGCCATCTCGATGGAAGAGGAGAAGACAGTCAAGAATGTGGAAAATGGGCGGGGAATGCCAAAAGTCAACAAAAGTAAACTCTAAGAGAGGAAAAATGGAAGAAATGGTCAAAGCTCAGAAAAGGGCGCCGAATTCAAGGGTAACTCGAGGAAAACAAACCCCGAGAGGTGGAAATCAAGAAGGAAGTACCGAAATGACTTTTTAATCGGTTCAAAGCGGTGTAAACTATGAGGTTTAGCGAAGAAAATGTTTTTGGGGCGTTGGAAAACGCTTTTGAGGCTCGGATCTAAGGCGGATGAAGGTCTAGAGAAGGAAAAGAGTGAATTTCGATAGTGGAGAAGTGAGGGAATGAGGCTTGAAGCCCTACATTTAAAGACCTGTGGTGAAATACCAAAAATGCCCTAAATCTGCCATCAGTGGCCGATCGGCCACCAGTGGTGGCCGTCGGCCACCATTTGTGGCTGATGACATTATTTTATGGACGATGGGTGGCTGATGGCTTTCCAGAGTGGCCGACAGGCCTCCAGTTCTCTCCTTGGATGTTGTTCTGTTGTTTTATGCCCTAATCCCTCAAGAAAGTGCAAGGAACGTACACTTTTAACCTCAAACGACCTCTGCAGAAGCTCCGGGCCTTGTTTTCAGTGTGTGATACTCAACACGTGCGGGTGTATCATTTGAACTTGTTCCAACTCCTCTGAGAGCTAGGTTGGAGGTTGTAATCGCGTTGTTTTTACCATGCACTGCTTTTGTCATTTGCATAGAATATGCACGTCTTTGTTATTTCATGGAATGTGCCTTTCACATGAGGTCTTGCGTAGTCCCGTGTTTGAATAGAGCATGCATCTTGTACTTTCGCTTAGAGCATGCATCTTGTACTTTAGCGTAGAGCATGCTTTTACTTGGGGCATTAGACACGCGTTCTGAACTTTAGTGCGTAACATGCTTGGCATAAGATATGTATTGTCGTTATCTCGCATGGAAAGTGCTCTCTTAGCATTGCATTGTATATGCTTTCGCATTGGCATGAAATGACTGTTGTATAGAGCATGAGTTTGCTAATATGGCATAAAACGTGCATTTGTTAATCTTGCATGGAGCATGCACTTCTCATTTGCATAGAATATGCATTTCTCACGCTTGCATAGAATATGCGCTTCTCACATTCGCATAGAACATGCATTTGGTATTTAGCATAGAACATGCTGTTAATCTTGCATAGAACATGCATTTTTTTATCTTGCTGTATTTGTTAAGTCTCTCTCTTATGCAGACACGATATTGTATGTACGGTTCATTCAAAGCTGGCGCAACCAGACGATATTGTATGTACGGTTCATTCAGAGGAACTCCAGGTAAGATCATTCTTGTCCTTTGAACCTCTTTGGTTAGAAACATTGGGACGTGTGCCTGATGTTTATACCGCCTCTTTGGTTAGAAACACTGGGACGCGTGCCCGATGTTTATACCACCTCTTCAGTTAGAAACACTAGGACGTGTGCCCATTGTCTATACCACCCTTCCGGTTAGAAGCGTTTGGGACGAGTGCCTGATGCTTATATCACCTTATTTTGGTTAGAAACACTGGGATGTGTGCCCGTTGTTTATACCACCCTTCCAGTTAGAAGCGTTTGGGACGAGTGCCCGATGCTTATACCACCTTGTTTTGGTTAGAAACACTGGGACATGTGCCCGATGTTTATACCCCCTAGTTAAAAGTGTTTGGAACGTGTTCCAACGCTTATACCTTATTTTAGTTAGAAACATTGGGATGTGTGCCCGATGTTTATACCACCCTCCCGGTTAGAAGTGTTTGGAATGTGTTTCGATACTTATACCACCTTGTTTCGGTTAGAAACATTGGGACGTATTCCGATGTTTATACCACTCTCCGGTGCTTGAACCGCTTTCTTTTCCCTCACGCACGTGACGCGTTAGGACGCTTTGGTTACAAGCATTCAGATGGATTCCAATGCTTATATCGCTCTTTGTTTTGGCTAAATCATATTTGGATGTGTTTCACTTGTTATCACTGTTCTTTGTAGTTCGGAGTCTTAGGGTGTGTCCCTAGGTTCACACCATTTCTCTCCTCGTGTGTGCCATGCGTGAGGATCTTATTTGACCCTCGGGTGTGCCCGATGGTGGTGTCATTTTTCGCCTTTCTACGTGAGGCACAGTTTAGATTGCATAATTTTCTTACATCCTTTTTGCATGAAATGTGGTTCGGTTCATGTTTACTTGCTTATGTATGAGTTTGCTGTAGCGTTTCTTTGCATAACATTTGCATTTGGATGTTTCATTACAGTCTCATTACATGATCGTAAGTTATGTTCTGCATCATGCATGTCATTTGCATCTTGCCCCAGAACTACGCTGGTTTGATTCCTTGCAAAGGGATACGTAGGCAGCCTGCGGGCGCGACCGTTCTTTGTTTTGTTTGGCTGTTTGTCTGAGTCTTCGGCCTTGTCAAAAATGGGTCGTCTCTGGGCATTGCCATTCACTCCCCTCATTTTATGACTTCCGAGTTCTGTCAAAAAGGGGCAACTGTAGACACCCCGTTTTTGACCATCCTCAAGACTTGGACGTCATCGTTTGAATACTGATGATCCTCCTTGTTCGTGTTTGTTTTGAATGCCCGAAGTTCTTGGCGGAGTGCCTTGCCTTTGAGCCTTTGAAACTTATCTATTTTGTGCTTGGTTGTGGACCAAGAGCTTGTTGCTTCAAGTTTGGAGAAGAGGATGGCCGATGCCGGCCATCAGTGGTGGCCGGTCGGCCATTGGTGATGGCCGACGGCCATTTTTCTCCTCTTTCAGATATTGCTTTGCCAGCTATGCCTGCTGGTGTTCACTGAAGGCCATCTCCATACACGTGTATGGAGGGATGAATACAAGCTCTAAGCTTGATTTTCTATATAGGGGGGTCTCTCCCCCATTTGGAGAGGTTAGAAATTTTGGATCAAAATATCCGCTCTCTCTAGAATTCTCTCTCTTTTCCTATTTCATGCTTTAAAGTTGGATTTCTCTACACCTTTGCACAAGGATCCTTAACCAAACACTCTCACCTTGGAGCTGAGGTTCTTTGAGGTTTAATTTGAGCTCTTGAGGGAGGTTTGAGCTGGAACTTGCACCTGTTTTGTACTGTGCTTCAAGAGGTAAAGACTTCCTTGTAGGCTTAGTTTTAATCAATTGAATTTCCATCTTTTGATATTGTTTTGGGCCTAGTTTTCAACTACAAAAAGTTCTGATTTTTAGGCCCTAACATGTTGGTTTGAAGCCATTTTGTGCTAAGGGGTTGTCTACCCTTCTTGTTGCTTATTTGTATGAATCTTTGCACCATCTTTTAGCATGATTAAAGTCAGACTTTTTTGGCCTTTAAACCACTAGAATTCAGAGTTATTTCAATGGTAAAAAACATGTTTTGAAGTCCAAAAATGGAGGGGTTAGCCTCCCCTCCTTGTGTCTCAATTGCATGCCTAGTTAGCATCACATGATAGCATGTTTTTGTAGCCTAACTTAGCTTATTTCCAGCATGTGTTTGCCTCTGATTTGGCATGATTTAACTCTGTTTTGGGCTGCTTTGGTCATGTGAGCCTTGTTTTGCATAGTTGTAGTGCAAATGGCTTCACTAGCTTGGCATTTTAGGCCTCTAAACATGTTTTGTTTGAGATGATTGCATGTTGTAGTTTCTTTTAACATGTAATTTCAATGTATATAGCTCTGTCACATGCTCATTTATTTCACTCTTTCATTGCTTTTGAGAGTCGTGTCTTGAGTCTTGTTTCCAAACTAACATGTGAGCATATTTTCTAACATTTTGTACCTCAATCTCAGCATGTTTTAGTCACTATTTTGACTGGATTTAACTCTGTTTTGGGTTGGTTTGGTCCTTTGAGGCTTGCTTTGTATGCTTGTAGTGCAATGGCGCTTGATAGTCTAACTTGTGCTATGTTTTAGCCTCTTATTCTAGCTATCTCAAGCCTGATTCAAGCATGTTTTAGAACTCATTTTAGGCTGTCTTAGGACTGTTTTAAAGTGTTTGTATCTTTTGAGCTTTGTATTGCATGCCTATAGTGTAGTGGCTTCACTAGTTTGGTGATGTAAGGCCTTGTATACCACTTGCATGAGTTGCTTGCATGCTTTAGTGTTGTTTTACATATAATTTCAGCAATTTAAATCTCTGCAATCTTCCTCTATGGTTCACTCTTTCGTTTGTTTCGAAAGTGGCTTTGAACCCTTTGTTGGCTTGAGCGTGGAATTAAGACCCTCATGCCTAATGGTTTAATTCCTTCAGGAGTTCATTACCAACAGTATGAGGCCTCTTTCATGCTCAAGGTGTTTGTGGGTTAAGCCTACTTTCAAATAGAGGACACTCACTTTTGGACTAATCAATTAAAGAATGGATTGGTAATCTAAAATGAGTAAATAAAATTGAACAAAGTAAAAGAGGCAAGATAAGTATCTTTGTGTTGCATTGCATGTGTTCGGATTGACGTTAATCCGAACACAAGAAAAATGGGACGTTTCATACTCAAAGTGATGAAACGTGCCACTTTTCTTAGTCACCGTCATCCTTGATCATGCATGATAGGGTGGTGGTTGTTTTGGTCTTGTCTGTGCATTCATTGACCTTGTACAACCTTAGCTCTCTAGCTATCATGCATTGATAATGCTTGGTTGGTGGTTTGAAAGTCAAGAGTTACAATCTTTTGAGCTTGAGAGATGATACGGAGGGTAGCAGTGCACACATTCCTTAAAATACACTGCTTTGCCTCTGTTTGCTCTCTGTTGCAGCAAAAAAGGGAGGTTTAGGAAAGCAGTAGCCAACCGGCCACCAATGGTAGCCGATCCGCCAGAAATGAATGTTGCACAAGTGTGTTCCTGAGTTGGATCAGAAGTGTTCTGGAAGTTGCCACAATTTTCAAAGATCAAACGAGTGCAAACAGAGGCATCCGATGGCAAGGCGGTGGATTTTCGGGAGGAAGCCAATCGAGCATGCATGCGTCCCTCGCCCTGAGGCCATTTACTTGCTTCGTTTAAATTAGTTAGCGTAGCTAATTAGTCAATTCAACTGTTGTACTTAATTAGTTAGTGTAACTAATTCTTCAATTCCGATTTGTTGTAATTAATTAGCTTAGAATAAGTTAGTTAATTAATTGTGTTGTAATAGCTTAGCTTAATTAGCGTAGCTAGTTAGTTTATTCATTCGGACCCTCCTTCGTGAGCGCATAATGTTGTAATAAGTGTGCGTGCGTGCGTGTGTGCATGTCTTCCAACCCCACGTCTTTGTCCTTTTTATTTAACCGCTTTTGATGGTTAGTTTAGGGACATTTTCGATTAGCATACCTTATGCTTGCATGTTTGCATCATTCATTTGTCTTGCATGCACCGAGGCTCGGCGCACCATTCAAACTGCATCGTATTTCAATACTTCTTTGAATACGTGTTTCAGAGCATGTTATCAAATCAAATCATATGCCATATTAGTAGCCGAGCCTATTAATTTCATATTGCATGTGTTGCATTAGTCATCTAACATAGTTAGGATCCTGCATTTTTCTAACTAGTTTTTATTTTGGCTTAGAGTACTCGGTGAGTTTTATGCTTTAGCATGCTTGCATGACTGCGATTGCCATATTGCCATGTTTAGCATGCTTGCCATGAGGCTATGTGCTTATTTGCTTAACTGCGTGAATGCCTGTGGATGAAGGCTTTGTTGCTTGAATTGGAACAATTCAACAAAATGTGTGTTTTAAGCTCACTTTGCGAAGTGGTAAATCATGTTTTAAGCCCATCATGTTTGATGGCAAATCCGTGCTTTAGCCCACTTGAGGGTGGCAAATTCAAACCATTTTCGAAAACAAACATAAGTTGAGTGGTTCCAATTCTTGCGATTTAGTCTGTACTTGCTTGTGTGCGTCACATAGTAAAGTTAGCTAATAATCGGAACAAGAACACATGAGGTTTATAAAACAACATATCATGGTTAGTAGAGGCCGATCTTTGATCGGGCGAGCGGGGGTGCTCATTTTAGGACCTTCCCCTCTCGTACACAAGTTCCCGAGCTAAGGCAACTTTGGTGATGACGAACACGTGGCCTTTGGCACGAGTCAGGGTTTCCTAAATTTTCCAAAAATAAAATATTTAGGTGGTGACTCTGTAATCTGGCAAAACAGTCCAGTTTTGGCATTATTTGATTTAAAATTGATTTTCCAAAATGATTTGCCGGATTGGACTATTTGGTGTTTAGTAGTCTCACATTGCACTTTGTGAGATTAGATTCAGAACCGTGACAGGAGTCCGAACTGTAGGACTGATTCGAGCTCTCCGAAAGGGGGCGCGAAAAAGTCGAGTCCACAACATTCTATAGGGAGTCTTGGAAATAGGTTGTGTTCCAGGTACTACATCAATTGTAAACTCAATTTCTCTATCAATTAAGTCCTCGGGTAGGTCATTAGGGATCACATCAGGAAAGTCACAAACCACAGGAATAGCTTCCAAAGACATAGTCAACACACAACATAAGTAGCCTCGACAACATTTCCTCAACAATTTCCTGGCTTTCATAAATCAAATCAAGTATGGTGCAGGATCTACCCCATTTCCAGTAAAAATAAATTCAAGCATACCAGGTGGCCTAAACATAACAAATTTACTTCTACAGTCAATGGTGGCACAGTATTTAGTTAACCAGTCCATACCTAAAATACAATCAAAATTATCAATGCTTAAGGGCAACAAGTCAACATATAGTGTCATACCACCAATCATAATATCACATGCCGGATAAACATAAGCACATATCATAGAACCCCCAGACGGTGTAGATACAGATAGTACACAGTTCATAGGTTCTAATGGTCTAGTTAGTTTCCAAGAAAATGCATGTGACACAAATGAATGGGTAGAACCAGAATCTATCAGCACATATGCATTTTGGGCAAAGATGGAAATTATACCTGACACCACCGACTCGGTGTTCTGTACATCTCCGGGCACTAGTGTGAACACTCTTCCTTACCTTAACGTTTCATTGTTCGTGTGACCCCTAGCATTAGTTCTTGCATTTGATCTTGCTGCAGAAGCAGACCTGGCTGAACTTGCCGAAGGATGGTTAACCTCATTGGACCTCATCGGGCAATCCCTAACCATGTGGCCAGTCTTGCCACACCGGAAACACGCACCTGATGCATGGTAACATGCACCTTTATGCCTTCTTCCGCAGTCGGGGCAGTTTGGAATAGATCTGCTACTTCAACTAGAGCTACTGGAAGATCCTGTATTTTGCTTCTTCGAAAATGATCGGCCCTTCTTGAAATTGAATCCAACCCTCTTTCATTTCCATTCAGTTGTTGGAGTTGTAGTTTGTTTCTTAGCTTCTATTACGGCCTATGCCATTAATGCCCTGTCGAGCACTTCTACATAAGTAGGTAATTTCAAGACACCTACTCGATCAAATACTTCCAGGTCCAGTCCTCCCTCGAACCTTCGCACTTTCTTATAATCGATGTCCACCATGTGTGGGGAAAAATGAGCTAATTCAGTAAACTTTGCTTCATATTCGGCCACAGACATTCTGCGTTGTTTGAGTTCTTGGAATTCAGAAACTTTTTGGTCCCTGAAGCATTGGGGAAAGTACTTGTTGTAAAATATCTCAATGAATTGTGCCCATGTCATGTCCCCATTATTATTTCGAACCAACAACCACCATCTCTAGGCTTCATCCTTTAGGGTGTAAGTAGCCAAAAGGACTTTCTGAGTTGCAGGGTAAGGGAATACGTCAAATAACTTTTCCATTTCTAGCAACTAGGTTTCTGCCTTCAATGGTTCAATACCACCCAAGAAGGTCGGCAGTTTCATTTTCATAAATTTCTGAGTCAAATTGATGATGTCATTATTGTCCGGTTCGGCTAGCACTGGAGGAGGTGAAGGAGGCAAAGGTTGTTGTCTTAGTTACTGCGTCATTTCTTCAGTCAAGGCCACAAGCATCTGTTCATTCGGGCCTCAGAAGATTCACTTGTATCATTTCCCCTTGCATTATCCATGTTGCTAAAGAGACATCAAGTAATAATAAACATAAGAATAATCTTGTTCATTTCTTTCAATTTCATTTGTCCAGATTCAAATTTAGTTTTCACATTCATAAAGATTACCACATACTCACACATGCAGATGGAATGCCCTTACTTCTTACTAGGACATCCTAAGCTCATATGGACTCGTGTGTGCGGTAAAACACCTGCTCTGATACTAGTCTGTCACGACCCAAACCCGCTCTATAGGTTTAGCATCGTAACTGGCCAGTAATCCTTGGATTACCAAAGGCCTCTTAACAGAATAGCAGATAATTAGGGGCTACAGAAGCAAATAAATAAAATAGACATAGTCCATAGAGTTGTATTAACGTATATGAGATAGTAATCCTCAAAACATATTTATGTATATACTTGTGACGTCAAAAATATATCGGTCATACATCATCCATTTATACAAGTATAGCCAAACGAGGACTTAGCCCCAAGTATAGATAAGCCCAACAAAATATCTGCAGCAAAATTACAAAATGGGACATCTCAAAGGGAACCTCCCCGAGTGGCATAGAAGGGTGGCTGACAAAAACTGAGATGCCAGGTCCTCAACTCAGAGCCTAGTCACATGCCTGTTCACCTACATACATAGTATAAATAGTGAGCTGGAGCCCAGTGAATAATAACACAGAGTCAGAAATCAGAGTCTTATGCACATTCAAATTTCAAATCAGAAACATATTCAGATTCATATACTTATCCAGAACCATAAGAAGTTATATGTGGTACATCCATTAACTATCTGTAGACACCCCATTTTTGACTGCCCTTAAGACTTGGGCGCCACAAGTTGATCATTCGAGGATGAAAGTAATGCTATGCAAAGGTTCAATTTCTTTGACAAGGAGAGCTCCAAATCCCAACCTTACACCCCTTTTGGGACCAAAACTATTTTGACCAAAAAGATTAAAACCCTCTCTTTGAAAATATTTTTGAAAAAGTTGCTCCGATGTTCTGAGGCTCGCATTTCGTTAAATGTTGTGCTTTTCGGTAAACCGAGCAAGGACAAAGTGGAAATAAATGCAAGAGAGGTGAAATCTTTGGAAAAAAACTTTAAAACATCTTATTTAGAGGTTTGGATTTGAAAAAAATTGGAGGAGAGGGAAGAAACGAATTTGGGGGAGAAGTTGGGCATAAACTGTTAAGAAGAAAGTGGGTAGCTTCACTAAATCAGGCCTACCCTTTTGTACACTTGGATTTCAGCTATGAGGCCACCGCAATTGGAAACTGGACTTCTAGGCTTCATTTTACACTCAAGAATCTCCTAAAGCCGAGTCCGGATGAGGGAGATATGGTTGCTGGAAGTTAGCCATTAATCCAATTGAGCTGGAAATGAGCAACCTTCACTAACAGAGGCATATCTTTTTGCACACTTGTAATTTTAATGTGAGGCTACCACCATTGGAAAGAAGACTTCCAGGACTTCAATTCAGACTCACAAATCACCTACAAAGGAGTCTGGATGAAGGAGATATGCTCGTTTGAATTCAGGCCTAGAAGCAGATTTTTGGTGGCCGATCGGCCACCAATGAAAAATGTCGGCCACTGGTGAAAAAAGCTCAGATTTTGCAGATATTTTTATCCAACTGTCTCCCACAAGCCCCAGCTGTCTGTTTTGTTGATATTTCGACTTGAAGCTCATATATTGCTATATATAGAGGGCCTTCTCTATTATTTTGGGGATTAGAACATTTGAAGGTTGAAGAAATTTTGGGAGCCTCTCTCTGTACAATCCTCTCTCTACAATTCTCTCTCTCTTGAACTTTTGTGCATACAAGTAGAGATACACTTCTCCTTTGCCTATACATCCGTAACCAAAGTTGGTTATCTTTGAGCTGAGGTTCTAGGAGATCTTCTTGGAGCTCTTGAAAGTGATTTTGCTTGGCTTTGTTGCCTAAAATTGTGTTGTGTTTCAAGAGGTATAAGACTCACCTTTAAAACTTGTTTTGCATAACTTGTTTTACCATCTTTTTGTACTTTTTTTGACTTGGTTTTAACTACAAAAACCTCTGTTGTTATGACCTAAAAATGGTGGTTTGAGGTTACTTTGTGTTAAGGGATAGTCTACCCTTCTTGTCTCTTTGTTTGTTAAAGCTTTTGTGCAATTTCTTATCACTTTTAAACCAACTTTTTTGGGCCTTTTAATCACTAATTTTCAAAGGTATTTCAGTGGTAAAAACCTTGTTTTGAAGTCCAAAATTGGACGGGTTAGCCTCCCCTCCTTGTGTCTTGTTTGCATGCCTAGATAGCTTTACATGTTACCATGTTTTTCCAGCGTAACTTAGCTTATTTCTAGAATGTTTATGCCTCTGATTTGCGCTGATTTAGCTCTGTTTTGGGCTGTTTGGGTTGTATGAGTAGTGTTTTGCATAGTTGTAATGCAAATGGCTTCACTAGTTTGGTGTTTTAGGCCTTTAAACATGATTTGCTTGAGTTGGTTGCATGTTGTAGTGTCATGTTACATCTAATTTCAACATCATAAGCTCTGTCACATACTCCTTTGTCTCTTTAAGCTTGAGATTGAGTTCATTGCTTAATGGTTTAATCCTCTTTGAGGGTTCATTATCAACGGCATGAACTCTCTCTTGCCTTAAATCATCCCTTGGCTGAAACTTCATTCCATTAGAGGACACTCACTTTTGGACTAATCAATTAAAGAATGGATTAGTAATCTAAAATGAGTAAACAAAAATGAACAAGTAAAAGAAGCAAGATAAACATCTTTTGTGTTGCATTACATGTGTTCGGATCGAACGCTAATTCGAACACAAGGAAAATAAGACATTTCATACTCGAAGTGATGAAATGTGCCACTTTCCTTGGTCACCGTCACCCTTGATCATACATGATAGGGTGGTGGTTGTTTTAGTCTTGTTTGTGCATTGATTAAACTTGTACAAGCTTGGTTCCTTAGCCATCATGCATGGAAAATGCTTGGTTGATGGTTTGAGGGCTAAGAGCTACATTCCTTTGAGCTTGTGTGATGATAAGGAGGGCAGCAGTACGTACACACCTTGAAAATATACTGATTTGCCTCTGTTTGCTCTCTATTGTAGCAAAAAAGAAAGTTTCAGGGAAGGGGTAGCCGACCGGCCACCAGCAGTGGCCGACGGGCCACCAATGGTAGCTGACGGCCACCAATGGTAGCCGACTGGCCATCAATGAAGAAAGTGCGCAGTGTGTTCTTGAGGTGGATCAGAAGTGTTCTGAGAGTTGGTACAACTTTCAGTGGTCAAATATATGCAAATAGAGGCTGCATTGGCAAGGCGGTGGCATTTTCAGGTGGAGAAGCCGAGCATGCATGTATCCCTCGCCCCTCGAGGCCATTTACTTGCTTTGTTTAATTAGTTAGTTGTAGCTAATCCATTCATACAAGTGTTGTAACTATTTAGTTAATTAATTCATTTTGTAATTAATTAGCTTAATTCGGTTTGTAATAATTAGTTAACTAGAATAGTTAATTAATTCATTTTGTAATAGCTTAGCTTAGCTAGTTAACTCTTATCCATTTGGACCCTCCTTCGCGAGGACGTAATATTGTAATAAGTGGGCGTGTGTGTGTGCATGTCTTCCAACCCCGCGTCTTTCTCCCTTTTATTTATCCGCTTTTGATGGTTAGATTAGGGACATTTTCAATTAACATACCTTATGCTTTCATGTTTGCATCCATTGATTTGTCACCGAGGCTCGGCACATCATTCAAACTGCACTGTCAATTCAATGCTTCTTTGAATACGTGTTTCAAAACATGTTATCAAATTGAATCAATCATATACCATGATTAAGTAGCCGAGCCTACTTAATTGCATTATTGCATGTGTTGCATTAGGCACTTAACATAGTTAGGATCATGCATCTTTCTAACTAGTTTTTGTTTTGACTTGGAGTACTCGGTAAGCTTTTACGCTTTAGCATCCTTGCATGAGTGTGATTGCCATATTGCCATGTTTTGCATGCTCACCATGAGGCTATGTGCTTAAATGCTAAACTACATGAATACCTGTGGATGAAGGCTTGTTGTTTGAATTGGAATAATTCAATGAAAGTGCATTTTAAGCCCACTTTGTTGTGGCAAATCATGTTTTAAGCCCACTATGTTTGGTGCCAAAACCGCATCTTTAAGCCCACTTGAGGGTGGCAATTTCAAACCATTTTCGCAAACAAATATGACTTGAAATGTTCCAATTCTTACGATGTAGTCTATACTTGTATGCGTGCGCATCACATAGTAAGGTTAGATTAATAACCGGAATAAGAACACAAAATGTTTATAAAAGAACATATCGTGATTAGTAGAGGCTGATCTTTGATCGGGCGAGTGGGGGTGCTCATTTCAGGACCTTCCCTTCTCGTACCCAACTTCCCGAGCTGAGGCAACTTTGGTGATGATGGACACGTGGCCTTTGGCACAAGTTAGGGTTTCCTAAATTTCTCCAAAAATAAAAAACATTTAGGTGGCGACTGTTGACGTCCCCGAACGTCCCGGGAGGGAATCCCGTTCTGTTCAATTGGGCTCACTACAGTTTAGGACTCAATGTCACGGTCCTGTATCTAATCTCGCAGAGTGTAATGCAAGACCGATGAATCATCAAAGAGTGCAAATCCGGCAAATCGTTTTGAAAAATAGATTTTTAGAAAGAAGTGCCAAACATGGACTACTTTGCCAGATACAGAGTTGCCACCTAAATATTTTGTTTTTGGAAAATTTAGGAAACCCTGACTCGTTGCCTAAGGCCACGTGTCCGTCATCACCAAAGTTGCCTCGGCTCGGGAACTTGGGTACGATTGGGGAAGGTCATCTATGAGCACCCCCGCTCACCCGATCCGAAGATCGGCCTCTACTAGCCATGATATCGATTTTTGAAAACATTATATGTTCTTATTCCAGTTTATTAGCCTAGAATTACTATATGATGCCCGCAGCATACAAGTATAGACTGGATCGCCCAAGTTGGAACAAAGCATCGCATATCCATTTGTTTGGAAATAGTTTTGAATTTTGCTACTCGCAAGTAGGCTAAAACATGGATTTCAATGAATTATTCCAATTCAAACAACCCAACCTTCACCCACAGGCATTTAGGCAGTTATAACACATAAGCAAAATAGCCTCATGGCAAGCATGCTATCATGGCAACATTAACATACATGCAGTATGCTAAAGCATAAACACTCACAGTGTACTCCGAGCCAAAACAAGAAACTAGTTAGTAATCATGCATGATCCTAGTTCATGTTAAAATGGCTAATGCATTGCAAGCAAGATGCAACTAGAATAGGCTTGGCTAATCTAAGAATGGCCTGTGAAATGCGACAACTCGATACACGTATTCAAGTTGGAATTGAAGTACAATGCAATTAGTATGATGCGTCGAGCCCGATGCATGCAATACAAATGAATGAATGCAAACATGCATAGCATATAGATGCTAATTGAAACGTGCCCTAGAACTAACCACCATAAGCAGGTAAGTAAAAGGGAGAAAGATGTGGGGTTGGAAGACATGCATCACACACACGCACGCTTATTACACAATTCGCCCTCTCTCGGAGGGGCTGAAAGAATAATACAAATTAATTAACTAACAGGCTAATTAATTATTACACAACACTTAACTAATTAAACAAATTAATTAAACTACTGAAAGCAGTAAAACAGCCTCGGGAAAAGGGATGAATGCATGCATCCTCGGCTTCGCTCGGAAAATCCATCGCCATACTCATGCTGCCTCTGTTTACACTGCTCTGCACCTCTGAAGACTGCACAAGTCCCAAGGTTGCTTCTGAACTGCTCCCTGAACACTGTGGGAGGTCACCGACCAAAAGGCAAGGCCACCAGCCATGGGAAACTGGTCATCGACTATGTGTGAGGCTCTCGGCCAACAATGCATAGCCGACCGGCAATAAAGATGGTCGACCGACCATCTATTCCTGCAGGAACCTATTTTGCTGCAGCAGAGGATAGACAAGGCATGCAATGCATTTTCAAAGCAATGTATGCACGACCACCCTCCTTATCATGTTTGAGACTCAAAGGAGTATGGTTCTCGACCCTCGGGCCATCAATCACGCATTTCAATGCATGATGGTCCAAGAGGTCAAGTGTGCAGTTTGATATCAAATGAAATGCACACAAAACAAATGAGGGACCCCCCCAACCTTTATCATGGTTTATCAAGGGGCGAGGGATGCATGCTCGATACTATGCAACCTAAACATACAAGCATACTAATGCAATGCGAGCATGTGAACAAGCGTGCAAACATGCAAACATGTAACAACATGTCAAACATATGACAAAATGCAAGCTAACAAGCGTACAAAATGCAACTTAAGCATATAACAATATGCAATGAGCTAAGTATGCAACAACACACAAGGTGAGCATGCAACAACATGCAAAGGATGGGCTTACACCAAGATGGATAGCTCTCTAATAGGTCCAAAACAGTGGCCATTATGGCGCAACAAAAGCATGGAATTGATATGCGAACATGCATGCACAAAGGCCTACCATCTAAGGCATAAAAGAAGCAACTTTTAAACACATTTAAAAGAGACTATTATGGACAAAAGGCAAGCATACTAAACTCTGAAATCACATGAAAGATGATGCCACATCAACTAATCAAGACAAACATAGCATGTTAATGGACTTAAAGCTCAAAGCTAGCCGAAGGACTTACACCATGGCCATGTCAACCAAGCCCCGAAGAGCCAAAATGACCAAAACAGTCCCAAAGGACACCAAAACAAGGTTAGAACATGCATTGGATGGGAGGCAAAACATGCTACAAAGGCAAGTACAAAACAAGATGCATGCAAGGTCTAGAAGGGCAAATGCACTACGCCTCTTGCAACCAAACATAGCATGTTTTAGGCAAATAAAATCAGAGTTGTAACACATCAAAATAAGCCCCAAAAACCTAATGAGAAGGTCTTCCAAAGACCAAATCATGGAGGCGCATGCAATGGTCTATTCTTAAGGTATGAAACCCAAACTACCCCAAGCATGGAATGGATGGTAAATGCAAGTGTGTGGCCATGGAACATGGACTGAAATGGCATGAGAAGTGATTCGAAATCACTGAAATAAACCAAGGGAGGCATGCTAATCACTCATACACCCGAAGCTAACAAGCTAGAATGCAAAGAGGCTATATAAAGCATGGCAAGCATGACCAACTTGACACCCAACAAAGCTTAAACATGTTAAAACATGATCAAAAACTTAACAAAGCTAAGCCAAAACATGCAAGCATGGTGGTCCAAATGCGTGATGCATTTCTAGGCAAAAAAGAGGAATGCAAGGCAAGTGTATGGTGCGCATGGCATGTCTAAACCAACTTGAAACAGAGGTATAACATGGCAAAACAAGGCCTAATACTTACTGAAATGAAGCTAAAACAAGCTAGGCATACAAGCCACAACACAAGCCATTTGTGCAAACATCAAAGACAACATGGAGAGGGGATGACCCTCTCCTATTTGGGACCTCAAAACCACCTTTTCATGACTAAAAATCCTTTGGATTTCAGTGGTAGAGAAGTCATGCAAAGCTCAAAGCAAGGGCCAAAATGGGTGGCCTAAAACAAGGCCTAACAAGGCCTTGGAGGGGGGAAACAACCCCAAACCTCAAAGCAACCTTAAACAAAGTTCTAAAGCACAAAAGATCAGAACTTTTATCAATTATAGTCGAAGCTTGAAAACAGATGCAAGGTAGGCATAAAGCTTGTACAAAAATGGGGAAACTAAAGCTAGAACACTCACCCTTGTAGACCTTCTTCAAGAACAATGGTCCAGCAGGTTTTTTGAGTTCAAAGCAACCCAAGAACACCAAAAAGAACCTCCAAGGACCTCAGCTCCAAGAGGATGCTGTAATGCTAGGTGTTTTGTGTGCAAAAGTGTGAACAAAACAACCTTATGCACACAAAATGGGATCAAATAGGGGAATATAGATACAAAGTTGTATCTCACCCTCTAACCCTAATTCTCTGAACCTCTGGAACCCTTGAGGAGGGAGGAGAAGCTCCCTCTTTATAGAATTCCAATCTTCCAAAGCTTCCAAAACAAGCTAAGCAAGAGGCAAATCCCTCCATACACGTGTATGGAGGGGGTTAAATATGGATGCCAGCTGTGACAGCTGGCATAAAATATCTGCCAAAAGCAGATGGAAGGGGGTCGACCAGCATAAATAGCCGATTGATCAACAAAAGGGGTCGGTCGACCAAATACAGTGCCGACCGGCCAAAACTCTTGGCCGATAGTAAGAAAACAGGGCCGGTGACCTCAAGCCTTGGCCGGTGGGTTGAGGGGATGGCCAACAAGCCATTCCCTGCCCTCAGAAGCAAAAACACAAGTGTTTGGTGCATAACCAAACACAAGTGTTTGGTGCATAACCAAACGCAAAGCAGACAAGTTGAGAGATCTTGAGGCAAGGCGCGTAGCCGAGACCTCCGAGAACTCAAAATGAACACGAGCATGGATGATCACCGGGTGTTCAAACGGTGACGTCCCCCCATTTTTGACCGTCCTCAAGACTTGGACGTCACCGTTTGAACACTCGGTGATCATCTATGCTCGTGTTCGTCTTGAGTTCTCGGAGGTTTCGATCGCGCGCCTTGCCTCAAGACCTCTCGACTTGTTTGCTTTGTGTTTGGTTATGCACCAAACACTTGTGTTTTTGCTTCTGAGGGCAGGGAATGGCTTGTTGGCCATCCCCACACCCCATCAGCCATGGCTTGAAGCCATCGGCCCTGTTTTCTTTCCATCGGCCAAAAGTATTGGCCGATCGGCACTATAGTTGGTCGGCCGGCACTTATGTTGGCCGAACCCTGTTCATCTGCTTTATGCAGATATTTTATGCCAACTGGCACAGCTGGCATCCACAATTCACCCCCTCCATACACGTGTATGGAGGGATTTGCCCCTTGCTTAGCTTTTCTAAGAAGCTTTGCAAAATTGGATTTCTATAAGAGGGGAGGCCCTCCTCCCTTCTCAGAGGTTCTGAAATTAGGGTTAGAAAAAGTTGTATCTCTCTATCCCTATATCTCCCTATCTCTATCATTTGTGTGTGTATTTGTGACCTAAAGTGATTTTTGTTCACACTATTGCACACAAACACCTAGCATTACACCATCCTTGGTTGCTAAGGTTCTAAGGAGTTATTGTTAGGGTTCTTGGAGTGGTTTTGATCAGAGAAAGGTGCTGGTGTTGTGTTCTTGAAGGTGTTCTTCGAGGGTGAGCATTCTTGCTTTAGATACCCCTTTCTTGCTTAGGCTTTTAGCCCTTCTTGCTTATTGTTTTAAGCTTAGCTATTCACTGATAAAAGTTCTATTTTTACTTTCTTTAGAACTTTGTTTAAGGTCATTTTGAGGTTTGGGGTTGTTTACCCCCTCCAAGGCCTTGTTAGGCCTTGTTTTAGGCCATCCCTTTTGGCCCTTACTTTGAGCTTTGCATGGCCTCTCTACCACTGAATTCAGTGGTGGAGAGGTGGTTTTGGTGTCCTAAATAGGAGAGGGTCATCCCCTCTCCTTATTGTCTTAAATACTAGCGTAAATGGCTTATGCTAGATACATGTTTTAGGTTCATTTCAGCAAGCATTTGGTGTTGTTTTGCCATTATTTACCTCTGTTTAAAGTTGGTTTAGTGGTCCCTTGCATGCACCATGTACTTGCCTTGCAATCCCCTCATTTGCCTTAACATGTATCTAGCATTTAGACTACCATGCTTGCATGTTTTGGCTCAACTCCATGAAGCTTTTAGCCTTGTTTTATCATGCTAGAGCTCTGTTTTGCCTTGTCTTGGTCATGCTTGCATTGTTTTGTATAGCTACCATGCAACCTAGCTTGTTAGCTTTGGGTGTTTAAGTCACTAGCATGCTTTCCTTGGGCCATTTCAGTGGTTTGGCATCACTTCTTATGTTATTTCAGTCCATGTTTTATGCTTGTGCACTTACACTTATCACTCCTTTAATGTTTTAAAGAGTTTGTGTTTTATGCCTCATGAATGTGTCATTGTGTATGCCATCATGTTTAGGCCTCTATAATGCCATTTCAGTGAGTTTTTGGGCTCATTTTAACATTCCATAACTCTGATTTTGGTTGCTTAAATCATACCATGTTTGGTTGTATTAGGTGTAGTGTAACACCCTCTCTGGTAGCCTTGCATGCCTCATGCTTTAGGCCCTTTGTTCTTGCTTATTTTGGCCTCATTCCTTGCATGCTTTAGGCTTACTTTGGACCTGCCTTAAGACTGTTTTAGGTCCTCTTGGCCCTTTGGGGCTTGCTTTATGTAGCCATGGTTTGGACCCTTTGGCTAGTTTCAAGCTTTAAGCTTTCTTGCATGCTTTGCTTGTGTACTTTGGTTGATTTGGGACCTCTCCTAACATGATTTTAGAGCTTAACATGTTTGCCACATGTCCATGTTTATCCTCTTTTAAGTGTGCTTAAAAGTTGCCCTTCTATGCTTAAGTGTTAGGCCAATTGGCATGAACGTTTGTATGTGTTTTTGTCCTCATTTCCATTGCATTTTGGCCACTGATTTGGGCCTATTTGAGAGCTGCCCATTTTGGTTTAAGACCATCTCTGCATGTTGTTGCATGCTTGCCTTGCATGTTGTCGCATACTTGGCCTATTGCATGTTGTTGAATGCTTGAGTTATATTGCATTTGGCATGCCTTTTGTTAAGTTGCTTTGCATATTTGCATGCTTGCCTAGGTTGCATTGCATTTGGCATGCTTATTACCATTAGCCTTGTATGGCATTGTCCTTAACATGCTCATGTTGCATTAGTTTTGCTTGCATGATTGCATCCCTTGCCTCTTGATCAACCATGACAGAGGTTGGGCCCCCCCTTATATGTTTGTGTGCATTTTATTTGATATAAATTGCACATTTGGCTCCTTTGGCCATCATGCATTGAAATGCGTGATTGGTGGCCCGAGGGTCAAGGACTATACTCCCTTGAGTTCATAACATGATAGGGAGGGTGGTCATGCAAACATTGTCTTGTAAATGTATTGCCATGCTCTGTTTGCCCTCTGCTGCAGCAACACAGCATTCTGCAGGAAGATATGGCCGGTTGGCCATCTTCAGTGCCGGTCGGCTAAACATTGTTGGCACAGAAGTTGGCACAGTTTTCAGAGGTACAGAGCAGTGTAAACAGAGGCAACATGTGACACGGCGATGGATTTCTGAGCGACGCCATCCGAGCATGCATGCATCCCTCTTCCAGAGGTTGTTTTACTATTTTCATAGCTTAATTGATTTGCTTAATTAGTTAAGTGTTGTGTAATAATTAATTAGCTTGTTAGTTAGTTAATTATGTAATTTGTATTATTCTTTCGGTCCCTCCGTCAAGAGGGCACAATTGTGTAATAAGCGTGCATGTGTGTGATGCATGTCTTCCAACCTCCACTTCTTTCTCCCTTTTACTTAACCACTTACAATGGTTAGTTCTAGGGCACGTTTCAATTAGCATGCTCATGCTATGCATGTTTGCATCATTCATCTGTATTGCATGCACCGGGCTCGGCGCATCATACTAACTGCATTGTATTTCAATTCCAAGTTGAATACGTGTATCGAATTGTCGCATCTCATATGCCATTTTAGATTAGCCGAGCCTATTCTAGTTGCATTTTGCCTGCGATGCATTAGCCATCTTAACATGGACTTGGATCATACATTTGATTACTAACATGTTCTTTGTTTTGGCTCGGAGTACACTGTGAGTGTTTATGCTTTAGCATCTTGCATGTATGTGAGTGTTAACATGACAGCATGCTTTCCGTGAGGCTAAGTGCTTATATGATATAACTACCTGAATGCCTGTGGGTGAAGGTTGGATTACTTGAATTGGAACGATTCATTGAAATTCGTGTTTTAGCCTACTTGCGAGTAGCAAACTCCAAACCACTTTCCAAAAAAACAAATATGCAGTGCTTTGTTCCAAATTAGGCGATCTAGTCTATACTTGTGTGTTGTGCGCATCACATAGTAATTCTAGCTAATTAATCGGAATAAGAACGCATGTGTTTTCAAAAACAAGATATTATGTTTAGTACAGGCTGATCTTTGATCGGGCGAACGGGGGTGCTCATAGATGACCTTCCCCAATAGTACCCAAGTTCCCGAGCCGAGGCAACTTTGGTGATGACGGACACGTGGCCTTAGGCACGAGTCAGGGTTTCCTAAATTCCCCAAAAATAAATATTTAGGTGGCGACTCTGTATCTGGCAAAGTAGCCCATGTTTGGCACTTCTTTCTTAAAAATCAATTTTTCAAAATGATTTGCCGGATTTGGACTCTTTGGTGATTTATCGGTCTCGCATTGCACTTTGTGGGATTAGATTCAGAACCGTGACATTTGAGTCCGAACTGTAGTAGCAAAGCCCTAGGGTGTGTCTACAGCGACTCCGTATCTGGCAAAGCAATCCAATTTTGGCATTATTTGATTTAAAATTGATTTTCCAAAAAGGTTTGCCAGATTTGGACTCTTTGGTGATTATCAGTTTCACATTGCACTTGTGAGACTAGATTCAGAACCCTGGGAGTCCGAACTGTGAGGCCTTCATTTCAAACCTTTCGAAAAGGTGGGGCACGAGAAAAAGGCGAGTCCACAGTTTCTGGCAACTCTGTTGGGGATTTAGAGAACTTGACTCGAACTCATGATATGTAGTTTTATCTACACTTATGTGTTTCTTTGCATTTGCATTTGCATTTGCATCGGCGTGCCTAAGTCACAGTGTTTGCCATCTGCTATTCCTGAGCGGTTTGCTGAAGGCATGCATGGAAAAGCTTGACAAAAGGCTGACCGGTTGCGGGCTCTGCCACGATGGGAACACAATCCTTGGATCTGGACTACCGATGTACCATTTAATCCTCCTTTCACTTCTCGGTGTTAGGTGTGAGAGATATATTAGGTGGTCTTGCTGAGGTACTCTTTTTGACCAATTGACCTAGTTGCATATCGGAAACCATAGAGACTATTCCAAACTAGGACATGTTGCTTACCCGAATGCAGGATTGTGTGAAGCCACTTGTTGTGCATAGTGAAACCCTAGCTCCTGACGAAACTAGGACAGGGTAACCCTACCCCATCATATGGGTGTTTTGGTTCTCACTTGACTGGCATGTGTTTTACAGTGAAACTGTACATGGATGTGCATATCAGTTGCCAAGTTGGTATATGATTTTGGGGCAGAATTCAGCAAAGAGTACAGTCATTCAGTTATGCTCATATCTATTTTAGGGAAATCAAGCTGAGGTGCTGTCTGTTTTCTCTTTTGCTAGGTAGTCCTGGAACTATAGCTTCAGAAGGCTCTAATATCCCTCAGGTACTCTGGACTAGTGTCGATAGACTTTGTCAAATCAAGGGCAACCAGTGCTTCCTTCGCCAGTGGCAGGGCAAAGAACGGCCAGACAGGGCTCACCGGTTCGACTATTCCAGCATTTACCAGTTGGATCACCTCTGTTTAGAGCACGACCATTTACCCCTATCATGGCTCAGCCTCCAACAAATCTAAAGGATTTACTGATCCGTCTTTAGCAATCAGTGGATTCGCTACAGCAAGATATGGCTAGGCAAGCTGAGATATTGCAGAACATGATATTCAACTTTACGGACCTCCATGAAGTTGGGGTTCGGATCAAAGATGCCATCAGACAAGGGCTCACTGTGGAAAGTAATGAGCTTATGAGGAAGAATGTTGTTTGCAATTCCACTGCTACTACTAGTGGTAAAGCAGTTATGAAATGCTCAGAAGAAGTAAACACTGCCAGCATACCTATCAAAAACCTTCCTCTTGATAATAGCCAAGGACTGACCACTTCAACTAGGCCCCAAGCCCGAAATTTCCATCCCCTTTATATAAGTCTCTCTGAAGCTTTGAAAATGCTGTGAGAAGAACGGTACCTAGAGCTCCTAGAACCTCAACCCCTTTCAAATCCTCTTCCACCAAAATATGACCCAGCTAAATACTGTGCCTATCATCAACAGCACAATCATGATACGAGCCGTTGCATCCCCCTCCGTCATAAGATTCAGGATCTTATTGATGAAGAGACCATAGATCCACCAAAGGGACCTCGGGCTAGTACTGACCCGTCACCTCTACATCTCAATCTAATCCATACACTCCTATCCCCCTACAACCCCAGCATATACATCACCCCGGCCCATTTACCCAAGGTTGAGGTGTTCATTCTAGAAAGCATGGACTTGTGCATGATGGATGCACTTGAACCCTAATCATCTCAAACCCATGAACCCACTACTTCTGAGCTGATGAACATGATTGAAGATTTGCAAAGATCTGTGGCAGATTTAGCCTTTGGGGTTTTGGCTCCATCATCGACCACATCACATGCCAGAAATTTCACGCCAAAGGTTCCCCAATCCTAGGGCGAGCTGCAATTGAAAATGCCAACCTAAAGCTATCTCAGGTCTGGGAAATGACATGTCGACAACAACTGGGCTCCGCTCTGATATAGCGGCACAATCCCTTGGCAAAGTGGAGGCAAGTGATAAGAATAAGGTAGGGGCAGGCATTGGTCTCTGTGAACATCTTCAGTGGGCTGTTGAGGCTTTGAAGGCTGAAGGACTAAACAAACAGCAAGTGCTCGCAGTTGTTGCAAAGACTGTGGATGGCACTTTTTCCACTCAGGATGAGAGCATTCTAAATCAAGGGGCAAGCCGGGAAAAGGGATGTCGTACCAAAAACGCTCCTTTCAGCTCCAATCCTACACTCGAAGGAGATCATCAAACGCAGTCAGCACCTGCCAACCCCTTTGCCGGTACATCCAACACAACTCCACAAACCTCAAGCCATCAGGCCTGAGGCCAAAGGGTCTTCACCCCACTTTACATGTCCTTATCCAAAGCCATGGGCGTGTTGATCAAAAAGGGCCATCTCAAACCCATAGAGCCTCGGCCTCTCCCGGATCCCCTTCCAGCCAAGCACAATCCAGCCAAGTACTGTGCCTTCCACCAACAAACCAGTCATGACACTGACAGTTGTCTTCGTCTTCGCCATGAAATACAAGATTTGATTGACAACAAGGTCATCGTCGCACCAGGTTTTGCAAAGTCTATTGGCATTGGATCAATGAACTTGGAGGATAATGTGACTATTTGATCGGGGGATGAGCCACCTGCTGATGGCGCTCAGTTTACTCCAGATATGGGGATGACACGCACTGTTTTGAGCAATTTGCGAATGTTTTTTACTTTACTTTCTGACTTGGGTATTGAGTCAGTTCTGTTGTGTTGTATTGAGTCTGTCTTGTTGTGTTAGAGTCAGATGATTTCGGGGGTGTTACCTCGGACATCACTATCTTGTTTTATGTTTGTCTTTTACACGCTTTCTTTTGCGTTTGTTTCTGCCATTGAGCTAGTTGTACTAGAAGATCTGAATGAAACGGCAATACATTTTCACTTACTTTTCTGCGCCTTGAAATCATTGCATTGACCAAAGTTTTTCAAAACTTTTCTAACACTGTGATGAAAACAAAGAGGAGGGAATTCCTTGGGATTTGCAAAAATTAGATCAAACTGAGAGAAAGAGAGGCATGCAAAGCCCTTAATGAATGAGATCATGTTTGTTAATGTGAGTACTGAGAAGGATCCTGGCTTGATCCAGATTGGTTCTAAATTGTCTTCAAAGGAGCCTAAGCGACTAGTCGCTTTGTTCAAAGATTTTAAAAAATGTTTTGCGTGGTCCTACGAAGACATGCTTGGAATTGATCTTGAGATTGTACAGCATAGGATCACTTACGGTCTCAAGACTCGACCCCCTTTACTTTCAAACCTTAAACCTTGACTCAGAATGTTTAATGATCAATCACAAGGCTTGTATGGCCGGATTAGAAGCAACCCTTGAACTAGGGGCAATAAGGTCAGATATCATCAATGGAAACTTGCATAGCTGAATGAGAAGTAGCCCTTGAACTAGGGGCAAAAATGTCAGATATACTCAAAGATTCAAAGATGGGTCATTTCGCCAACCAAATAAAGACTGCAAGAATGCCAAATTCTAGAATCTGAAAGAAGAAAATTTTTGCTGAAGGATAATCAAGTTCCTATCCACAACACTAGGGGAAATTTCAGACCCGATTGGATGGACTCCTACATCGTCAGTAACAACAACCATTTTCATGGATTCAGATGGCTTAGAGATCCTACGACCATTCAACATGGACAAGTTAAATTTTTTTTTATCCTTGAGAGGCTTGCTGGGTCAAAAACCCAGAAGGGCAACCCAAGCAGAAGTTAGAGCAGATAAAAGAAAAAGAACAAAAATGAAAAAATGAAAAGAAAAAGAAAAGAAGAAAAGAAATGAAAAGAAAAGAAAAACAGAGCTCGCAAGGCTGAAAACCTAGAAGGGCGGCCTTGGCAAAAGTTAGAGCACAAAAGGAGAATCTCAACACCCAAGTGAACCTCAACCTGGAACTACGTACGGCCTGATTCCCATCTTTGGGATATGTAGGCAACTTTATCCTAAAGTTCGGCCCCAATCATGTTTAGCCTACTTGTCTCATCCACGTTGATTAGCTGATCCTTGTTTAACTCGGCTATCTTATCCATGTGCAAATTGGCTCGTCTTCATTCAAACTTGATTGTCCTACTCTGTTAGAAAATTCAGCTACAAGACAATTCAAGTTCAGATATGAGGTTGTGCATCTCAAGAGTAAATTCCACGTTGGTTGAGCAGTGGCCAAATGCAAAAATAGTTTTGAGCATTTTTAGTGAGGTTGACTAATTCTCTCGAAAATTATTCCATTTTTCTAAAACTGGACTATTTTTTGGACCCAAAAAAGGAAAATTTTCAGTACTCGTAACCTGACTTTCATGATTTCAAAGCAAAAAGTTGAACAAGCATGTTAATCTAACCCTCATGTTGGTCAAAATTGTTTTAACAGAAAGCCAAAACAAAAAATGGTCAAAATAGTGAACTAGGGGCACAGTTGAGTCAGGTTTTCTGTCTTTTCCCTATCAACGTACTCACCAGAAAGGGCACAGCTGAAGTTAGCAGCAGGTGGCCAAGCGCTTTCTCATCCTCCAAATAGTGAGGTACCAAGCCAAGTGCGAAGCACAGATTGAAAATGGAGTTGGATATTCAATTCCCTCGTCTGGATGATCACACCCAAATTGGCGTTTGACCCAGAATGGGGACATAGAAAACACAGTGTGTGAGACCAATCAAATTTATACCTGGCCGGTGGGACATGCTATAATTCATTTTGATCAAGCTAAGCCAAGGGCATCGTCAATCGATGTCAGTTATAGATCTGCTGCACATCCAATCACATCACAACCCCTTCTGTGGGAGAGCTCACTAGTTGTGAGTGAAAGAAGGAGAATCTAGTAGAATACTAGGGGCAAGAGCCCACAACTTCCTGTTTATCCACCAACCACACCAGTGATGGGATAAAAAATAATACAAATTAAAGAATAGAGAGATGTGCGCTGAGAGAAAAAGTGAAAAAAGGGCTTTTCAAAGAAAAAGAGATTGAGTACCAAAGTGATGTGAGAATCACAAATAAGGAAGGGTGGGAAACAATACCTGGAGAACTAGGCTCCTCATGTACTGAGAGGTATCTCGCCATTGGAACACATTCGAGTGTTGTGGTTTTTTTTGTTTTTGTTTGTCTCGATTCTTATTTTGAGTCATTTCAAGTGTCAATAGATGTGTTTAGGTTGTTTTTATTTTCCCTTTGTTGAGTCATTTTGACTGTGGTCAGTCGTATGCTCAATATTCGATTAAGAACTCATTTCTCAATTTCAATTTCAAAAAGAAATCATTTTGTGCCCAGAGTGCTATGCCATTCTCCACATTTGTGCAAGACAGGATTCTTTCTTTTATAAACTGCAAGGTTCAACCCAAGTCATGTGAGAACAATCGAACCAGGACCTATCTGAAGCTACATAGGTTCCGGACTGCAAAGCTAAAGAAAAGAGGGAAAATTTGGAGCATCTCAGCATGTTTCAACTTCAGCAAATTCCGAGACTGCATTCCAGGTGCACCTTCTCAGGCCTCGCCATTTCTCTGGAGTATGAGTGTACCTCGACCCTGAGTTCAAGCCAGATTCCAGTCAGAATGGTAATCCAAGCAGAATCCGTGGTTTTCACATGCAGATGTTACCTCTCACCAATATAAACAGGATGTATGCTTTTTGAGTTAAGCATGTTGCAAAGTCCTCCGAGAGGTAAGTCGGAGGCACCAAAGCACATATTTGATTCTCTTTTATTGCATAGAATGTGCATTTTTACATATACTTATGTTGCACGCGTGCCTTGCATCGTTTATGATTCATGCATAGAATATGCTTTCGATTTTGCATAGAATATGCTCTTGTTTTTTTGTATAGAACATGCTTTCAATTTTGCATAGAATGTGCTCATTTTTCTTGCTTCTTGCAAAGAGCTTGCTTTCAATTAACATCATGCATCGGTTGTCAATCTTGCATGGAACATGCGTTGTCACTGTATTGATTTGTAATCTTGTTCACTTGTTCGTTATGTGCATCTATTGCACAATAATCTTGCTTCATGCATCTATCGCACAATCATTCATTCTGTGCATCTATCGCACAATAATCTTACTCAGTACATTTATCACACAATCATTCACTTTGCTCACACTATTTTGTGCAATTTACACTCGCGCTTTCTTGCGCATCACACTATCTTGTGCATTTCAGAACATGCTCTTATCTTGCATAGAAAATGCTCGTATCTTTTGCATAGAACATGCATCACGCTATTTTGCGCACCTTACTTGCACTTGTTTGTGCATTGCAATTCAATCACACTGTCTTGTGCACCTGCATCGCACTATTTGGTGCACCAGCATCGCACTGTCTTGTGCGCCTACATCGCACTATTTTGTGCAGCTGCATTGCACTGTCTTGTGCACCTGCATCGCACTGTCTTGTGCACTTACATGGCACTATTTTGTGCACTTTGTATTGCACTATCCTGTGCATTCCATCCTTGTATCGCACTATCTTGTGCAACTTGAGTTCGCACCATTTTGTGCACCTTGCATCACACTGTGTTGTGCATTCATACATCTTCACCTTGCATCGCACTATCTTATGCATTTCGCATTACATCGCATTATCTTGTGCATTGCATCGCACTGTCTCGTGCAACTTGAGTTCGCACTATTTTGTGCACGTTGTATAGCACTATTTTGTGCATTCATTCACCTTCACTCACACTGTCTTGTGCATTGCAATTCAATCGCGCTGTCTTACGCATCGCACTGTCTTGTGCACTCATCTGGTCTAGGAGACCTTAAATCTTGCATCTTGATTCACACTCTCTTGTGCACTCTCGGTCTAGGAGACCTTAAATCCTTCAGTCTGGGAGACCTTAAATCCTCTGGTCTAGGAGTCCTTAAATCCTCCGGTCTAGGAGACCTTAAATCCTCTAAAGGTGCAATTCCTTTGATGTTTGTCGTGCCCAATCAACTTCCGGTGGTCTGGTATAGCCACCTGCCTGTGTTTGCGATGAGTTCCTAGGAGACCAACTGAGACAGTGGAAACTAGAGTTCGAATGGCCAAGGCCTACAATGCAAAGGTTCAGGATGGCAGCCTTATAGGTTAAGGTAGCTTGTATGTACCTCAATTATGGATACTGACCCAACCTAGTCTGTCACCCTGTTGGAGAATAGGGAAAGTTGTGAACATGGCCAGGGAGAAAAGTAGTACCTGTGGTCCAACCAAAAAAGCGGAAGATCCCCAATAGCATATGGTGAGTCATCACCAATTGCCTCTGTAAGGTACTTTCACTTCCTAGCTGCTACATCGCATTCATTAGCTATTGCATATCACATCTATTGCATCATACCATTTTATTGTCTACATCCTTTCCATGTTAAGCTTGGTTCGGCATATGCCCATACCTTTTCATGTTAAAACATAACTGTGCATGTGTATGCACCTATTCCACTAAGAGAATTGTGGTCAGAGGGTTTCGGCACCTTTTCTGTGTTAGACGTGGTTTGTTTTGTGTCCATACCTTTTCTAAGTAAAATATAGTTTGGCTTGCATCCCTTATTCACTGCATCCATTGCATTGTACTTTGTCTTGTTGCATTCAGCATGTAGGATCACGATCTTTCCTCAGCAGATCATTTCTCACTCATATCATCCCACCCAATTACTTGTATTCTTTCTACGAAACACATAGTTCTGCATATGCATGCACCTATTCTGCAAGAATTGTGGTTAGAATGCTTTGGCACCTTTTCTATGATAAACGTAGTTTGATTTGCAACTCCATCCCTTTATGGTATTTGTGTGGTAAGAACTGCTTGTGGTTTGATTATATTATTGTATTGAACTGCATATCCTTTGCACTATTTTGTTTTGTTATGTATCGTTTTGCATTTTGCCCTTGAACTACGCTGGTTTGATTCCTTGCAAAGGGATACGTAGAAAACCCTCGGGTTCAACCAACTGCATCTTCATTTTATTTATTTGCCCAAGTCTTACGGCCTTGTCAAAAAGGGTCGTCTTCGGGCTTTGACATTCACTCACGTCATTTCATGACTCTGAGCTCTGTCAAAGACATCCCATTTTTGACCGTCCTTAAGACTTGGGTGCCACAAGTTGATCATTCAGGGATGCACGTCATGCTATGCAAAGGTTTGATTTCTTCGGCAAGGAGAGCTCCAAATCCCAACCTTACACCCCTTTTTGGACCGAAACTATTTTGACCAAAAAAATTTTAGACCTTAAAACCCTCTCTTTCAAAATATTTTTGAAAAAGTTCCTACGATGTTTTGAGGCTCGCATTTCGTTAAATGTGGTGCTTTTCGGTAAATCGAGCAAGGACAAAGTGGAAATAAAAGAAAGAGAGGTGAAATCTTTGGAAAAATCTTTAAAACATCTTATTTAGAGGTTTGGAGTTGAAGAAAATTGGAGGAGAGGTAAGAAACCAAGTTGGGGGAGAAGTTGGGCATAAACTGTTAAGAGGGAACTGGACAGCTTCACTAAATCAGTCCTATTCTTTTGTACACTTGGATTTCATCTATGAGGCCACCGCCATTGGAAAGTGGACTTCCGGGGCTCCATTTTACACTTTAGAATATCCTAAAGCCAAGTCCGAATGAGGGAGATATGGTTGTTGGAAGTTAGGCATCAATCCGATTGAGTTGGAAATGAGAAACCTTCACTAACAGAGGCATATCTTTTTGCACACTTCGACTTTTAATGTGAGGCTTCCACCATTGGAAAGAAGACTTCTGGATCTTCAATTTAGACTCAAGAATCACCTACAAGGGAGTCCGAATGAAGGAGATATGCTTGTTTGAATTCGGGCCTGGAAGCAGATTTTTGGTGGCCGACCGGCCACCAATGAAAAATGTCAGCCACTGGTGAAAAAAGCTCAGATTTTGTAGATATTTTCATCCAACTGTCTCCCACAAGCCCCAACTGTCTATTTTGTTGATATTTCGACCTGAAGCTCATATATTGCTATATATAGAGGGCCTTCTCTATTATTTTGGGGGTTAGAACATTTGAAGGTTGAAGAAATTTTAGGAGCCTCTCTCTCTGCAATTCTCTCTCTCTAGATTTCTCTCTCTCTTGAACTTTTGTGCATACAAGTAGAGATACACTTCTCCTTTGCCTATACATCCATCACCAAAGTTGGTTATCTTTGAGTTGAGGTTCTAGGAGGTCTTCTTGGAGCTCTTGAAAGTGATTTTTCTTGGTTTTGTTGCCTAAAATTGTGTTGTGCTTCAAGAGGTATAAGACTCACCTTTAAAACTTGTTTTGCATATCTTGTTTTACCATCTTTTTGTACTGATTTTCACTTGGTTTTCAACTACAAAAACCTCTGTTTTTATGCCCTAAAAATGGTGGTTTGAGGTTACTTTGTGTTAAGGGGTAGTCCACCCTTCTTGTCTCTTTGTTTATTAAGCTTTTGTGCAATTTCTTATCACTTTTGAACCAACTTTTTTGGGCCTTTTAATCACTAATTTTCAGAGGTATTTCAGTGGTAAAAACATTGTTTTGAAGTCCAACATTGGAGGGGTTAGCCTCCTCTCCTTGTGTCTTGTTTGTATGCCTAGATAGCTTTACATGTTAGCATGTTTTTCTAGTGTAACTTAGCTTATTTCCAGCATGTTTATGTCTCTGATGGCGCTGCTTTAGCTCTGTTTTGGGCTGTTTGGGTTGTATGAGTAGTGTTTTGCATAGTTGTAGTGCAAATGGCTCACTAGTTTGGTGTTTTAGGCTTTTAAACATGATATGCTTGAGTTGGTTGCATGTTGTGGTGTCATTTTACATGTAATTTCAACATTATAAGCTCTGTCACATACTCCTTTGTCTCACTCTTTTATTTTCTTTTGAGAGTGGTTTCAAGTTTGAGATCCTTTAAGCTTGAGATTGAGTTCATTGCTTAACGGTTTAATCCTCTTTGAGGGTTCATTATCGACGGCATGAACTCTCTCTTGCCTTAAATCATCCCTTTGTTGACACTTCTTTCCATTAGAGGACACTCACTTTTGGACTAATCAATTAAAGAATGGATTGGTAATCTAAAATAAGTAAACAGAAATGAACAAGTAAAAGAGGCAAGCTGAACATCTTTCGTGTTGCATTGCATATGTTCGGATCGGACGTTAATTTGAACACGAGGAAAATAGGACATTTCATACTTGAAGTGATGAAATGTGCCAATCTCCTTGGTCACCGTCACCCTTGATCATGCATGATAGAGTGGTGGTTGTTTTAGTCTTGTTTGTGGATTGATTAAGCTTGTACAAGCTTGGTTCCTTAGCCATCATGCATGGAAAATGCTTGGTTGATGGTTTGAGGGCCAAGAGCTACACTCCTTTGAGCTTGTGTGATGATAAGGAGGGTAGCAGTACGTACACACCTTGAAAATACACTGCTTTGCCTCTATTTGCTCTCTGTTGCAGCAAAAAAGAAGTTTCAGGGAAGGGGTAGCCGACTGGCCATCAATGAAGAAAGTTGCTCAGTGTGTTCCCGGGGGGAACATAAGTGTTCTGGGAGTTGGCACAATTTTCAGTGGTCAAAATATATGCAAACAGAGGCTGCAATGGCAAGGCGGTGGCATTTTCGGGTGGAGAAGCCAAGCATGCATGTATCTCTCGTCCCTCGAGGCCATTTACTTGCTTTGTTTAATTGGTTAGTTGTAGCTAATCCATTCATACAAGCATTGTAACTATTTAGTTAATTAATTCATTTTGTAATTAATTAGTTTAATTTGGTTTTTAATAATTAGTTAACTAGAATAGTTAATTAATTCGTTTTTTAATAGCTTAGCTCAGCTAGTTAGCTCTAATCCATTCAGACACTCCTTGGCGAGGGCGTAATGTTGTAATAAGTGTGCGTGCGTGTGTGCATGTCTTCCAACCACGCGTCTTTCTCGATTTTATTTATCCGATTTTGATGGTTAGATTAGGGACACTTTCAATTAGCATATCTTATGCTTTCATGTTTGCATCCATTCATTTGTCTTGCATGCACCGAGGCTCGGCACATCATTCAAACTGCACTATCAATTCAATACTTCTTTGAATACGTGTTTCAAAGCATGTTATCAAATTGAATCAATCATATACCATGATTAAGTAGCCGAGCCTACTTAATTGCATTATTGCATGTGTTGCATTCGGCACTTAACATAGTTAGGATCATGAATTTTTCTAACTACTTTTTGTTTTGGCTTGGAGTACTCGGTAAGCTTTTACGCTTTAGCATCCTTGCATGAGTGCGATTGCCATATTGCCATATTTCGCATGCTCACCATGAGGCTATGTGCTTAAATGCTAAACTGCATGAATGCCTGTGAATAAAGGCTTGTTATTTGAATTGGAATAATTCAACGAATGTGCGTTTTAAGCCCACTTTGTTGTGGCAAATCATGTTTTAAGCCCACTATGTTTGGTGCCAAAACCGCATCTTTAAGCCCACTTGAGGGTGGCAAATTCAAACCATTTTCGCAAACAAACATGACTTGAAATGTTCCAATTCTTGCGATGTAGTCTATACTGGTATGCATGCGCATCACATAGTAAGGTTAGATTAATAACCAGAATAAGAACACAAAATGTTTATACAAGAACATATCATGATTAGTAGAGGCCAATCTTTGATCGAGCGACTGGGAATGCTCATTTCAGGACCTTCCCCTTTCGTACCCAAGTTCCCGAGCCGAAGTAACTTTGGTGATGACGGACACGTGGCCTTTGGCATGAGTTAGGGTTTCCTAAATTTTCCCAAAAATAAAAAACGTTTAGGTGGCAACTCTGTATCTGGCAAAGCAGTCCAATTTTGACATTATTTGATTTAAAATTGATTTTCCAAAAAGGTTTGCTAGATTTGGACTCTTTGGTGATTATCAGTTTCACATTGCACTTGTGAGACTAGATTCAGAACCGTGGGAGTTCGAACTATGAGGCCTTCATTTCAAACCTTTTCGAAAGGTGGGGCACGAGAAAAAGGCGAGTCCACACTATCATATGAACTTGGTCCTGACACCCACATGTATAGTTGGTATCGATGACTGTAAAGGTCCACATCTTGTGCATAAATAGCCATGGTATTGTTAACCCTTGGCAAGGGCCACATGAATATAGGCCTCGGTATTGTTACCCTCGGGCAAGGGCCATGTGAATATAAGCCACAATATTGTTACCCTGGCAAGGGCCACATGCATATTAGCCATGGTATTATTACCCCCATGCAAGGGCCACGTGAAGTAATGATGCCACAATTACATTTAAGAAAAATGGGCATTCATTCATGATTCATAAAGTAGCATTTCAGAAAATAGATCGTATCATATCAGCCAAAAAATACTTATAATTAAACATAACTTTACAGAGTTATTACTCACAATTAACAGATGACTTCAGGGTGAACGGACGTTTTGTAGCACGTGACCTACACAGTTATAAACGAACACGTATTGAATTACACACCCAGAAATAGTTAATTCTTTCTTATCTTGGTGTGTTTCTACTTCTTATCCACATTATGGTTCTTAATCTTGGCCTAAGAATGTCTAGGATGCATAAGGATGCCAAAATGCATTGGAAAACACTTGGGTCAAATTTCTGAAAATAGGGTCCCTGCTCGAGCGTAGATTTCTTCACTCGAGCAGACATGAAAAATGTGAGTGGTCGCTCAAGCGTAACTTCCTTTGCTTGAGCGGTCTACAAACTTTGAAAAAGTACTGGTTGCATGATTTTCATGCCCAACGGTCACTCGACGATCGCTCTAGTGTGAGACTCATGCCTTCTCTAGACACCTCATTTTTTACCCGACCTTCAGACTTGGGCTCTATTAATTGTTTGCTTGGTGGTGAAAGATGTACAGAGCCAAAAGTTCAATTTCTTCAGCAAGAGGAGAGTCAAATCCCAACCTCACACCCCATTTTGGACTAAAACTATTTTGAATGGTTTTTAGACCTTAAAAGCCTCTCTTTCAAAATATTTTTGAAATAAAGTTCCTACAATGTTCCGAAGCTCGCATTTTGTCAAATGTTACGCTTTTCGGTAAACCGAGCAAGGACAAAGTGGAAATGAATGAAAGAGAGATGAAATCTTTGAAAAATATTTCAAAGCACCTTGTTTAGGGGTGTGGATTTGAAGAAAAAAGAGGAGTGGAGGGAAGAAACCTAGTTGAGGAAGAAGTTGGGTATGAATCGCTAAGAGGAAGTCGAGCAGTCCTCGCTAAATCAGGCCTATCTGTCTATGCACTTGGACTTAAGCTATGAGGCCACCACCGTTGGAAGAAGACTTCTGGGGCTTCATTTTGCATTCAAGAATCTCCTCTAACCGAGTCCGGATGGGACAGATATGATTGGTTGAAGTTGGGCATCATTCTGGTTGGACTGAAACTGAGCAGTTTTCACTAAAAGAGACATAACGTTTTATACAGTTGGAATTTTTATGCAAGGTTTCCACCATTGGAAAGCTTACTTCTGGGGCTTCAATTTGGACACAAGAATGACCTGAAAAGGAGTTCATATGAAGAAGTTATGCCCATTTGAAGTTGGGGTTGAAAAGTAGATTTTGTTGGCCGATCGGCAAAAAAAGTAGCAGATAAGTGGTAGATTGGCACAAAAGATGGCCGATCAGCCAAGAGTGACCCAAACTCAGATTTTTTGAAGATATTTCATCTCCAGCTGTTCCACACAACCTCCAACTGTCCCATATTTAGATATTTCGACCAAACTCTTGCCTTTTGCTATATATGGAGCCAAATATTTCATTTCTAAAGGGTTAGAACTTCTTAAGCAAGTTTTGAGAGCTTCTCTCACTAAAACTCCCTCTCTCTCTACAATTTTCAGAGTTTTGATCTCTGCCTCTCTCTCTCTAAAGCCTCTCTTTCTTGCCCTTTGGTGCATAGAAGTGCATAGAAGTAGAGAAATACAACTAGTTTGCCTATGCATCCTTGATCAAAGTTGCCTATCTTTGGGAGGAGGTTGCTTGAAGCTTACTTAGGACTTTGTTTGAGCTCCAAAAGGTGTTTTGGCTTAGGTTTTGGGCTGGTTTTGCAGCTGTACATCAAGGGTAAGATCTCCCCCCCTTTAAGCTTGTTTTACACACTTGCTTGGCCATCTTTTCACACTACTTTGGGGCTGTTTTTTGGGGTGGTGTTGAACTAAAAAAACCTCTGTTTTTCTCTCTGTTTTTCAGTCCTAAAAGTCTTGGTTTGTGCCTTGGTTGGCTAGGGGGTTGTCCTCCCTTTTGCTCCTTGGCTTGTAAGGCCTTTTGAGTTAACTTCCAAGCTTTTCAAACAACTTCTTTTTGGCCTTAAAACCACTGAATTCCAGAGCAATTTCAGTGGTAGAAAACTTGTTTTGAGGGCCAAAATGGGAGGGGGTTGTCCCCCCTCCTCTTCTCTTATTTACTTGTATTGATGGCCAACCAAATGAGCATGTGTTTTTACTTCTTTGTGGCTTTGTTTAGGCTCATTTTGGTGACTTTTGGGACCTTCCATAACTCTTTTTTAGGCTGGTTTGGTCACCTCTTGTATGCTTTATGCACTTGTAGTGTAAACTTGCACACTAGCCCAACATGCATCATGCTTTAGACCATCATTCTAGTGTGATTTTGGCTTAACTCCAAGAAGCTTTTGGCCATGTTTTAGCATTCTTAAGGTCTGAGTTATGTTTTTTTGATCATGCATGCCATGCTTTGTATAGCCATAGTGCATTTTAGCTCACTAGGCTTGAGTTTCCAAGCCACTAGCATGCATTGCTTGGGCTATTTGCATGATTTAGCATCATTTGGAATGATATTTAAGAGCATGTTTCATTGCCATGCCCTCACATTTGTCACTCTTTCAATGCTTTGAAGGCTCGGTTCTTTATGCCTTAAGAATGAGCATATGTGTATGCCATCTTGCCTAGGCTTTTGGGTCACCATTTCAGTGTGTATTTGGTGCTACTTTGCCATGATATAGCTCTATTTTTACTTGGTTAGAGCATCCCTCATTTGCTTCTTACACTTGTAGTGTAAGTCTTCTTTGCTAGCCTTGCATGCCTAATGAGTGAGCTTATTATTCTAGCATGTGTTGACTTGGTATTAGCCCATTTTTGGTATTAATTTGACATGCCATAACTCTGATTTTTATTGGTAAAGTCATCTCATGCTTGGTCTTGGTAGGTGTAGTGTAATCCTCCCTATTGTCCTTCCATGCTCCATGTTTTGGCCCTTCATGCTAGCTTGTTTTGGCTTTGCTGTATGCATGTTTTAGCATCATTTTGGAATGCTCTAGGACTGTTTTGGGTTGTTTTGGCCATATGCTTCATGTTTTGTATAGCTATAGTGCAAGTGCCTATGCTAGCTTCAAGCTTTGAGCCCTCTTGCATGTCATACTTGTGTTGTGTGAGTGATTTGGCACCATTCCATACATGATTTTAGAGCTTATGGTGTTGTCACACATCCATGCTTTTCACTCTTTAAATGCTCTTAAGAGTTACACCTTAATGCCTTAATTCTTGAGCCAATTGGCATGCATGTTCGTCTTGCCTTTTCATGCTTATCATGCTATCATTTCAGTCCATTTTAGCCACTATTTTGGCATGCATGAGGACTGTTTGGGGTTGGTTTAGTCCATGGAGCATTGTATTGCATGGTCCTAGTGTAAAGCTCTTTGCTAGTTTCAATGCTTAAGTGTTCTAGCATGTTGTGCATGAGATGTTTGCATAGTAGAGTCTTGCATTTCATGCCACTTTAGCACTAAAAATCTACCATCCTCCTCATTTCTTCACTTTTGATTTGTTTTGAGGATTGGTTAGTCTTGAGTTTGAGTTTAATGCAAAGGATTGAGGCCTATGCTTAAATGGCTTCAACCCTCTTTTGAGGGTTGCTCCTAGTCAAAGGCGTTGGTCTCTCCCATGCCTTAAACCATTCTCTTTGATAGACCTCTCTCTCATTAGAGGACTCTCATATTTGGACAAGTTGATTAATGAATGGATTGGTAATGTTAAAATGTGTAAACAAAATCAATCAAGTAAAATGTGCCAAGATATGCATGTTGCATGTGTGCATTGCATTGTGTTCAACCAGACGTTATGTTGAACACAAAGTGAATTGGTCCATTTCATACTTGAAGTGATGAAAATGGGCCAATCCCCTTTGTCTCCATTGCCTATGATTATCCATGATAAGGTGATGGTCCAAGTGTCTTATTTGTCATGCATTTATTGAGTTTGTGCAAGCTTGACTCTTTGGCCATCGTGCATCGAAATGCGTGATTGATGGCTTGAGAGTCGAGCACTACACTCCTTTGAGCTTCAAACATGATAAGGGATGTGGTTGCATACATATTTTCTTGCAAATATATTGCCATGCCTCTGTTTGTGCTCTGTTACAGGAAAAAGGAGAGTTTGCAGGAAGAGATGGTCGATCGGCTATCTAGTGTGCCGATCGGCTAACAACAATTGGCCGATAGTCTCAAAATTAGTCGATGACCATTATCCACTGGCCGATGGCCACCCCTCTTGGCCGATGACCTCTCAGAATGTCCATGAGGTAGGTCAGAAGCATCATAGAAGTTGGCATAATTTTCAGAGGTGTAGAAGTGTGCAAATAGAGGTAACATGAGGCATGGTAACGGATTTCCGATCTAGGCGATCGAGCATGCATCTTCTAACTCTTAGAACTGAGCTGAGGCTTTGTACTTTGTAATTAGCTTTACTTGATTAGTTAGCTTTTGAATTTGTGATTAAACTAGCTAATTTGTTAATTAGTTAACGTGTTGTAATAATTAGCTTAGTGTTAGCTAGTTATTCAATTTGATTATGTAATAATTAGTCTAATTAGATTATTAGATTAGTTAGAATAGCTTAGCGTAGCTAGCTTAGTGTACTCATTCAGACACTCCGTCGAGAGGGCCAACTGTTGTAATAAGTGTGCGCGAGTGAGTGAATGTCTTCCAACCCCACGTCTTTCTCCTTTTATTTACCTACTTTCAGTGGTTAGTTTTAGGGCATATTTCAATTAGCATCCTTATGCTTTCATGTGTGCATCATTCATTTGTCTTGCATGCACCGGGCTCAGCGCATCATACAAACTGCATTGTATTTCAATATACCAATTTGAATACATGTTATCTAGTTGCATTCACATGACATCTTAGAATAGCCGAGCCTATCTTAGTTGCATTTTGCATGTGTTGCATTAAGCATTCTCGACATAGCTAGGGTCATGCATTGATTTCTAACATAGCTTTTGTTTTGGCTCAGAGTAGTAGGTAAACTTTTATGCTTTAGCATCCTTGCATGAGTGTGAGTGTTGCCATGATAGCATGCTTGCCATGAGGCTATTTGCTTAAATGCTAAACTGCATAAATGCCTGTGGATGAAGGCTTCATTCCTTGAATTGGAACAATTCATCGAAATGCGAGTTTTAAGCCCACTTTGCGGTATGGCAAAAACTATTGTTTTCTAAGCCCACTTGAGGGTGGCAAAATCCGCGTCTTAGCCTACTTGCGAGTAGCACATTCAAACCATTTTCAAACAAACAAGCATGAAATGTTTTGTTCCAACTTGAGTGATTTAGTCTATACTTGTATGTAGTGCGCATCACATAGTAATTCTAGATTAATAACCGGAATAAGAACACATGTGTTTTCAAAAACAACATATCATGTTAGTAGAGGCCGATCCTTTGATCGGGCGAGCGAGGGTGCTCATTTCAGGACCTTCCCCTCTCGTACCCAAGTTCCCAAGCCGAGGCAACTTTGGTGATGACAGACACGTGGCCTTAGGCATGAGTCAAGGTTTCCTAAATTCTCCCAAAATAAAATATTTAGGTGGCGACTCTATATCTGGCAAAGCAGTCCATGTTCGGCACTTCTTTATAAAAATCAATTTTTCAAAACGATTTGCCGGATTTGGACTCTTTGGTGATTTATCGGTCTTGCATTGCACTTTGCGAGATTAGATTCAGAACCGTGACATTGAGTCCGAACTGTAGTAGCTAATGAACAAAACGGATTTCGCGCCATTCCCGTGCGGAGCTGAGACGTTCGGGCACGTCAACATTCGTCGCTTGAGCTGTTTGCAAAACACGCAAACTTCTGGAAGCATGCATTTTATGCTCAAGCATACTTTTGGTCACTTGAGCGGAAGTGCAAAAATAAGGCGTTCACTCGAGCGCAGAATCTGTCGCTCGAGCGTGGAAACAGAATTCTGAAGTTTCCAGATTTGCTTCCAAGCTTCAATCTCAAACTCCAAGCTATAAATTTGGTTCTTTTGGTCAAAAACTTAAGGAAACCCTTAGAAACTTGTAGGATATCATAAATTGAAGATCATTTCGCAAAATCAAGGCCCAATAACAAGTGAATTTGTTGAATTCAAACTCAACACTCATGATATAAACATGTAATAATTTTCTTGAACTTAGACCTTTCAAATCATGCTCAAACAAAGGAACTTGATGAAAAACAGGATGAAGTTTCATAATTACGTTGAAAACATGGCATGCATGGAGAATTTACTTGAAATCAACTTCAAAACTACCATAAAATGCACATGCATGCTCTACTCTTCTTCTTTCCTACTACCTTAGTTCATTTCATGCACTAACCTTTAATTTTCCTTTGAATTTACAAATTAAATGAGTTAACTACATAATTCAAGGGTTGAATTCCTTACCTATAAGTTTCAATTTTTTGAGTTCATGAATGATTCTTCCCAATGTCTCAAATTCTAGCTAAGTTTAAGTCAATTCCTCCCAATTCTCTAGCAATCACCCTAGTTGAGCTCAAGTTTTCCCTTTTCTCTCCCTCTTTCACGTTTGAGCTATGAGGAGTGTGTAATGAGAGTGGGAAAAACAATGTATTAAAGGAGTCAAAGTGGCCTTATATAGGCTTGTAGACACCCCATTTTTGACCGTCCTCAAGACTGGGACGTCATCACTTGTGCATATGATGATCATCTTTGTTTGTGTTTGTTTTGAGAGCCCGAAGTCCTCGGCGGAACACCTTCTCTTTGAGCATTTAGACCTTGTCCTTTCTGTGCCTTGTTTTGGATCAAAACTTGGTGCCTGGAATCTTGTGGTGACCTGTCGGCCACCACCAGAGGATGTCGGCCATGGCTTGTGCTTGTTGGCCATTGGTGTGGCCGGTCGGCTACCAGTCTCTTTTTCCAGATATTTGTTGATATTTGTTGACAACTGTGCTAGCTGTTAGCACATTGAGCTGCATCTCCCTACACGTATATGGTAGGATGTTTCTAAGCTCAAGGCATGTTTTTCTATATATAGGGGGGTTCCTCTCCCGTTTTTGAGGGTTAGAAAATTTAGAGCAAAAACCTCTCTCTCTCTCTCTCTCTCTCGTAGATTTCTCTATCTCTCTAACAATTTTGTGCCTACTTGCTTGTTTTCTCTACTTTTTTGCATACACATCCAAAATCAAATCCTCTTACCTTTGAGATGACGTTATTTGGGATCTTCTTGGAGCTCTTGAAGGTGGTTTTAGCTTGGTTTGAGCCTAGAATTGCCCTTTGCTTTAAGAGGTAGTTTACTTGTCCTGTTGATTTTGTTTTGCAAGTTTGTTTTACCATCTTTTCTTACTATTTTGGGGCTGGTTTTGAACTGAAAAAAGCTCTGTTTTTGTGGCCTAAAAGTGCTGGTTTGGGCCTCTTTTTAGTTAAGGAGTGGTTCACCCTTCTTACTTATTAGTTTGTAAAGCTTTTGTTCCTTTATTCATCACTTTCAAATCAACTTTTTTAGGCTTTTTAACCACTGAATTTCAAAGGTTTTTTAGTGGCAAAAAAACTCATTTTGAAGTCCAAATTTGGAGGGGTTAGCCTCCCCTCCTTGTGTCTTGTTTGCATGCCTAGTTAGCTTCACATGTTAGCATGTTTTTTTAGCTTAAGTTAGCACAAGTCTAGCATGTCTTAGCCTCTGTAATAACATGTTTTAGCTCTTTTTTGGGTTGGTTAGTTTGTTTGAGTCTTGTTTTGCACAGTTGTAGTGTAACCCATGTATTAGCATGTTTTAGACCATATGTTTTAGACCATATTTAGGGTTGTTTTGCCTCTAGTTTTGGTTATTTGTTTTATTTGAGCCTTGTATGGCATGGTTGTAGTGTTAATTCCTTCACTAGCTTAGTGTTTTAAGGCTTTAACCCTCATTGGTGTAAGTTGATTGCATGTTTTAGTGTTTTTTCTACTTCATTTCAACCCTTACAATCTCTGCAATCTCCCTCATTTCTTCACCTTTTGGTTTTGCTTTGAAAATGGTTTCAAACCACTTGTTTGCCAAAGTGTGAAATGGAGGTGCTACACCTAATGGTTTAATCCCTTAGGGGGTTCATTACCAACAGTGTAATGCCTCTTTCATGCCCAAAGCAACTTGTGGTTTGAACCCTCCTTCCATTAGAGGACAATCACCAATGGACTAAAGTGATTAAATAAGGGATTTGGTAATTAAAATGAGTAAACAAAATTGGCAAGTAAAAGAGCAAGATAAGCATTCCTTTATGTTGCATTGCAAGTGTTCAAATCAGACGTTAATTTGAACACAAGGAAAATGGAACATTTCATACTCAAAAGTGATGAAATATGCCGCTTTCTTTGGTCTCCATTGTCCTTGATCATGTATGATAGAGTGATGGACATTTTGGTCTTGTTTTTGCATTTATTAAAATTGCATAATTGGTTTCGAAAGCCATCATGCAATGAAATTGCTTGATTGATGGTTTGTGAACCAAAGCTTGTCCCTCCTTTGATTTCCCCATGAAAAGGAGAGGCAAAGTGTGCAAACAACCCTTGAGAAATACACTGCTTTGCTCTGTTTTGCTCTCTATTGCAGCAAGGAAGTTCAAACCAGCAGTGGCTGACAGCCATCACCAGTGGTCGACCGGTCACTGATGGTAGCCGACCAGCCACCATTGGTAGCTGACCGGTCCCCTGTTGGCCACCAATGAAAATTGAGCAGTGTGTTGGTAAGGTGGAGGAGAGATGTTCTGGAAGTGGGCAGCATTTTCAGTGACCAAATGTGCAAACAGAGGCTTGCAGCAGCAAAACAGGGGCTTTTCGGGTGGAAACCAAGCACGTGCATGAGCCTCCACTGCATTTCAAGCTTATTTAATGCTTAAATATCTAGCTTAAATACGCGTTGTAATTAATTAGTTGTAGCTAATTCAGAGTTGTAAATAATTAGTTAGTTTAACTAGTTATTCAATTTCAGTTTGTAATAATTAGTTAACTAGAATAGTTAATTAGTTTTGGTTTGTAATAATTAGTTAGCTTAATTAGCTTAGCGTAGCTAGTTGGTTAGCTTATTCATTCGGACCCTCCTTCGCGAGGGCGTAATGTTGTGATAAGTGTGTGTGTGTGTGTATATTTTCCAACCCCACGACTTTCTCCCTTTTATTTAATCGCTTTTGATGGTTAGATTAGGGGCATATTTCAAATTAACATACCTCATGCTTGCATCCATTCATCTTGTCTTGCATACACCAAGGCTCGGCTTATCATTTAAACTGCATTGTCATTTCAATATCTTATTCGAATACGTGTTTAAATCGCATGTTGTTCAAATCGAATCATATGCCATATTAGTAGCCGAGCCTATTAATTGCATATTGCATGTGTTGCATTAGACACTTAACATAGTTAGGAATCATGCATATTTTACTAACTCATGTTTTCCTAGCTTGGAGTACTAGGTGAGTTTTCACGCTTTAGCATACTTGTATAAGTGTGAATGTTGCCATGTCTGGCATGCTTGCCATGAGGCTATGTGCTTAAATGCTAAATTACTTGAATGCCTGTGGAAGAAGGCTTGTTGTTTGAATTGGAACAATTCAACAAATGTGCGTTTTATGCCCACTTTGTTGAGTGGCAAATCATGTTTTAAGCCCACTATGTTTGGTGGCAAATCCGCAAACTTTAAGCTCACTTGAGGTGACAAATTCAAACCATTTTTCGCAAACAAACATGAGTTGAATTGTTCGAAATTGAGCAAATTAGTCTATACTTGCTTGTGCGCATTACATAGTAAAGCTAGTTTAATAATCGGAATAAAAACACATAATGTTTATAAAAAATCATATTATGATTAGTAGAGGCCGATCTTCGATCGGGCGAGAGGGGGTGTTCAATTCATGACCTTCCTCTCTCGTATCTAAGTTCTTGAGCCGAGGCAACTTTGGTGATGACAGACACGTGGCTTCGGCACGAGTCAGGGTTTCCTAAATTTCCCTAAAACAAAAAAAAAAAAAAAAATTTAGATGGCGACTCTGTATCTGGAAAACTAGTCCAATTTTGGCACTTTTTGATTCAAAATCAATTTTCCAAAATGATTTGACGGATTTGGACTCTTTGGTGTTTATCAGGAAGACTTCATTAATAGCTAATCAATTGACATTATTTACTCTAATTTAATCGTTCCGAATCGAATTTCAATTAAACCTACCACAATGTTCTAAAAATTCCAAATAGTACATATATCAAGCTAATTTCACAATCGGATGCCGATAAGGCCTTCGATTTATAGAACAAAATAGAAATTCAAACAGATATGTCTACGATGAACAGATAAAAACACAAATTATGCAACACATATGCAATTAATTCAAAATCTGATCTTAATAACTTATTAGGCATATTAAATCGTGAATTAACGTTAATCACAGGTTAGGGTTGTTACAAAGCCTATGGTGGTAGCAGTTGCAGAAGAAGGGAGGTTGGCCTTAGAAGAGAGTACGAGTCCGTTGCCTGAGTGCTTTGAGGACTTATCTGAGGGAGAGTATGATCCAAGCTACTACATTGGGCCGATTGATCAAGTTAAGCCAGAATTGGTGTTGCTGAATGTAACGGAGGTCAATGTGGTTAGAGAGGATGGCCCGAGTCAATGGTTGGATGATTTGGCGGAGCTAGAGGAAGACTTAGACAACCTGCAGTTCTTTGACGAACAAGATCAAGGGAATGTGCCAGTTGACTGGTTTGATTTGAATGGATCAGCAAACAACTCCGGGTGGTTAAGTGATGAACCGGACATGGAGGAAGGAACTGAAACAAGACCAAAAGAAAAGGGAGCAAGAATTGCTACAGTGACCGGAATGACCAATGAAAAGGGAAAACTACCGGAGAACACCAGTGTGGAAAGTTCAGCTCAGGAATTGGGCATTGTGAGTACTGTGGACACAGAACAGGAAACTACATTGAAGCAGTTTGCATAAAAGAGGGTTGAAGACAAACAAAAAGCTGTAATGACCCAATACCTTGTGGAGAATAGTTGTGAGATGAAAGTGAAATTGTTTGTCAGCTGCTAGAGGTATGTGATGGGATGACGACGATCTATATATGGCCCACACCGACGAAGATTGGGGTCAGTGCCTTCCAGACAACACATAGTACGCTGAAGAGATAGATCACATGACAAGAAGTGGGCAATAGTTCAACCCTCCGCACTTAGATCAAGCTGAGGCCTTTGGGAAAGATAGAGAGGTTGAAAAATAGAAAGAGAAGCAGTTGGAGGAAGAGGCAATGTTAAAGAAACTAAAGAAAATCCAGGCCGACATCTCAATTTGGGGTCTTCTATGGCCTCCCAGGTGCATCGACAGGCTGTATTATTAGCAATGGACAAAGCCAAACTATCCATTGACACTACCCTTGAAAAGCTCGTGGGATTAGTTTTCCCAGGTGGTGCCAACCCAACCTAACCTTTTCCGAGAAAGAACTGCCGCCGAAAGGCTCAGCACACAATAAATCCCTGTACATATTAGTTGAGTGCAAGGAAAAATAGGTGCCAGTGGTGTTGGTTGATACTTGTTCAGCTATCAACGTCTATCCATCCCGCATAGCTTATGCCATCGGCCTGAAACCAGCAGACTTTGTGCCTATAGCCCAAGTGATTCGAGCATATAACAATACAAGCAGGGAGGTTATGGGCACGATACAAATTTGAGTTCAGGTGGGCCCAACTAAGTAGGATGTCAAGTTCCACATCCTGGATATGTTGGCCACTTTCAACTTACTGCCAGGGAGGCCTTGGCTGTATCTTGTGAAAGTAGTCTCCTCTACCCTCTATCAAATGTTGAAATACCCTCCCGGAAAAGGAGTGGCGATTGTGTTCGGGAATTCATCCATACATCCCCCACCAGAGGTAACTACACCTGTGCTGGAGATTGTTCATGGTAAGGAGGATGTATTCCTCTTAGGGTTTACTCTAACCGAGGCTCGGGCAGTGCAAACCATCTTGGCAGCAGATAAGGCCATGTATGTCAATGCCCAATCAATATATTTCATGAACAAGCTGCAGCATGTGCCTGAAATGGGACTGGAAAGAAGTGGCCGGAAGGGCGTCACAGCACTGATAGATATGCCGTATAATCGACATGCCTTTGGTCTGGGTTATGTACCCACTAAAGAGGATTGGGTCAAGAAAATGGAAGAGATGGCAAGTAGAGCTAGAGCCGAGCAGGCCGGGAAACACTATGAGCTTGTTCACAGGTCGATCTGGGGAACGCTGAATGGTCACTTTGTTTGGGAGAGTGAAGACTTCCCCTTTTGCAGTTTTCCTAAACCCTGGATGAATTCTGCGAAGCAGCGTGTTCCCAGCTTCGAAATTTTCTTCGACTTGCAGTTGCAAAACAGTGATACTGAGGAAAAGGCTAAACCAAATGCTGAAGTTGAAAAGAGCATGGAAAGTGACTCGGACAACAGCGAGCTGGGAGTAGAGGCAACACTGGCATGTCTACTTCTAGATCCTCTGGCCGACTCAGAGAGCTTAGGGGATAACCTGACCATCTCTATTATCGGGGACCAACCGGGTGTGAACCCGTCCAGTAGCATTTTGGATGCATTTGAAGCACCATCTTTTGTTGGCAGCTAGAGAAGGGCTACCTGTCTAGTTCTGAGTCGGGTGATGAACCAGAATCTGATTCCATAGAGTCTGTGGAGTCGAAATCAGATTCCGATTCTTCTGAGTCCAAGTCTGGTATTCCTGGGGGTGATAACCCGAATGCCAAGGTCTTGTTTAGGTCCTCTTTTTCTTTTGCTTTTGAGTCGGTTGTAACCAAAGAGCTGGATGAGCTAGACCTTATGAATGAGAATGTTGTTGACTCTGAATATTTCTCTGTGCCGCTTGTTTATTACATTGACCAAGATTTTCAGAATTTTAATAAAAACGAAAGGGAAGGAATTCCTTTGGTTTTGAAAAATTTGATTAATCGAGAGGAGGAGAGGTTTGCAAAACCCCTTGCTGATGAAATCATTTCTATTAACATGGGTACTGAGAAGGATCCGCGTCTGGTCCAGATCGGGTCTACGTTGTCTTCCGATGAGTGCGAGCGCTTAGTCACTTTATTAAAAGATTTCAAAGATGTTTTCGCGTGGTCCTACGAAGACATGCCTGGAATCGATCCTGAGATTGTACATCATCGGATCCCTCTCGACCCCGAGGCCCGGGCCGTCAAGCAGAAGTTGCGGAGAATATGTCCGGATTGGGTTCTGAAGATTAAGGCAGAAGTTACCAAACAGATCAAGGCAGGGTTCTTGCTTGGGTCTGAGTATCCAACGTGGTTAGCCAACATTGTTGTAGTCCCAAAGAAGAATGGCAGAATTAGAGTCTGTGTCGACTTCAGGGATCTGAATAAGGCTAGTCCGAAGGATGATATTCCCCTGCCACATATTGATGAGTTGGTAGACTTCATTGCGGGCCATGCATTGCTCTCCTTCATTGATGGATTTTTCGAGTATAACCAAATTCTGATGACGCCCGAAGACAGAGAGAAAACCATCTTCACTACGCCATGGGAAACCTACTGTTACAGGGTGATGCCGTTTGGGCTTAAGAATGTCGGGGCTATTTATCAAAGGGTTGTAACCACTATTCTGGATGATATGATCCACAAAGAGGACGAGGTGTACGTGGACGACATGATTGTCAAGTCCAAAGAAAGAGAGGGCCATTACACCGCCTTGAAGAAATTCTTTTAACGGATCAGAGAATACCGGTTGAGGTTGAATTCGCAAAAGTGTACTTTCGGCATGACAGTAGGGAAAATACTGGATTTCTTGATCACACAGAGGGGCATCGAGGTAGATCCTTTCAAAATCAAGGCCATCCTAGAAATGCCACCACCAAGGACTTAAAAGGAGGTGCGAGGCTTTCTGGGTAAAGTGCAATTTATAAGACGGTTTATTGCTAAATTAACCTTGACTTGTGAACCACTTTTTGGTCTCCTGAAGAAAGGAAAGAAATTCCGATGGGATGATTGATGTCAATTCGCTTTAGAGCAGATTAAGCAGTACCTTCAGAATCTGCCTGTGTTGTCGCCGCCAGAGCCGGGGATGCCTTTGATTTTGTATCTGTCAATAACGGACACCACAATGGGATGCATGCTTGCTCGAAAATATAAGGATATGGTGGAGAAAACCATCTACTACTTGAGCAAGAAAATGTTAGATTATGAGACCCACTATACTCCGTTGGAGAAAGCTTGCCTAGCCTTGGTATGGGCTACCAGGAAGTTGAGGCATTACTTGTTAGCTCACTCCGTAATTCTGGTTTCGAGATTAGATCCCATCAAATATCTCTTTGAGAAACCAGCACTTACGATAGGCTAGCCCGTTGCTTGCTTCTTTTCTCCGAATTTGATCATACTTATGTTATCCAGAAGTCGGTCAAGGGGAGAACTGTAGCGGAGTTCCTGGCAGATCACCCGGTAGAAGGGAATGAAGCGGTAGAATACCTATTCCCAGTTGAAGCCATTCTACAAGTTGAGGAGGAGACTTAGATAATGTACTTTGATGGAGTGTCCAATCAATATGGTTATGGGATAGGTGTGTTGCTAATAGCACCCGACAACTCCCATATACCTTTAGCCTTCAAACTCCTCATTAAGGTCTCTAACAACGAAGTAGAATATGAAGCATGTATCGCTGGTTTGGAAGCTGCCCTAGAACTAGGGGCAAAAAGGTTGGACGTTATCAGGGACTCGAACCTAGTTGTGTCTCAAGAAAATGGAGACTGTAAAGTTAAGGAAGAAAAGATGAAGGCTTATCACCAGACCCTAGATGTCCTAATTCCTAGGTTTGAAAAGCTGACATTCACACATCTACTGAGGGAGAACAATAGGTTCGCTGACGCTTTATCAACTTTGTCATCCATGATAGATATCCCTCTTGGAATCCGAATGCGTCCAATCATTATTGAGCAGAAATACATGCCTGCCTATGAGACTATCGCCGCAATAGATGAAGCGCAAGATCAAAATCCTTGGTACTACAATATCTGGAACTTCTTGGAAAATGAGATTTATCCACCAGGGGCAAATGCCAAGGACAAAAGGGCAATACGGCGAATGGTCGTTCAATTTATCATCTGCGGAGGTAAACTGTACAAGAGAGGTCATTTGGGAATGCACAAGTTATGTGTCGAAGAAGAGGAATCAAAGCGCCTGATGGAGGCCATCCATGGAGGGGAGTGCAGAGTGCACATGAACGGAGTAATGTTAGCCCAGAAGATTCTTAGGCAAGGTTACTACTGGTCTACCATGGAGGATGATTGTATTGGTTTTGTTCGGCGATGCCACAAATGCCAAATTCATGCTAATCGTATGAATATCCCATCGTCAAAACTGTACACCATGACTTTACCATAGCCTTTCTTGGTCTGGGGCATTGACGTCATAGGTGCAGTCACACCAAAAGGATCGAATGGGCATGAATACATTCTAGTGGCAATTGATTACTTCACAAAGTGGATGGAAGCTCAGTCCTATGCAGTGTTGAAAGCAACGCATGTGGCTAAGTTCATCATAAACAAAATCATTTGCTGATACGGAGTCCGAAACGAGATCATTTCAGATAATGGCTCCCACTTCAAGAAGGAAATGATAGACTTGTTGGAGAAATACAATGTGGTTTTTCATAAGTCATCTACATACCGGCCACAAACCAACGGAGCTATTGAGGCTGCCAACAAGAACATCAAAAATATTTTGCAAAAGATGGTTGAGACCTAAAGGGATTGGCCAGATAAATTGTCATTCGCACTCTGGGGCTATAGAACTTTAATCCGAACGTCTACAGGGGCAACTCCTTATTCTATCGTCTATAGGATGGAAGCTGTTCTACCAATTGAAATAGAAGTCCCGTTGCTGCGAGTTATGGCCGAGTGTCAAATAGTAGAGGCGGACTGGCAAAGAGCAGGTTTGAGGAGCTGATGTTGTTCGATGAGAGAAGGCTGAAAGCATTGTATCACGTTCAGGGCTATCAACGTAGGATTGCCAGGGCTTTTAACAAGAAAGTTAAATCCCAGAATTTCAAAGAGGGAGATATGGTGCTGAAAGACAACCGAACTCCCATCCATGACCCTAGGGGCAAGTTCAAACCCAATTGAACTGGTCCTTACATCATCAAAACTATTTGGTCTAGTGGAGCTATTATTCTCATGGACTTGGATGGCCAGGAATTTTCCCAACCGATCAACATGGACAAGTTGAAGAAATATTATCCCTGAGAGGCTTGCTAGGCTGAAAACCCAGAAGGGCGACCTAGGCAAAAGTTAGAGTGGAAAAAATTAGAAATAAAGAAAAACTAAGCTCGCAATGTTGAAAACCCTAAAGGGCGGCATTGGCAAAAGTTAGAGCGCAAAAGTAGAGTGTTAATACTCAAGTGAACCCCAACCGAACCACGTAAGGCCTGATTCCCATCTTCGGGATACGTAGGCAACTTCATCCTAAAGTTCGGCCGTAATCACCTCCAACTCAACTGTCCTGTCCATGTGTCTGATTAGGTCATCTTTGTCTGTTCTTTATCTGAAGGTTCGATTGTGATCTTTACTCTGAGAGAAGAGCTGGTTACAGTGCAGAGCAGTGCTATTCAGTCAAGGGGCAATTTGTGATCTTTTGATTCGGGGTTATACATCTTGAGGACTAATTCCGTGCATGTCAAGTGGTGATCCTTTTTGAAAATGGTTTTGGAAAGTTTTGATAAAAGTTGATTTTTGTTCAAATTTTACCTTTTACAACTTAGACCATTTTTGGACCAAAAGGAAAATTTTCAGTGCTCACAACTTTAATTTCATTGATTTCAATACAAAGTTCTCCAACTCTCTGATATAAATCAAAGTTGCTTTTATTACATTAAAAAACAAAAAAACATGAAAAGAAAGGTCAAAGCAATAAACTAGGGGCATAAATGAGTCAGGTGCTCCTATGTCACCCGCTTGTACTTGTGGAAGCTTCTGATGCCAAAGTGGGCCCGGTTTATACCTCATCCTCGAGCCAAGCCAAGCACTCGCCAGAAAGGGCGCAACTGAAACTAGGGGCAGGGGCTAGAAGCTCCCTCGTCCTTCAAGCAGTGAGGTACCTAGCCAAGTGTGAACCTCGGATGGGGAATGAAATTGGGTACTCTACCCCCTCATCTGGGCGGATCTGATCATGCCCAACCTGCCATCTGAACCAGAAAGGGAAGTAGAATACACAGTGTGTGAGGCTGATTAGTTGAATCCCAGGTTGTCGAGTCATGCTGTAGCTCATCTCAGTCAGATTAAGCCAGGGGTAACGCCAAACAATGTCAACAGCAGACCAATTGCACATCCAGTAGCACCACCATCCCTCATTCGAGAAATCCACTAGTCAGTGGTGAAAGAAATAGCCTCGGGCTGAGTACTCAGGGCAAGAGTCCATTACCTTCAGCTTATCCAAAAGCTACACCTGGGAAAGGATGAAAGAAAAGAGAGATTAAAGAATAGTGTAGCTCAACTTTTTCGCGCCCCCTTTTCGGAGGGCTCGAATTGGTCCTATAGTTCGGACTCCTGTCACAGTTCTGAATCTAATCTCACAAAGTGCAATGTGAAACTGATAAACACCAAAGAGTCCAAATCCGGCAACTCTTTTTGGAAAATCGATTTTCAATCAAAACAATGCCAAAATTGGACTGCTTTGCCAGATTACAGAGTCGCCACCTAAATATTTTATTTTGGGAAAATTTAGGAAACCCTGACTCGTGCCAAAGGCCATGTGTCCATCATCACCAAAGTTGCCTCGGCACAGGAACTTGGGTACGAGGGGGAAGGTCATGAATTGAGCACCCCCGCTCGCCTGATCAAAGATCGGCCTCTACTAATCATGATAAGAGATTTTTTAAAAAACCTTATGTGATCTTGTCTGGTTATTAGCTAACTTTACTATGTGACGCACATAAGCAAGTATAGACTAAATCGCAAGACTTGGAATGAATTCAATTCATGTTTGCTTTCGAAAATGGTTTGAAGTTGCCACTCTCAAGTGGGCTTAAAGATGCGGATTTGCCACCTCAAGTGGGCTTAAAACAAAATTTTGCCACTTCGCAAAGTGGGCTTAAAACATAAATTCGTTGAATTGTTCCAATTCAAGCAACAAAACCTTCATCCACAGGCATTCATGCAGTTTGTCATGTAAGCACATAGCCTCATGGCAAGCATGCAAAACATGGCAGTATGGCAATCACACTCATGCAAGTATGCTAAAGCATTAAACTAACCGAGTACTCCAAGTCAAAATAGAAGCTAGTTAGAAAAAATGCATGATCCTAACTATACAAGATGTCTAATGCAACACATGCAATAATGCAATTAATAGGCTCGGCAACTAATATGGCATACAAAGCAACTTGAACAACATGCTTTTAAATGCGTATTCAAAGAAGTGTATTGAAATTGCAATGTAGTTTGAATGATGCGCCGAGTCTCGGTGCATGCAAGACAAATGAATGGATGCAAACATGCGAGCATAAGGTATGTTGATTGAAAAATGTTCCTAATCTAACCATCGAAAGTGGTTAAATAAAAAGGAGAAAGACGCGGGGTTGGAAGACATGCACACACGCATGCACACTTATTACAACATTGTGCCCTCACGAAGGAGTGTTCGAATGAATAAGAGTTAAGCTAATCTAAGCTAAGCTAACTAAACTAATCCAATTAAACTAATTAGACTAATTATTACAAATCAAATGAATAACTAGCGAACTAATTACTAACTATTACAACACTTTAACTAATTAGCAAACTAATTAATTAAATTACAACACAAATGTACATGAACTAATCATGCTAAATATTAGATTATGCTGCCACTGCTCCGCCTCAGGAAGTGGAAGATGCACACGCTCGGTTTTCGCCCTGGAAAGCCACCGTTTTGCTCTTGAGAGGCTCTGTTTGCAGGGTTGACTATGCTCCAGAATCTTTCTGCTCCACCATACAAAAAACTTGCTAAGGATTGCACCAGTGGCCTGCCGGCCATGGGAGGTTGCTGCCGACCATCTGCCGGCCAAAAGTGTGCCTTGCCGGCCAAGAATGAGGCACTACCGGCCATTGGTGCTTTGAGTCACCACACTACAACAGAGCACAAACAGAGGAAAAGAGGGGTTTTTCCAGGGGTTTATTTGTACTGTGCCTCTCCTTATCATCTCAAATCCTTAAAGGAGTGGCACACTTGAATCCAAAACCACCAACCAAGCATCTTCAATGCATGATGGTCAAAGAACCAAGGAGTACAATTTCATTGTATTCAAAAACAAGACTCAAGACTACCACCTTATCATGTGTGATCAAAGGCAATGGAGACCAAGGAAATTGGCTCATTTCATCACTTTGAGTATGAAATGCTCCAATCTTCCTTGTGTTCAATATATCGTCCGATTGAACACATGCAATGCAACACAATATGCTTATCTTGTTCAAGTTTTACTTGTCACTTTTGTTTACTCGTTTTAAGTTACCAACTCATTATTTAATTAATTTAGTCCAAGGTGAGTGTCCTCTAATGGAAGAGGTGTCAACCAAGGGATGATTTCAGGCAAGAGAGAGATCATGCCTTTGGTTAGTAGAAACCCTCAAAAGAGGATTAAAACCATTAAGCACAAATCTCAATCTCAAGCTTAAACACAACCCTAAGGCTAACCAACCCTCAAAACAAATGAAAAAGTGATGAAATGAGGGAGGTTGCAGAGATTGTATGTGCTGAAATTAGGATGCAAAAAGCACTAAAACATGCAAGCAAGCCACACAAATGATGGTTAAAGCCTTAGAATACCAAACTACTGAAGGAATTAACACTATAGGCATACAATACAAAGCTCAAAAGGCACAAGCGCTCTAAAATAGTCCTCAAACAACTTAAAAGAAGTCCTAAAATATGTTGGAATTGAGCTAGAAATAGCTAGAATAATAGGCCAAAACATAGCGCAAGTTAGACTAGTAAGCACAATTGCACTACAAGCATACAAAGGAGGCCTCAAGTGCTCCAACCAGCCCAAAATAGAGCTAAAGTAAGTCAAAATAGTAGCAAAATCATGCTGAGATTAAGCTAAGTTAGGCTAGAAAATCATGCTAACATGTGAAGCTTTCTAAGCATGGAACCAAGACACAAGGAGAGGAGGCTAACCCTTCCTATTTTGGACTTCAAAACATGGTTTTTACCACTTAAAATCCTCTAAAATTCAGTGGTTAAGAGGGCCAAAAAAGTTGATTTGAAAGTGTTGGAAGATAGCACAAAAGCTTTAACAAACCAAGGAACAAAAGGGTAAACCACCCCTAACTCAAAAGGAACCTCAAACCACTTTTTTTAAACCATAAAAACAGAGATTTTAAGAGGTCAAAACCAGCCTTAAAACAGTATGTAAAGATGGCAAAACAAGTACTTAAATAAAGTTCAAAATACAAGTGTTCTACCTCTTGAAGACAAGATGCAATTTAGGCACTAAAACCAAGCTAAACCAAGCTAAAATCCTCTTCTAAAGCTCAAAGAGGGCCTCAAGTAACCTCAACTCAATGGTGATCAAGTTTGATCAAGGGTTCATGTGCAAAAGTGTAGAGAATTTAGGCTATAAGGCACAAAATATCAAGAAAGAGAGAATTCTAGAGAGTGAGAATTTTTTTGTCTTCCAAATTTTCTAACCCCCCCCCCCCCACATGCAAGAGAGGGCTTCTATATATAGACAATGTAAAATCTCCTCATAAAGATCCAGCCACACACGTGTTGGAAGATGCTTCAATCTGTGCAAACAGCTGACACAAAATATCAGAAAATATCTACTGATACACTAGTGGCCGGCCAACTATCAGTGATGGTTGGCAGGGCTTCATTGATGGCCGGCAGGGCACATCAATGGCCGGCAGGCCAAGAGCCATGGCCGCCAGTGCCCAAGGATGGCTGGCAGGCCATCAACAACATCATGCTGAAAGGACCTAAACATGGTCCAAAGATGAGACAAAATGGATGCAGGGTTTGGAAAACTCAAACCTGTGGCGTTCCGCCGCGGACTTCGAGCACTCAACGAGCAATCAAACTCATCATCAGATGTACCTGCAAGAACATCCAAGTCTCGAGGATGGTCAAAAATGGGGTGTCTACAGTTGCCCCTCTTTGACAGAACTCAGAGTCACAAAAATGACGTGCGTAAATGTCAAAGCCCAGAGACGACCCATTTTGACAAGGCCGCAAGACTTAGACAAACATTCAAGATAACGATATATAGTTGCGCCCTCAGGCTGGGGCAAAATGCAAATGGTATGCACAATGCAAGAACATAACCTATGATCATGTAATGAGGCTGTAATGAAGCATTTAAATGCAAATGTCATGCAAAGAAAATGCCACATTTTAAACAAACCAACGAGGTACAGTAATCTCATACATGAGAAGAAGTAAGTAAATAAACACGCCACGCGTGAAAATCACAAGCCGAACCGCATTTCATGCAGAAATGATGTAAGAATATTATACAAACTTAACTACGCAACGCACAGGAAAGGCTAAGAGCGACCGTCGGGCACACCCAAGGTCTCAAATAAGATTCCGACGTGTTGCACACACGAAAGGAAAAAAGGGCTGATGTGAACACCGGGACTCGCCCAAATGTTTCTAAAGTGTAACGTCCTAACGCATCGCACGTGAGAGGAGAAAGGGCAACGAGAACACTGAGACGCGCCCACGTGTCTCTAACCAAAAACGCCCTAACGCGTCGCGCGTGAGAGGAGAAAGGGCAACAAGAACACCGGGACGCGCCCACGTGTCTCTAACCGAAGATGTCCTAACATGTTGCACGCTAGAGGAGAAAGGGTAACGAGAACACCGGGACACGCCCACATGTCTCTAACTGAAAACGTCCTAACGCGTCGTACGTGAGAGGAGAAAAGAAGTTGTGTAAACACCGGAACTCGTCCGAACGCTTCTAACCAAAACAAGCAATGGTGTAAACACCGGACATACCCGAATGTTTCTAACCAGAAAAAGCAGTGTACACACCGGGGGGGAAAGTGTTATAAACATCGGAGCACATCCCAATGTTTCAAACCAAAACAGGGTGGTATAAGCATCGGAACATGTCCCAAATGCTTCTAACCGAAACAGGGTGAATCAAAGGACCGGAATGGTCACACCTAGAACTCCTCTGAATGAACCATACATATAATATCGTGCATGTAGAGAAAGACACTTAACAAGTGTGATATGATAAGAATGCACGTTCTATGCAAGCTAAACAACCGATATATGAAGGTGACGACATACTCTATGCAAAATTGAAAGCATATTCTATTCATGAGATAAGAGCATTTCTATGTAAAGTTGAAAACAAGCGCACACTCCGAGCAACACCAAAAGGCATATTTTGTGCAACTATACAAATGCACATTCTATTCAAGATTAGCAAGTGCAGCAAACGCAATGGTGAAATGCATGTGTAATGCAACAATAAAATGCAAATTTTATGCAAACGTAGCAAATGCATGTTCTATGCAACATCGGAAAATGCACATTTTTATGCAATAATGAAGATATAATCATTTATCCCAACTTCGAGAATAGCTTATGATTTACTACTCGGAAGAGTTGCAATATGTTAAAAGGATATACCTTGTTTGTGTTGATGAGTGGCGACCATTGCACACTGGAAATGCAATTTTGAACTTTCGTGAAGCCATTCTGAATCAAACACCAAATAGCCCCTGCACTTTTTGGAATCCAAGGACACAAAACCGAGCCAGGGATACAGGAGAGACTTTTGGAAATTGCCGGCCACCTGCCGGCCACTGGTGTGCCCCCGGCCACCAGTGTGCCCCTGTCGGCCATCGATGTGCCACTGTCGACCATCAATGGCAGATTTAGGCAAAATGGACTTTTCACTCTTGGGTCTTTAAGTACACAGCTCTAAACTTCATTTCCCCACAAACCCTTGCTCGAAAATCACTTCCCTCTCTCTCTAGGTGCTCCTTCTGTCTCGATGCTCCTTCTCTCTATTTTGTGCATTCACTCTACTTTGCACTGTCTTGTGCACTCTCTGGTCTAGGAGACCTTAAATCCTCTAAAGGTGCAATTCCTTTGGTGTTTGTCGTGCCCGAACGACTTCCGGTGGTCTAGTATAGCCACCTGCCTGTGTTTGCGGTGAGTTCCCAGGAGATCAACTGAGATGGTGGAAACTAGAGTTCGAATGGCCGATGCCTAGAAAGCAAAGGTTCGGGATTTCTGAGACTAAAGTATGGTTTAAATACCCAGGGGTATATCCTCAGCTTGAAATCTGTATGGCAGCCCCATAGGTTGAGGTAGCGTGTATGCGCCTCAATTCTAGATACTGAACCAATCTAGTCTGTCACCTTGTTGGAGAATAGGGAAACCTGCGACCATAGCTAGGGAGAAAAGTAGTACCTGCGGTTTGGAAGCACGATCAGAAGAGGAAGATCCCCAGCAGCATAAGGTGAGTCATCACCAATTGCCCCTGTAAGGTACTTTCGAGAGCATCGCTTCCTAGCTGCATCATTGTATCTATCATAAGTGTTGCATAGCATCTATCGCATACATCTACTGTATTATTTGTTTCATCGCCTGCATCCTTTCCATGTTGAGCTTAGTTTGGCATGTGCTCATACCTTTCCTTAGTTGAAGCATGGTTTTGTCATGTGTCAATACCCATGCTGCGTTGAGGCCAATATTGGGGGTGTCGGCACCTCTACTGTGTTAGACATGGTCTAGTTTTGTGTCCATGCCTTTTCTAGATAGAAATGTGGTTTGGCTGCGCGCCTTATTCACTGCATCCATTGCATTGTAGTTTGTTTTGTTGCATTCAGGATATAGGATCACGATCTTTCCTCAGCAGATCATTCCTCACTTATATCATGCCACCCAATTACTTGTATGCTTTCTGCGAAACACATAGTTCTGCCTGTGCACACGCATATCCCACTCAGAGAATTGTTGTTTGAGAGTTCCGGCACCTTTTCTATGTTAAACATAGTTTGATTTTGCATCTCCATCCCTTTATGATATTTGTGTGGTTTTGTACTGCTTGTGGTTTGATTATTTCAATTACATTGTATATCATGTGCATTGTTTGGTTGCATTGCATGTCGTCTGTATTGTTTTGTTATATTATTATGTATCATTTTGCATTCTGCCCCTGAACTACGCTGATTTGATTCCTTGCAAAGGAATACGTAGGCAACCTTCGAGTTCAACCAGCTGCATTTGCATTTTGTTTGTTTGTCTAAGTCTTCGGCCTTGTCAAAAATGGGTCGTCTCTGGGCTTTGACATTCACTCCCGTCATTTCATAACTTATGAGTTCTGTCAAAGAGGGGCAACTGTAGACACCCCATTTTTGACCGACCTCAAGACTTTGATGTTATCGTTTGTGCACTCGGTGATTGCGCATGTTTGTGCTCGTTATGAGTTTCCAAAGCTTTCGGCTGAACGCCTTGTCTCGAAACCTCTTGACTCTTTTCTTTTGGTTTGCTTTTGGACCAGACCTTGGTGCCTTTGCCTGGAGGGAGAGAGAGGCCTGTAGGCCACTTTTTGTAGCTGTAAGCTACTTTTCCCTCTTGTAGGCCACTTGTAGTGGCCCGTAGGTTAGTTTCCGGAGCTTTCAGCTAAGTGCCTTGTCTTGGGGCCTCTTAGCTCCCTTCTTCTTGGTTTGTTTTTGGACCATACTTTGCTACCCCTTCCCTGGAGGGAGGGGAGGGCCTGTCGGCCACTTTTCGCAGTTGTAGGCCACTTTTTCCTCTTGTAGGCCACTTTAAGTGGCCGGTAGGCTAGTTAAAGTGGCCTACGACCATTTTTTTGTTTTTTCAGATATTTTTGGTGCCAGCTGTGCCAGCTGTTAGGCACAGAATGCATCCTCCATACACGTGTATGGAGGGATTCAAACAAGCTCTAAGCTTGTCAAGCAAGCTTGTGCTTGCATTGCTCTATATAAGGGGAGCTTCCTCCCCCTTTCAAGGGTTCAGAAAATTTGAGAGCTGAAAATATCTCTCTCTCTCTCTGGAATCCTCACTCTCTCTCTCTATATTGTGCTCAATAGTGCTTTAAAGTGTATTTTCTTCACACTTTTGCACTACAACACCTAGTAAAACACCATTGCCTTGTTGCTGAGGTATTTGAGGGTCTGGTTTGGACTCAAAAAGTTAGTTTTGGCTTAGAGAACTTGCTGTTTTGCTGCTGTGCTCCAAGGGTGAGCATGTTCCCCTTTTAAGCTTATTTTTGTTTACCATCTTAGCCACCTTTGCATGCTGTTTTAGGCTTGGTTGTTAACTACAAAAATCTTTATTTTTAAGTGTTTAAAATTGTTGTTTGAGGCCTTGTGGGAGTTGGGGGTGTTTCACCCCCTTGTATGCCTTATTTGTTAAGCTTTTGAGCCATCATTTGAAGCTTTTGTATTAGCCTTTGCATGGCCTTTCTACCACTGAAACTCAGAGGAATTTTAGTGGTGGAAAGGTGGTTTTGAGGTCCAAAATGGGAGGGGGTGGTCCCCTCTTCTCTTGTCTTGCTTGCTTGCCTTGTTGGCCTCATACTTAAGCATGCTTTTCTACTCTTTTGTGACTTAGCTCAAGCATATTTTTGTGACTTTTTGGACCTGCCATAACTCTATTTTTGGTTGGTTTGATCATTGGTTGCTTGCATCTTATACTTGTAGTGCAATCATGCTTGTTGGCCTAACATGCTCCATGCTTTAGTTCATCATTCTAGCATGTGTTAGCTTTGCTCCAACACATTTTTGCCACTGATTTAACATGCTTGAGGTCTGTTTTGAGTGATCTTGGTCATATATGGCTTGCTTTGTATAGCTATAGTGTAGTTGGACTTCACTAGCTTTGGGTTTAAGGTCCCTAACATGCTTTGAATGTGATGATTGCATGCCTTAGCCTCATTTCTTACATGATTTCAGTGTGTATGGTGTAGTCACACTCTCACATATTCCACTCTTTCAATGCTTTAGAGAGTTGTGCCTTATGCTTTGGTCATGAGCCAATTTGCATGCATGCTTGTCTAAGCTCTTGGGCTGCCATTTCAGCATATTTTTGGCCTCTAACTTGGCATGTTTGAGCTCTGTCCAGAGCTAGTTTAGTCATTTAGGCTATATATTACATGCCTCTTGTGTGAATGCCTTGATTAGCTTTGAGTTTTAGGGCCTCTTGCATGCTAAGCTTGAGTTGTTTGCATGCCTTGGTGTCATTTAACATGTTATTTCAGAGTATATAGCCCTATCATACTCTCATATGTATCACTCTTTCAATGAGTTTGAGAGTTGAGCTTTGCGCCTTGTTTGCGAGCCATGAGTTGAGTATGCATTCCTTGCTTTTTGTGCCTAACTTTCAGTGTGTTTTGGCCACTATTTTGGAGTATCTTAGGTCTGTCCATAGCTGGTTTGACCATTTGAGATTAGTGGTGCATGCCTCATGTGTAATGTTCTTCACTTGCTTTAGTGATCTTGGCTCCATAACATATCTTGCATGTATTGCTTCCATGATAGAGTCTTGTGCATGCCACCTTCGCATTGTTAGATGAGCATGTTGCATTTTGCATTGCATCGTGTTCAACTGGACCTTATGTTGAACACAAGGTGGATTGGCCCACTTCATACTGAAAGTGATGAAACTGAGTCAATCCCCTTTGCCTCCATCGCCTTTGACCTCTCATGATAAGGCCGTGGTCTTAGTGTCTTGTTTGCATTGTATTCATCGAATTTGTGCAAGTTGGATCTGTGGCCATCAAGCATTGAGATGCTTGATTGATGGTCTTGGATCCAATGATGCCTCTCCATTGATGTTTTGAAGTGATATGAGGTGGCATAGTACACACATGCCCTAGGGAGACTCTCCCTTTCCTCTGTTTTTGTCCTCTGTTGCAAAATGGTGTCACAGCACACCAGTGGCCGGCAGTGCCACATAGATGGCCGGCACCCTTCCATTGTTGGCTGGCAGAGGCCCACTCTTGGCCGGCAGTAGCCCCTCATGGCCGGCATGCCACTGGTGCACTCCCCAGCCTTGATTTGGTAAGATCTAGTAGCAAGTTCTCAAGGACACCCTGCAAACAGAGCCTCAAGAGAGCAACCAGAGAGCTTTTCGGGGCGGAAACCGAGCATGCACCCTCTCCTTCTTCGAACAGAGCTGGAGCAGCATAGTTTAGAGTTTTACTTGTTAGTTAGAATTGAATTTGTAATTAATTAATTAATTTTTTAATTAGTTAAGTGATGTAATAATTAGTAAATAGATTGCTTATTATTTGATTTGGTTGTGTAATAATTAGTCTAATTAGATTATTAGATTAGTTGCTAGCTTAGCTTAGATGTAGCTTACTTATTCTTTCGGACCCTCCTGCGAGAGGGCGTATTGTTGTAATAAGTGTGCGTGTGTGTGTAAATGTCTTCCAACCCCACGTCTTTCTCCCTTTTATTTACCAGCTTTTGATGGTTAGTTTGAGGGCATGTTTCAATTAGCATACTTATGCTTTGCATGCGTGCATCATTCATTTGTATTGCATGCACCGGGGCTCGGCGCATCATTCAAACTGCATTGTATTTCAATACACTTACTTGAATACGTGTTTCAAACCATGTTATCAAGTGTTGCATCCATATGCCATCTTAGATAGCCGAGCCCACTTAGTTGCATTTTTGCATGTGTGTCATTAGGCATTGTTGACATAGCTAGGATCATGCATGATTTCTAACTAGCTTCTATTTTGGCTCGGAGTACACTGTAAGTGTTTACGCTTTAGCATCCTTGCATGTGTGTAAGTGTTGCCATGACAGCATGCTTGCCATGAGGCTATTTGCTTAAGTGTTTAACTGCTTGAATGCCTGCGGATGATGGCTTGATTGCTTGAATTGGGACAATTCATCAAAATGTGAGTTTTAAGCCCACTTGAAGTGGCAAATCATCATGTTTTAAGCCCACCTTGTTTGGTGGCAAATCCGCGTTTTAGCCTACTCGCGAGTAGCATCTTCAAACCATTTTCGAAAAACAAACATGAGATGTTTTGTTCCAAATCGAGCGATTTAGTCTATACTTGTACGTTGTGCGCATCACATAGTAATTTTAGATTAATAAACCAGAATAAGAACATATGTGTTTTCAAAAACAACATATCATGTTTAGTAGAGGCCGATCCTTTGATTGGGCGAGCGGGGGTGCTCATTTCATCACCTTTCCCCCTCGTACCCAAGTTCCCAAGCTGAGGCAACTTTGGTGATGACGGACACGTGGCCTTTGGCACGAGTCAGGGTTTCCTAAATTTTCCAAAATAAAATATTTAGGTGACGACTCTGAAATTTGGGAAAGTAGTCCTTGTTTGGCGCTTTTTGATTAAAAATCGATTTTCCAAAACGATTTGCCGAATTTGGACTCTTTGGTGATTTATCAGTCTTACATTGCACTTTGTGAAATTAGATTCAGAACCGTGACAGGAGTCCGAACTGTAGTAGCTATGAACCCAATTCGCGTCCTCTCCGAAAGGGGGGCTGCAAGCGTGTTTCGGGGCGAGCTACAACTGCCTTGATCCAACTATATCTCATACATTACCTTGATCTGATTGCATCTCATGCATTACCACAAGGCGGGTCCCGCGCGTTCAGAGGTTATGGTACGACGACCGCTCAAGATTGGTACGATGAGCTCTAAGCTAGAGTTCGCGACATCATTGATGAGATAGGCTTCGATATCTTTTGCTCCAGCCTGACTCGGGTTATAGCGAGCCATCCGCTATTAGGGGCTCTGGTAGAGAGGTGGTGGGACAGCTCCAACTCCCATCATTTTTCCACCACGGGGGAGATGACGATGACCCCTTATGACTTTTCCATGATCACTGGCTTAGGCGTAGGGGGTGATCCGATCCCTCTGGACCCTGATATGGGGGAGTGGGAGGCAGCATGGGTTGCGTTGCTTGGGGCACATCCACCGACACTCCGAGCAGGCATGGTCCGGTACAGCTGGTTTGAGGAGCAGTTCAGGGGGGCTGAGCCCAAGACGGTCGAGGAGACAGAGCAGTACGCTAGAGGCTTCCTCATGTTCATTTTTGGTACCACCTTGTTTTCGAATAGGTAGAATACCGTGGGCTTGTATTTGCTGAGCGCCTTAGTAGTGCTCCATTGAGTTCAATTTTATGATTGGGGCGAAGCCGGCCACACCACTTTGTACGGATATATGAGCTCGACTTCTCGTAGGAGTGGGAGCTTGATTGGAGGCCACTGGTAGGCTTGGGAGGTACACAGCTCAGTCCCCCCTTTTTCGCTTTACATTTTCTGCTCGGCATTTCTTGCTTTACACTTGTCCAACACATGTACTTTCTGCTCTGCATTTTCTATATTTGTTCATGCACTATATGCTTTCTGCTTTACATTTTCTGTATCCATTCATGCACTATATGCTTTCTGTTTTGCATTTTCTGTATCTGTGCACTATATTGATCACATATCGTCGCACTTTTCCTGCAGCTATGGGTGTACGCATACTTCCCGACTCTCACTCCGGAGCCTGTAAAGGAGGTTCCAATGACAATTCCCTTTTCTCGGGGTATACGACGGCCAACTCCGCTGTAGGACCCAAGAAAACTTCATGTTTTTCCGCCAGTATTTTGACGTGGTTGCGGAGCATAAGGTAACTCGAAACACAATTGTTTCTGCCTTTCAATTGTTTTGATCCAGACATTAGCAACTGACAGCGACTAATGACTTGTTCACTTTCTATTTTAGATCACATGACAGCCCTAGGCCATGATACCGACAAGGCTTCAAGCCCGGTATGATACAGCTCGGGTCATCACCCGCCATTATATTCTTCTCGAGGGCCCGATTTGCCACGCCTGGTTCTTAGGCGAGCGTTTCGTGCGCCAGACTTTGGGCCTACCTGCTTCGTTTATACCGATTGCACCTGTAGACACTCCATTTTTTACCGTCCTTGAGACTTGGACGTCACCGTTTGAACACTCGGTGATCATCCTTGTTCGTGTTCGTCCCGAGTTCTCGGAGGTCTCGGCCACGCGCCTTGCCTCAAGACCTCGCGACTCGACTGCTTTGTGTTTGGTTTTGCACCAAACACTTGTGTTTTGCTTTTGAGGGGCAGGGAATGGCTTGTTGGCCATCCCCACACCTCACCAGCCATGGCTTGAGGCCACCGGCCATTGTTTTGTTGCCATTGGCCAAATGTTTGGCCGGTCAGCACTCTTTGTGGTCGGTCGACCATTTATTTGGTCAATTTGTCATTTTTGGCTGGCCGACCATTGTGTATATGCTTTTAGCAGATATTTTGTGCCAGCTGTGATAGCTGGCACCCACTTTGCACCCCCTCCATACACATGTATGGAGGGATTTCACTCTTGCTTAGTTTGTTTTGTAAGCTTTGCAAGAGTGAATCTCTATAAAGGGAGGCCTTCTCCTCCCTCCCCAAGGGTTACAAAAAAGTTCCAAAGAGGGTCTGAGATTAGGGTTTGCATAGTGTATCTATCTATCTCTATATCTCCCTCTCTTTTTGCCTTTGTGTGCGTTTATTCTTAGTTTTGCACTAAGGCACCCACCATAACACCATACCTTGGTTGCTGAGGAGCCAAAGGGTTATTCTTGAAGGTTTTGAGCTGGTTTAGACCTAAGGAAGGCTGCTGGAGCATTGTTCTTGAAGAGGTCTACAAGGGTAAGAACTTTTCCTCTAAATACCCCCTTTTTGCATAGGCTTTTAGCCATCCTTGCACCTGTTTTCAAGCTTAGTATATAACATATAAAAGTTCTGATTTTAAGTGCTTAAAATAGTTGTTTAAGGTTGCTTTGGTGTTTGGGGTTGTTTGACCCCTCTTAGGCCTTGTTTGGCCCAATTTTTGTGCTATTTTGGTGAGCTCCGGGACCACCTTGTCTTGGCCTCCTCACCACTGAAATCTAGAGGGATTTCAGTGGTGAGGATGGTGCTTTAAGGTCCTAAGAAGGAGAGGGCCATCCCTTCTCCTTGTTGCCTTCAATATGTGCCATTTTAGCCTCATGTGTGAGCACCATTGTTGAGATCATGTTGGCCATGTCTTAGCTAGTATTTGTGCATATTTTGTCATGATATAGCACTGTTTTTAATTGGTTTAGACACACCGTGCTTGCTTTGCATACTTATCTTGTAATGCCATGAATTTGCCTTAACACGTACTTAGCATCTAGACTACTATGCTTACTTGTTTTGGCTTAGCTTTGTGAAGCTTTTGTGCATAATTTAGCATGCTTGAGGTCTGATTTTGGTCATTTGGGCCATCTATGACATGCTTTGTATAGCCACCTTGCATTTTGGCTTGTTAGCCTTGGGTGTGTGAGTGTTGAGCATGCATTACTTAGCTTGTTTCAGTGGTTTGGCATCACTTATAGCATCATTTCAGTCCTTGTGGTATGCTTGTATGCTTGCATTTGATGCCCCTTTAATGCTTTAAGAGGTTGGTGTTTCATGCTCCATGTTTGGACCCTTTTGCATGCCTCTAAGATTAGGTCATTTAGATGCCATCTAAGTGGTTTTGGGGGCTCACTTTGGCATGATTTGGGACTGTTTTGGACCGCTTTGGTCATTTGCTTCATATGTCACATGACCATAGTTTAAGTCCTTGGGCTTGATTGCATGCTTTGCTTGCATTGGTAGGTTGATTTGGCATCATCTTCTACATATTTTGAAAGCTTATCTTGTAAGCTATTTGTCCCTTTTAAGCGTGCTTAAAAGTTGCTCTTTATGCTCAAGTGTTGGACTTTGTGTGCATGAGTGTTTGTGTATGCATTGGCCTCGCATGCTGTCACATACTTGGCCCATAAACATCTTGTTACATGCTTAAATGATAGTGCATTTGGCATGCATTTCCTTTTGTTTTGGTTGCCTAACATGTTACATGTCTTGCATGTTTGCATGTTTACATTGCATCTTGCATGCTTGTTAGCTTGCACACTTGTTACATGTTTGCATGCTTGTTGGCATTCTCATGTTGCATACTTAGCTCACATGCCTAGGTTGCATTGCATTGAGCATGCATGCCTTGTCTCTTGATCAAATGATAGAGGTTGGGCCTATTGTTTGTTTATGTGCATTTCATTCCACATTGAAATGGCACACTTGGTTTCTTGGGCCATCACGCATCGAAATGCGCGATTGGTGGTCCGAGAATCAAGGACCATCCTCCTTTGAGTCATGAACATGATAAGGAGGGTGTTGGTGCACACATTTGCTTGAAATGCATTGACATGCCATGTTTGCCCTCTGCTGCTGTCAAAACAGGATTCTGCAGGCATAGATGGCCGACCGACCACATCCAGTGCCGACTAGCCATGAATTGGTGGCCGAGAGCTCAGTAGATGGTCGATGACCACTTTACCATGGCCGGTGGTGTTTCCTCATGGCCGGTGGCACCCCACAGTGTTCATAGAGTGCTCCTTGGGACTTGTGCAATTTTCAGAGGCATAAAACAGTGCAAACAGAGGCAGCTTGTGCATGGTGGTGGATTTCCGAGCATAGTCGAGCACCATGCATTGGGCCCTCTTCCCGAGGCTGTTTTACCGCTTCATTAGCGTAGTTAATTTGCTTAACTAGTTAATTGGTTTGTAACTATTTAATTAGCTTGTCAGTTGATTAAATTTTATTATTCTTTCGGTCCCTCCGAGCGAGGGCGAATTTGTAATAAGTGTGCGTATGTGTGTGAATGTCTTCCCACCCTACGTCTTTCTTCTTTTTACTTACCTGCTTTTAATGGCTAGTATTAGGGCAAATTTAATTTAGCATCCTTATGCTATGCATGCGTGCATCCATTCATTTGTATTGCATGCAACGGGCTCGGCGCATCATGCTAACTGCATAGTATTTCAAATCTAACTTGAATACATGTTATCTGCTGCATTTCACATGCCATCTATAGATTAGCCGAGCCTATTCTAGTGACATTCTGTATGCGATGCATTAGCCATCTCAACATGGACTTGGATCATACATTGATTGCTAACAAGTTTTTTGTTTTGGCTCAGAGTACTCGATAAGCTTTTTATGCTTTAGCATCTTGCATGAGTGTAAATGTTAACATGACAGCATGCTTACCATGTGGCTATATGCTTATGTGATGTAAACTGCCTAAATGCTTGTGGGTGAAGGTTGGATTGTTTGAGTTGGAACGACTCATTGAAATCCCTGTTTTAGCCTACTCGCGAGTAGCAAATTTCAAACCATTTTCCAAACAAACGGATATGCGATGCTTTGTTCCAAATTAGGCGATCTAGTCTATACTTTTGTGTTGTGCGCATCATGTAGTAAGATTAGCTAATTGATCAGAATAAGAACACATAACGTTTTCAAAACTAGATATCATGGTTAGTAGAGGCCGATCTTCGGATCGGGCGAGAGGGGGTGCTCATAGCTGACCTTCCCCAATCGTACCCAAGTTCCTGAGCCGAGGCAACTTTGGTGATGACGAACACGTGGCCTTAGGCAACGAGTCAGGGTTTTCTAAATTCCCCCATAAAAAATATTTAGGTGGTGACTCTGTATCTGGCAAAGCAGTCCATGTTTGGCACTTCTTTCAAAAAATCAGTTTTCCAAAACGATTTGCTGGATTTGGACTCTTTGGTGATTTATCGGTCTTGCATTGCACTTTGCCAGACTAGATTCAGAACCGTGACTATTTGAGTCCGAACTGTAGCATGAGCCCACTGACGCGTCTACAGCACCTCCAGTATCTATGAGAGTGACACACAGTCTATCTGCCGACGAGGTGATCCAGTTCATGGTAAGGCTGGAGGCGGAGTACTTCCGTATAGAGGGTGATTATGCAGTCTTTATCCAGACGCACTTGATGCCACCTTTGACCGGCGTTCGCGAGGGTGAGGGAGTGAGAGCTCCTGTCGTGAGGGTGAGATGCAGAGCGAGTCGGGCGAGCAGAGCCCATGGCAGAGAGGTTTCTCTAGCAGAGCAGAGGACTGGTTGGCCGGAGCTCCCTACCACATTGACAGCTGGCGGCCTACAGGGGAGGCTTACCAGATCCCCATCGAGCCTGCACCAGCTGGACACGAGCTTGTCAGAGTTCGAGGCCCAACTCTGGTATGTACCATACTCTAGCACTTGTACTTCGTATCTCATTTCAGATATATTCACGAACATTTGATCAAATAAATGCACCTGCAGGCATCGATAGAGTACACCGGGGAGGCTTCGAGCTGGCGGCTTCCCTGATGGGGATGGTGCAAAGGAGCATGAACCTGCTCAGTATCTACGGCATTCCAGTAATTTCTTTACCTTATACTTCATGCCATCAAACTTTCCATTGATGCACTGGCATTTCAATTGTAATCTGTCTGATACTGCACAGATCTGATACACTGCATTTTAACACGGCATTCAACACTGCATTCATCTGATATACTGCATTCAGCACTGCATTCAAACACTACATTCGACACTTTATCTAACTCTGTATACCCTCATTCTGCACATCATACTTGCATCTGATAGCATGTTGTGGCTAACATATGACAACTGTCTTCTCAGGCTCCATTCATTCCGACAGCATCCGTGGAGGCTGTAGCAGGACCATCAGTGCCTCCTCCAGCAGCAGGGAAGAGAGAAGGGCTCCAGCATGCAACCGAGGTAGAGCTAGGGGCATCCGTGATGAGAGTGGCCTTCAGAGCCCATCCTAGACAATGATGATGACGAGATGAGCGAGGATGAGGAGGCAGCGAGTCTACAGTCAGAGTCATCTTAGAACAGAGATGCCGACGCTAGTTCGGATTCTGCTAGTAGTGAGGTTGCGGAGGCTGAGGAGGGTTCTGATTCGGACTCTGATTCAGATTCAGACAGTGGCGCCGATGGAGATAGTGCTACAGAGTCCGCTCCGCTAAGGAAGAGAACGAAGAGGGCCTCTCTAGCCTGAGAGAGCTGGCGATGATCTATCTATATTTTGTCTTAGTTTCTTTTTGCTAGTAGCGTTGATACTTTGTACAGTTCAGACGAGTTTTATTTCTTTAAAAAACTTGTACTCTTTTGCAAAAAGTGACCATGATCGGAATGAGAACAACTTTTGATGAAAAAGTGTTATATTTTACATTCTGAGCATCGCATAACATCACATAGCATTAAAAACGAAATTGATGTTGATTGAAAATTGCACATTGCATTGGCACTTTCTTAATCAGGTAATGAGCTGACCAACAACCGAAATGACAAACAAAGTAAAACAACACAATAACTCGACAAGCTAATTAACGTAGATACAACTCGATAAGTAAAACAAAGCTTGATAACCAACACAAATACAACTTAATAAGCAAAACAAGACAAATACAACTCAAATAAACATGCTCAAGCCCAAAGGGACTGAAAATAAGACCTCAAAAGACGCGAATAACAGAATACAACTGCTACATGCAACTGAATCTTCACAAAGGAGGATAGTGGGCATAAAAGGGAGGCTAGCGGCCATGAAGGATGAACTGCCGGCCATCTATGCCCTCTGCCGGCCATCAATGTGCCCCTGCCGGCCATTGATGAGCCTCTGTCGGCCATCAGTGTGCAGAACCTTCAAAATGTTGACACATATCTTCCACTCAGCACCTTATCTTCTAAAAAGTTAGGACTTCGTAGTTTCTTCATTCCAGCTCTGTTTTTGCCACAAATGGAGCCATTCTTCACCGAAAAACTCTTGACTTGGATTGCAACTTTAGATGGCTTGGAAAAAGTGAATTTTCGAGGTTTTAGGATAAACGCACTATTCCTGCTAAGTCGTACCCCGCTGTGTTTTCCGTTCCTTCATGCTGCGGTTAGATGTTGGAACCCGGTTACACATGTGTTTAACTTCGGGGGGCAAAAGATGTGTCCAACAATTGAAGAGTTCCAAGTTTTGACAGAATCCCGGCGTGACGAGGAAATCTTGCCCCAGTCCCATTTTGGCCACATCTAGGCTTCAGGAAGGATGTGTGGGCTCACTTTACACGATGCCTGATCCTTGGTTCACAATGGAGAGCTGGATATCCCCAGCCTCATTCATCGATTTTCTGACACCGGTGACCGCGGCGACCGTCTATGGCAGGGTTTTCGGCAGCATGCCCTCTGTTTGTGCATGTTGGCTCATTTTCATCTTGCCCCTGGTTCCGGAGGGTCTAGCGTTTTCTTGATCAAAGTAGCTCAAGTCTTGAAAGAGGGCAAGAGCTACATTGGCTTGACACTAGCCAAGACTTTGATAGGCTTGGATGCTTTCCATTGTCGGGAGACAACTAAGTTCGCAGGAAGTCCAATACTCTTCCAGGTAATGTTTCCCACCATTCTCACATGTGTTTCTCACATCACTCGGCCCTCAAGCTCTATTTTTCTCTCCAAACCTTTTCTCACTTTTCCCTCCACATACGCCTCTCTATTCTTTAATCTCTCTTATTTTTCATCCCTCTCAGATATGGCTCATGGACAGGTTGAAAGTAGTGGACTCTTGCCCTGCATATTCAGCACGAGGCTATTTCTTTTGCCAACGACTAGTTGATTTCCCGAACGAGGGGTGGTGGTGCCACTGGATGTGCAACAGGTCTGCTGTTGACATTATTTGGCGTTCCCCCTAGTTCAATCTACTTGAGATGAGCTACAGCATGGCTCGGCAACCTGGAATTCAATTGATTGCCTTGACACACTGTGTCTTCTATTTTCCCTTCCGATTCAGGTGTCAGTTCGGACACGACCAGATTTGCCCAGAAGAAGAAGTAGAGTACACGGCTTCATTTCTAATCCGAGGCTCACAACTAGCTTGATATCCTACTGCATGGAGGACAAGAGAACTTCGAGCTCCCGCTCCCAATTTCAATTGTACCCTTTCTGGCGAATGCATAGCTTGGCTCGAGGATGAGGCGCAAACCGGGCCTAGTTTAGCATCTGAAGCTTCCACAAGCTCTAGGAGGGGACGCAGGAACACTGACTCATCTGTGCCCCAAGTTTATTGCTTTGATCTGTATTTTCAAGTTTTCCTTTTGAATGTAATAAAAGCAACTTTGATTTGTATCAAGTGTTAGAGAACTCTGTATTGAAATCAATGAAATTGGAGTTATAGCACTGAAAATTTTCCTTTTGGTCCAAAAATGGTCTAAGTTATCAAAAGATTAATTTGAAAAAAATCAACTTTTATTAAAACTTTTCAAAACCATTTTCAATAAGGATCACAACTGGACACACCCGGAATCTATCCTTGAGATGTACAACCCCGAATCCAGCGAATAGAAAGTTGCCCCTAGACTGAATAACACTGCACTGCACTGTAATCAGCTCTTCTCTTAGGGTAAGGATCACAACCGAACTTTCAATAACAAGTTGACCAAGATGCCTTGATCAAACACATGGACACAGTTGATTTGGAAGTGTTTACGGCTGGACTTCAGAATGAAGTTGCATACGTATCCTGACGATGGCAATCAAGCCTTACGTAGTTTGGTTCGGGTTCACTCGGGTATTAACACTCTCCTTTTGCACTCTAACTTTCGCTAAGGCCGCCGTTTCTGGGTTTTCAACCTTGCGAGCTCAGTTTTTCTTTTTTTTTCTAATTTTTTTTGCTCTACCTTGTGCCTAGGTCGCTCTTCCAGGTTTTCGGCCTAGCAAGCCACTCAAGGATAGTATTTCTTCAATTTGTCCATGTTGATTGGTTGGGAGAATTCGAGGCCATCTAGGTCCATAATAATGACAGCTCCACCCGACCAGATTGATTTGATGATATAAGGACCAGTCCAATTAGGTCTGAACTTGCCCCTAGGGTCGTGGATGGGAGCTTGGTTGTCTTTGAGCACGAAATCCCCTTCCTTAAGATTCTGGAACTTAACTTTCTTGTTGAAAGCCCTGGCGATTCTGCGTTGATAACCTTGGACATGGTACAGTGCTTTCAGCCTCCTTTTGTCGAACAACATTAGTTTCTCAAACCTGCTTTGCTGCCAATCCGCTTCTGCTATCTGGCACTTAGCCATAACTCGCAACGATGGTACCTCAATTTCAATCGGCAGAACAACCTCCATTCCATAAACTAGACAATACGGAGTTGCCCCAGTAGATGTCCGAATTGAAGTCCTATAACCCCAGCGAGCAAATGGCAACTTGTCTGGCCAATCCTTGTAGGTTTTCACCATCTTTTGCAAAATGTGCTTGATAATCTTGTTGGCGGCCTTAACAGCTCCGTTGGTTTGTGGCCGATATGTGGATGACTTATGAAAAGTCACGTTGTATTTCTCCAACAAGTCGATCACTTCTCTCTTGAAATGGGAGCCATTGTCTGAAATGATCTCATTCGTGACCCTATAACGACAGATGATGTTATTCCTGATGAACTTGGCTACATGCGACGCTTTCAGCACTACATAGGATTGGGCTTCGACTCACTTTGTAAAATAGTCTATTGCCACCAGGATATACTCATGCACGTTCGAGCCTTTCGGAGTAACTGCCCCAATAACATTAATTCCCCAGACTGAAAAAGGCCACGGAGAAGTCATGTTGTACAGCATCGACAGCGGGACATTCATGCGATTGGCATGAATTTGGCATTTGTGGCATCGCCGAACAAAACTGATATAATCCTCCTCCATGGTTGACCAATAATAACCTTGCCTGAGAATCTTCCGGGCTAGCATTACTCCGCTCATGTGTGATCCACACACTTCCTCATGGATGGCCTCCATTAAGCGCTTCGACTCTTCTGCATCAACACATAGCTTGTGTATTCCCAATGGCCTCGCTTGTACAACTCACCCCCCCAGATGATAAACTGAGTGGTCATTCGCCGTATTGCCCTTTTATCTTTCACATTTGCCCCTAGCGGATACACTTCTTTTTCCAAGAAGTTCCAGATGTCATGATACCAGAGGTTCTGATCTTGTACTTCATCTATCGCGGCGATCAACTTGTAGGCCGGCACATATCTCTATTCAATAATGATCGGACGCATCCGGACTCCAAAAGAGATGTCTATCATGGAAGATAGAGTTAATAAAGCGTCAGCAAACTTGTTGTTCTCTCTTAATAGAAGCGTGAAGGTTAGCTTCTCAAACCTGGGAATCAGAACATCCAGGGTTTGGTGATAGATTTTCATCCTTTCTTCCTTAACCTTCCAATCTCCTTTTGCTTGAGACACAACCAAATTTGAGTCCCCAATGATGTCCAACCTTTTTGCCCCTAGTTCCAGGGCTGCTTCTAAGTCAGCGATACACACTTTGTATTCTGCCTCGTTGTTGGATACCTTGAACCGGAGTTTGAAGGCTAAAGGTATACGGGAATTGTCAGGTGCTATCAGCAACACCCCTATCCCATAACCGTACTGATTAAACGCTCCGTCAAAGTACATTGTCCAAGTTTCTTCCTCGACTTGCAGAATAGCCTCATCTGGAAACAAATACTCTACTGCTTCGTCTCCCTCCACTAGGTGGTCAGCCAGGAACTCAGCTACTGCTCTCCCCTTGACAGACTTGCAAGTCATATACTTCAAATCAAATTCAGAGACAAAAAGCAACCAACGGGCTAGCCTACTCGTAAGCGCTCGTTTCTCGAAGAGATATTTGATGGGATCTAATCTTGAAACCAGAATTACAGAGTGAGCTAACAGGTAGTGCCTCAACTTCCTAGTAGCCCATACCAAAGCTAAGCAAGCCTTCTCCAACGGAGTATAACGGGTCTCATATTCCAGCATCTTCTTGCTAAGGTAATAGATGGCCTTCTCCACTCTATCCTCAGATTCATGTGCAAGCATGCAGCCCATAGTCGTGTCGGTTACTGACAGATACAAAATCAACGGCTTCCCTGGCTCTGGCAGTGACAACACGGGTGGGTTCTGAGGGTACTGTTTGATCTGCTCAAAAGCAACCTAGCATCGGTCATCCCATTAGAATTTCTTCCCTTTCTTTAGGAGATCAAATAGTCGTTCACAAGTCAATGTTAATTTTGAAATAAACTGTCTTATGAATTGCACTTTACCCAGAATGCCTCGCACCTCCTTTTCAGTCCTTGGTGGTGGCATTTCTAGGATGGCCTTGATTTTGGAAGGATCGACCTCAATGCCCCTTTGTGTAATCAAGAACCCTAGCATTTTCCCTGTTGTGACACCAAAAGTGCATTTATATGGATTCAGCCTCAACCGATATTCCCTGATCCATTGGAAAAGTTTCTTTAAGGCAGTATAGTGGCCCTCTCTGTCCTTGGACTTGACAATCATGTCGTCCATGTACACCTCAACCTCTTTGTGGATCTTATCATGTAGGATCGTGGTTGCACCTCGTTGATAAGTAGCCCCAACATTTTTCAGACCAAACGACATCACCCTGTAGTAGTAGGTTCCCCTCGCGTGGTGAAGGCAGTCTTTTCTCTATCTTTGGGTGCCATCAAGATCTGGTTATACCCGAAAAATCCATCCATAAAGGAGAGCAATGCATGGCTTGCGGTGAAGTCCACCAATTCCTCGATGTGCGATAGAAGAAAGTCGTCCTTCGGACTGGCTTTGTTCAGATCTCTGAAATCCACACACACTTGAATTCTGCCATCTTTCTTCGGCACTGGAACAATGTTGGCCAACCAAGTAGGATACTCAGATACTCATAAGAACCCTGCATCTATCTGCTTGGTGACCTCTTCCTTGATCTTCAGAGCCCAATCCGGGCGTATTCTCCAAAGCTTCTGCTTGACGAGTCGGGCCTCACGGTCAAGAGACATCTGGTGCTATACAATCTCAGGATCGATTCCAGGCATGTCTTCGTAGGACCAAGCGAAAACATCTTTGAAATCTTTTAATAAAGCGACTAAACGCTCGCGTTCCTCCGAAGATAATGTAGACTGATCTGGACCAAACGCGGATCCTTCTCAGTACCCACATTAATTGAAATGATTTCATCAACAAGGGGTTTTACAAACATCTCTTCCTCTCGATCAATCAAATGTTTTAAAACCAAAGGAATGCCTTCCTCGTCATTTTTATCAAAATTTTGAAAGTCATGATCAAGACAATACACAAGTGGCACGGAGAAGTACTCGGAAATAGTAGTGGTACCATTCTCATTCAAAGTTTCCAGCTCATCCAATTCCTCGGTTATATCTGACTCAAAAGAAAAGGAAAAAGACAACCTGGACAAAACAACAGCATCCGGGTTATCAACCCCAGGAATACCGGACTCCGACTCAAAAGAACTGGAATCTGATTCCGACTCCCCAGACTCTGTGGAATCAGATTCCGGTTCACTGCCTGATTCAGAACTACTGGACAAAAAGCCCTCCTCTAGCTGCCAGGTGAGAGAGGGTGCGTTAGATACATTCAGAATGCCGGTAGAAGGATCCACACCTGGGTCCGCCCCAATCATGGAAACGGTGAAGTTATCCCCAAGCTCTCCGGTTTGATCTGAGGATCCGACAAGAGACAAGCCAGTGTTGCTCCTATCTCAAGGTCATCGTTATTGGACTCATCCTCTGTACTCTGTTCAACCTCAGCTGCAGATTAGTCTGTTCCTCTGCGGCTTCCTCCTCTTGCAGTTGTAGGTCAAAGAAAATCTCAAAGCTGGGCAAGCGCCGCTTCTCAGAGTTCAACCATGGCTCAGAAAGGCCACAAAATGGGAAATCTTCCCCCTCCCGGACAAAACGGCCATTCAGGGTTCCTTGAATGGGTCAATGTACCAACTCATAGTGCTTCCCACTTTGCCTTGCTTTGACTCTTCCTGTCATTTCCTTCCCTTTTCTTACCCAGTCTTCTTTGGTAGGCATGTAACCTAGACCAAAGGTATGAGAGTTATGTGGCACCTCGGCCAATGTAGCGATGCCCTTCCAGCCACTCCTTCCCAATCCCATTCTGGGTACATGCTGTAGCTTATTCATGAGATAGACTGATTGAGCACTGACATACAACCCCTCATCACCAGCTAGGATATTTTGCACCACCCGAGCCTCAGCCAAGGTAAACCCAGACAAAAAGACATCCTCATCGCCGTGCACAATTTCTAGTACCGGTGTAGTGACCTCCGACGGAGGATATATCGATGAATTTCCAAACACAATGGCCACCCTCTTCCATGGGGGTACTTCAACATCTGATGCAGAGTGAAAGAGACAACTTTTACTTGGTGCAGCCACGGCCCTTCAAGGAGTAAGTTAAAAGTGGCCAGAACATCCAGGACGTGAAACTCAATATCCTCTTGCGCCGAGCCAACCTGTGTTCTGATCCGAACTGTCCCCATCACTTCTCGACTCGTGTTGTCATAGGCACGGATCACCTAGGTCGTTGGTACAAAGTCTGCCGGCTTTAAGCCAATAGCATAGACTATGCGAGATGGACAGACATTGTTTGCAGACCCAGTGTCCACCAAGACAACTGGCACCCACTTCTCTCTGTATTCAACTAAGATGTACAACGGTTTGTTATGCACAAAGCCCTCAGGTGGCAATTCCTTATCCATGAAGGTCAAAGTTGGCGAAGCGCCTCCTTGAAAGACCAGTCCCACTAACTGCTTGGGAGTTGTGTCGATAGATAGCTTAGCCTTATCCATTGTTTATAGGACAGCTTGTTTGTGCACCCGTGAAGCCATGAGCAATCCCCAGATGGATATGTCTACCTAAATCTTCTTCAGCTACTTCAATACAGCTTCTTCTCTAACAGTTTATCCTTCTATTTTTTGGCCTTCTTGTCCTTTTCAGATGATTTCAGTTGGTCTTAGTGTGGGGGTTTGAAGTGCCGCCCGCTCCTAGTCATGTGATCCACTTCTTCGGAATACCATGTATCATCTGGCAAATTCTGTCCCTAATCTTCATCAGTGTGGGCAAGATGCAAATCATCATCTTCCCACTGCATTCCTCCAACAACCGATAAGCAACTGTCCGGTTCCATTGTAAGTCTTCTCTCATCCACATCACAGTCAGTCCCCGCAGGGCCTTTGGCTTTTCTAGCCTTCTGATCATTCTCATCACTTTCATGTTTGAACCGCTTCAGTGCGGCCTCCTGCTCCGTATTAGCTGTACTAACACCACTCAATTCCTGAGAAAAATTCTTAGTACCGGTGCTCTCCGGCAATTTTCCCTTATCATTGACCATTCTGGCCGTTGCAGCAGTTCCTGTTTCCAGCTGTTCCTGCTTTAGTTGAGGCCCTTCCTCCACATCTGGTTCATCACTGAGCCACCCCGAATTATCCGCTGATTCGTTCATATCAAACCAGTCAATATGTACACTCCCTAGACGTTGTTCATTGAAGAACTGTAGATTGCTGATGTCCTCCTCGAGATCGGCAATGTCATCCAGTCGCTAGCTTGGTTCGTCCTCCCGGACTACATTAACATCCATTCATGTGGGCAATTCCACCTCTGGCTTGGCCTGACTGGTTAGCACAATGTAACAGCACGGGTCGTATTCCTCTTCAGTTAAGCTCACGGAACCCTCAGGCGTGCCTTCTTCTATCACAGCCGCCACCACAGGTTCAGGTTGGGATATGGACGTGCCCATCATGCACAAGTCTGTGCTTTCCAGGATGAACAGCGCTAGCTTAGGTAGGTGGGAGGGTGTATATACTGGGGTCGTATGGGACGGCCAGTGTTTGGATAAGGTTTATTTGCCGAGGTGGAGGGGCTTGGTTATGTGGTGGGAGAGGATTGGTAGTGACGTTAGGCTTTTGAGGAGGTGCTACCACTTTGTTGTCAATGAGATCCTGAATCTCATGACGTAATCTAAAGCATAAGTCGGTATCATGACCATGTTGTTGGTGGAAGGCACAGTATTTGGCCGGGTTGTGTGTAGGAAGGAGGGGATTAGGCAATGGGCGCGGCTCTAGGGGCTTCAGATGCCCCTTTTTTATCAGGACCCTCAAGGCCGTAGATAGAGACATGTAGAGTGGGGTAAAAACCCTCTGGCCACGGGGTTGGTGTTTCACGGTTTGTGAGGTTGTGTCGGATGTACCGGCAAAGGGGGTGGCTGTTTTCGGTGTGGTGATGACCATACCAACATCAGAGGTTCTTGCAGCTGCATTACTACTCGTAGACATATTGGAACTTCATGTAAAAGCCCTCTTGGGCTACTCTTTCTCGTGGTCTATTAGACCCTGTTTCATTGCATCCTCTATCTGCACCCCTATTTCATGGAGGTCAGTAAATGTAGGCAGAGGTGTGACTATCATCTCCTGTAGTAGCCTCGATTGTAGGTTACGGACCACCATTCTAATCTAATCTTTTTCAGCTGGCCGGGTGGTCATCATGGAGGCCTTGGCCCTCCAACGAGTGACAAAATCGGAGAAGCCCTCCTTCGGCTCCTGGCGAGTTGCTTTGAGATCACGAGTTGTGACCTCGATTTGAGTGTTGTAGGAGTATTGAGCAATAAAGGCCTCAGCCATCTCTTCCCAGCTCCTCTTTACAGAATGTTCAAGCTTAGCATACCAAACAGCCGCGATACCCAACAAGGTCCGGCCGAAGAGGGATAACTTATGCAGTCTAGTTAGGCCCATCGGCCACAAAATATCTGAAAATAGCCGCAAGTGGACCATAGGATCACCCGAGCCATCAAAGCGGTCTATATGTGGCATTTTAAACCTACCTAGCAAGGTCACCGCTGCATCAGTATAGTCGTCCTCTATATCTGGGATTGAATTGACACCCTGAGCTCGTTTGAAAATCTTCTCAAGCTTGCTCACTTTCAGTGCAGTAGGGTCGACCTCAAACTCAAACGGTGCCTCTGTTGGATAAACTGGTGCTTTGGAAGTCTGGGGTGGAACTAGCTCTGCTAGAATGTCCGCATTTTCCTGGACATTGGTTGTAATCTCGGGTATTGGAACCCTAACTGGGGGTGGATGTGAAGCAAAAGTTGCTACTTGTTGTGGTTATTGTTGCTGCTGAAGCCTATTAATCAACTCAGCCTACTAGGCTGCAATTTTCGCTTGGTAGGGAGTGACTTCTACTTGGCAGGCAGCGTCCAGCTGCATATTCTCAATAGTCTGTTGAAGTTGTCGGAGCATTTCTTCCATATTGACTAAGGGGTGCTGATCTATCGGAACTGGTGTGTATTCTCTTTCTGAAGTGAAAGCCAAAAACTAGACTTCGCTGAATGTAGGTAACTGCCGAACCGGTGAGTTATGCCTGACTCTCCTCTGTCTTGTAACTGGGGGTAGCGAGGCAAACACTGGTTGTCCTCTTACAAGATCCCCAAATCGGTAAAGTCGCCTTACTCGAGTCTAGAGTGCTTGGGGGTAACTGCCTCGTCTAAAGCAATTGTGACACACTACCTTGCAAAAAGAAAAATAAAGCAAAAGGAACAAAAATTAGAAAACGCACAGCACCTTGGCTTAGACAGAAACAACACACAGTTGCAATCATAAGCTGGACGACTGCACTCAAACACTGATTTCTGCCTCAAAACTGATACCCAGACTTGCAACTGATACATACATTCCTACAGAGTCTCACTTTAAAAACACGTATCAAGCAAATGAGAGCCAAAACACCCCTATGGTGGGGGTAAGGTTACCCTGTCCTAATTTCGTCAGAAACTAGGGATACACTATGCAAACAAGCGGTTTCAAACAATTCCTACATTTGGGTGAGCAACCTGTCCTAGTTTGGAACAGTCTCTATGGCTTTCAATATACAACTAGGCCGATTAGTCAAAAAGGGTACCTCAGCAAGACTACCTAATATACCTCTCGCTCCTAACACCAAAAAGTGAAAGGAGGATCAAACGATACAGCGGTAGTCCAGATCCAAGGGTTATGTTCCCATCGTAGCAGAGCCCGCAACCGGTCAGCCTTATGGCAAGCTTTTCCAAGCGAGCGACCCTCTAGCAAACCGTTCAGGAATAGCAGATGACAAACACTATGACTTAGGCGCACCGATGCAAATGCAAATGCAAAGAAACACATAAGTGTAGATAAAACCACATATCATGAGTTCGAGTCAAGTTCTCTAAGTCCCCAGCAGAGTTGCCAGAAACTGTAGCTTGACTTTTTCGTGCCCCTTTTCGGAGAGCTCGAATTGGTCCTACAGTTCGGACTCCTGTCACGATTCTGAATCTAATCTCACAAAGTGCAATATGAAACTGATAAACACCAAAGAGTCCAAATCTGGAAAATCTTTTTGGAAAATCAATTTTCAATCAAAACAATGCCAAAATTGGACTGCTTTGCCAGATTACAGAGTCACCACCTAAATATTTTATTTTGGAAAATTTAGGAAACCCTGACTTGTGCAAAAGGCCACGTGTCCGTCATCACCAAAGTTACCTCGGCTCGGGAACTTGGGTATGAGGGGGGAAGGTCATGAATTCAGCAACCCCGCTCGCCCGATCAAAGATCGGCCTCTACTAATCATGATATGAGATTTTTGTTAAAACCTTATGTGATCTTGTCCGGTTATTAGCTAACTTTACTATGTGACACACACAAGCAAGTATAGACTAAATCGCAAGACTTGGAACGAATTCAATTCATGTTTGCTTTCAAAAATGGTTTGAAGTTACCACACTCAAGTGGGCTTAAAGATGAGAATTTACCACCTCAAGTGGGCTTAAAACATGATTTTGCCACTTCGCAGAGTGTGCTTGAAACATACATTCGTTGAATTGTTGCAATTCAGGCAACAAAACCTTCATCCACAAGCATTCATGCAGTTTAGCATGTAAGCACATAGCCTCATGGCAAGTATGCAAAACATGGCAATATGGCAATAACACTCATGCAAGTATGCTACAGCATAAAACTCACTGAGTACTCCAAGCCAAAATAGAAGCTAGTTAGAAAGAATGCATGATCCTAACTATACAAGATGTCTAATGCAACACATGCAATAATGCAATTAATAGGCTCGGCCACTAATATGGCATACGAAGCAACTTGCACAACAAGCTTTTAAACACATATTCAAAGAAGTGTATTGAAATTGCAATGCAGCTTGAATGATGCGCCGAGCCTCGGTGCATGCAAGACAAATGAATGGATGCAAACATGCGAGCATAAGGTATGCTAATTGAAAAATGTTCCTAATCTAACCATCAAAAGCGGTTAAAGAAAAGAGGGAAAGATGCGAGGTTGGAAGACATGTACACACGCACACACGCACACTTATTACAACATTGTGCCCTCACGAAGGAGGGTCCAAATGAATAAGAGCTAAGCTAACTAAACTAATCTAATTAAACTAGTTAGACTAATTATTACAAATCAAATGAATAACTAGCAAACTAATTACCAACTATTACAACACTTTAACTAATTAGCAAACTAATTAATTAAATTACAACACAAATGTACATAAACTAATCATGCAAAATATTAGATTATGCTGCCACTGCTCCACCTCGGGAAGTGGAAGATGCACGTGCTCGGTTTTCGCCTTGGAAAGCCACCGTTTTGCTCTTGAGAGGCTCTGTTTGCAGGGTTGACCATGCTTCTGAATCTTTTTGCTCCACCTTACCAAAAACTTGTTGAGGATTGCACCAGTGGCCTACCGGCCATGGGAGGTTGCTGTCGGCCATCTGTTGGCCAAAAGTGTGCCATGCCGGCCAAGAATGAGGCACTGTCGGCCACTGGTGCTTTGAGTCACCACACTACAACAGAGCACAAACAAAGGAAAATGGAGGTTTTTCCAGGGGTTTATTTGTACTGTGCCTCTCCTTATCATCTCAAATCGTCAAAGGAGTGGCACACTTGAATCCAAAACCACCAACCAAGCATCTTCAGTGCATGATGGTCAAAGAACCAAGGAGTGCAATTTCATTGTATTCAAAAACAAGACTCAAGACCACCACGTTATCATGTGTAATCAAAGGCAACGGAGACCAAGGAGATTGGCTCATTTCATCACTTTGAGTATGAAATGCTCCAATATTCCTTGTGTTCAATATAACGTCCGATTGAACACATGCAATGCAACATAACATGCTTATCTTGCTCAAGTTTTACTTGTCACTTTTGTTTACTCATTTTAAGTTACCAACTCATTCCTTAATTGATTTAGTCCAAGGTGAGTGTCCTCTAATGGAAGAGGTGTCAACCAAGGGATGATTTCAGACAAGAGAGAGATCATGCCTTTGGTTAGTAGAAACCCTCAAAAGAGGATTAAAACCATCAAGCACAAATCTCAATCTCAAGCTTAAACACAATCCTAAGGCTAACCAACCCTCAAAACAAATGAAAAAGTGATAAAATGAGGGAGGTTGCAGAGATTGTATATGCTGAAATTAGGATGCAAAAAGCACTAAAACATGCAAGCAAGCCACACAAATGATGGTTAATGCCTTAGAACACCAAACTACTGAAGGAATTAACACTATAGGCATACAATACAAAGCTCAAAAGGCACAAGCACTCTAAAATAGTCCTAAAACAACTTAAAAGAAGTCCTAAAATATGTTGGAATTGAGCTAGAAATGGCTAGAATAATAGGCCAAAACATAGCACAAGTTAGACTAGTAAGCACAATTGCACTTCAAGCATACAAAGGAGGCCTCAAGTGCTCCAACCAGCCCAAAATAGAGCTAAAGTAAGTCAAAACAATAGCAAAAGCATGCTGAGATTAAACTAAGTTAGGCTAGAAAATCATGTAACATGTGAAGCTATCTAGGCATAGAACCAAGACATAAGGAGGAAGGCTAACGCCTCCTATTTTGGACTTCAAAACATGGTTTTTGCCACTTAAAATCCTCTGAAATTTAGTGGTTAAGAGGGCCAAAAAAGTTGATTTGAAGATAGCACAAAAGCTTTAACAAACCAAGGAACAAAAGGATAAACCACCCTAACTCAAAAGGAACCTCAAACCACCATTTTTAAACCAAAAAAACATAGATTTTAAAAGGTCAAAACCAGCCTTAAAATAGTATGTAAAGATGGCAAAATAAGTACTTAAATTAAGCTCAAAATACAAGTGTTCTACCTCTTGAAGACAATGTGCAATTTAGGCACCAAAACCAAGCTAAACCAAGCCAAAGTCCTCTTCTAAAGGTCAAAGAGGGCCTCAAGTAACCTCAACTCAATGGTGATCAAGTTTGATAAACGGTTCATGTGACACTCCAAATTTTGATAATATAATACAACGATACACCGAGGTTTAACTAGCGAATACACATCATTTTTAAGCACAAAATACAAATAATTACACTAAAAGAAAATATTAGTAATAGTTATAGATAAAATTCTTCAAGTCTCTAAATACAGATTAGTTCCTTGATACAAAAAGATTATCAAAAATACAGGAATTATAAAATCTAATCTCTAAGGCAGCCATGGTTCCGCAAAGCTTTTAGGGGTTCCGTTCTTGGTGTAAAACTCGTCTTCACCTGACATAAAACGCCATGAGCTTGGAATGCCCAGTAAACACACACACCCCGACCCTTTTCCCATTTCAAATACACAAGTAACATAACGGCATGATCATAACATACAACGAAAGCAACAATTAAGCAGAGCTTATAATTAAATTTCAGTTCTCATGAATAATAGTCAATTTTAGTTAGTTCTAGGAAACTCCCCGTGGAATGTCGTTCTTACCCAACCACTAATACTGGCCACGGGCAATTCTGACTCCCCCTTGTTTAATACCATACCAATGCGTCGCTTATCGCATAACCACCAGTGCGTCGCTTACCGCACAATTACCAATGATGCCCACGCACCTAGGTTACATACCCGAGTGGTGACATCACGGTCTGCCCCAAGGGAATGGGCTTCCGGGGATACTCTCCCTGTGTGAGACCCTCACTGCCACCCTTATGCCTCCCATTTCCGTTAAGCAGCCAGAATACCTCCCGTGCCATGTCAGGGTTCAAAAACACACTTGCGCAAGACTTCACAAAAACGGAACACATTTCACTATATCGTACTCTTGAATCCATCGTTCATTATCTCATAAAATGATCGCAACCTATTACCATCCCATTTGATTTCCCCTTAATTAAGTGCATTATGTTCTCAGTTATAGCAAAGCATGGTCAATATAATTACGAATCCAAACTAAACAACAAGTAATTTATTCATGGTAAAGAAAATTTACAATTTATCATAGATTACATATCAAGACTAAGACATTCAAGAAACATAGAATACAAGAGTTGCAAACCAAATAAGACCATATTAACACAAATTTCTAGATTTCTAGATTTGAACCAGTTTGAAAATAATTATGAAAAAAATACTTTTATTGGCCCTAAGTACCTGGCCTCATATGAGTTTGTAGATAAATAAGTCTAGTTTCAAACTCAATTTATGAAAGTAGGATAGGTATTTTAGATTTTACGATAATTCATAATTACCAAGGTCTATCCAAATTCATTGACTGTTACGCAAATCAGTTTTTTTCTCAAACCCCTCACTCTCTTGAGTTCAAACAAATTTTAGTTAAAATATAACACCAAGATTAAGATTTTGACATAAAAATGGAGTCAAGATTATTTTTATGGAATTTTATAAAAATAGAGAAAGTTGACTATTTTTCTGGTTCTGTGAGTAACAAACTTAGAAAGATTGTTTAGGTTATAAAAATACATCCTTAGGTCCTACCAAAATTATCACATACTCTAGACATACCAAATATTATACCACAAAAATAGATTTTCGAGTTTATGGAGTTTTGATAGGAAAATAAATTCAAGAGGGAAAAGATTTGCTGCTGGAAATTTAAGAAAGAAAGAGAAGCATACCATTTCTTGATTAATACACATTTATACAAAAGTGTAGGCCTAGACTACAGCATATATCTATATATATATATATAAAGAGCATGTATTACGAGGGGAAAAACAAGTGGTAAAAGAACTTGGGAGAAGTGGTTGTTTACCTTTGTTGTACAAGACTTAACAAAATTCTTCTTTTTCCTCTTCTACTCTTTCTCTCTCTCTCCCTCTCTTTTTTTTCCAAGATCACTCTCTCTCACTCCTCTAGTGCATGGATGAAAATGTGTAAAATGAGGGGGAGAAATGTGCATATATAGGAAAGGTTTGGAAGGTTTCTTAGGGACCAAGTTCCATAAGTGTAATTGGCCAAAGTTGCCATCAATGCCATCAAGGCCATTTCAACCCTCACATGACTAGCTACTTGGGCTCCAAGAAATATATATATATATGAGATATTTGTATTTATAAACATAATATAATAGGCACAAGTACATTAATTATTAAAATATTACAATTAAGGGTTGGAATGAAATACAATAAAAGTATATAGGGATCAAGTCTAAATTTATGAAACCTTGATATATGTTATTAATAAACTAACATTAGAAAATAGTTAAAATAATAAATTCGAGTCCTACTAAATTAAAGCGCAAACAAGGGCGAGAAACCGAGCGAAAACGGCGTTATCTAGAATTAAGATTTTAGAGTGATTAATATATAATGATAGGGTCTAATAATTAATAATATGGTTTTAAAGGTGAATATTAATCTACTGGGATCAATTAGGGTTTACTCGAATTAATCCGTGATGCTTTCCTATTCGAGAGTTTAAAACGTAATTAAGCGCAAATTCAAGGGTTTTATTGAAATAAACTCAAGTTTAGGGATTTAACGGTAATTACAAAAATTACGGTCTCTACAGTTCATATGCAAGAGTGTAGAGAATTTAGGTTATAAGGCACAAAATATCAAGAGAGAGAATTTTTTTGTCTTCCAAATTTTCTAACCCCCTCACATGCAAGAGAGTGCTTCTATATATAGACAATGCAAAATCCCCTCATAAAGATCCAGCCACACACGTGTTGGAAGATGCTTCAATCTGTGCAAATAGCTGGCACAAAATATCAAAAAATATCTGCTGATACACTGGTGGCCGGCCGACCATCAGTGATAGCCGGCAGGGCTTCATTGATGGCCGGTAGGGCACATCAATGGCCGGCAGGCCAAGAGCCATGGCCGGCAGCGCCCAAGGATGGCCAGCAGGCCATCAACAACATCATGCTGAAAGGACCTAAACATGGTCCAAAGATAAGACAAAATGGATGCAGGGTATGGAAAACTCAAACCTGTGGTGTTCCGCCGCGGACTTCGAGCGCTCGACGAGCAATTAAACTCATCATCAGATGTACCTGCAAGAACATCCTAGTCTCGAGGACGGTCAAAAATGGGGTGTCTGCAAATAGAGAGATGTATGTTGAGAGAAAAGTGAGAAAAGGGTTTTGAGAGAAAAATAGAGCATGAGTGCCGAGGGATGTGAGAAACACATACGAGAAAGGAAGGGAAACATTACCTGGAGAAGTAGTGGACTCCTCAAAGTCTCGGCCAGCACTAAGCCAATGCAACTCTTGCCTTCTTTTAAACCTTGGGCCACTTCGACCAACCGAATGCTGGACCCGCCGAAACTTGTAGCAAGAAGGAAATGAGCAAGCATACATAAGAAAAAGGCGTATTGCCGCAAACCTCACCAGAAAAGGTCACCTCGGTCACTGACGTCAAAAAATCGATGAATTAGGCTGGGAATATCTAGCTCTCCATTGTGAACCAAAGATCGAGCCTCGTGTAGAGTGAGCCCACACATCCATCCCAAAGCTTAGACTTGGCCAAAATGGGGCTGAAGTATGATTTTCCCATCGCGCTGGGATTCCATTAGTGCTTGAAATTCTTCAATTTTCAAGCATATTTCTTGTCCCCCAAAGCTAAATACATGTGTGACTGGGTTCCAACATCGAACCGCACCATGAAAGAATGGAAAGCAAAGAGAAGTGCAACTCAAAGGAAAAAGGGCGTTTTGGCCGAAACCACAGAAATTCACCTTTTCCGAGCCATTCAAAGTTGTTATCGAGTCTCAAAGCCCATTGACAAGTAACACCTCCATCTTGAGATGCAAAATATCAAAGACTTGTGAGTCTGCCAGAAAAACAACATGGGAGCACTATTTATAGAGTTTGAGAAGAAACTGTGCATGACAGCTACACAGTACTGACCAACATCACACTGATGGCCAACCGTGCATCAGTGAAGCCTGGCTAGGTCTCAATGTTGGTCCAATTCAGTGCAGCTGCAACAAAAGCTGGCCTTTGTTCGGGTGGACTACGATTGTACTTTTGAATCTTGTTTTGTTTGTACCAAGTGTTTTTTTAGCATTTTCAAGTTGCTTTCGTTTCATTTTTCCATTATCAAGTTGTACTTTACATTTTGTCCTTATGTGGGTTTTTATCCAATTCAAGAATGAAGATAAGAATCAATAGTTGTTGTTTCGAGTCTTATGTAAAGTTATTGTGCAAGGGATATGCCATTCATTACATGCAAATGTTGTTCATCACATTGTGCAAAGAGATCATTCAACAAAACTTGACTTTTTTTAACTAACGAGACCAACCCCGGTCATTTGTTTTACACAGCAAAAAAAAAAAAAAAGTCTTCAAAACAAAAGTATATCAGAAGCTAGTTTTTTTTTTTTTTTGACTACATAGAAAAACAAAAGCAAAAAAAAAAAACAAAACAAAAACAAAATAACAAGTCATCATCATCAGTAGCCCATCCTCGCCCTCTTCCTCCTCGGCTGCGGATGAGGTGCATCGTTGTCATCGCTAGGGCTGCTCGACTGCAAGTCAATCTCCTCTCCCTTGTCTTCAGGGGTCGTGGATCCATCAAAAGACTCCTCAGAAGGCAAACGCTGCTTCACTCGACCTCTCCCCCAATCAACTCCTCTATGGCCCCTCCCTCGGCCCCATCTCTGCCTACTGGCTGCGGAAGGTCCTACAGGCACTGCTGGCGCCAGCTCAAGCTGAAAAGAAGACAGATATCAGTATGAATTAACAAAAGTATAGTATGGCAACAACAGTAAACTACAGATAGAATGTACCTTGATCCCATAGGTGACTAAGGCAGTCTGCCTCCTCTATACCATGAGGAGTAGTCGATTGATCGTATGAAGGAGGTCATCACCGTACGCCTAGGGAATCTGCAAAAAGAACAGAATCTGAGACAAGCAGATAGAAGAAATAGGAGACAATGAATAGAAATAGCAGAAAACAAGCTAAAGTGCAGTATGGAGTAGCATAAAGGAATATGTACCTGCTCAACACCAGGGGCAAACACGAGCCTACGGTCCCTCTCCTCGATGTGCTCAAGTGGGATCTGCTCGATCACTCCATTTGAACGCATGTATATGATCTCGGTAGGGATCATAGGAAATCCAAGAATGGGAGCAACGGCAGGGGCACCTCCAGCAGGCACATCGCCAACCCCAGCCCCAGCAACAGTAGCAGCAGCAACCTCCGGCACAGCTCGAGCCACGCCTGGGGTAAGAGAGACCATCACCCGAGTGTGTAAGAAGGTAGTGAAATCGCCAGGCTTATGATGATGATCATCGTCCTCGCCCAACATCAGGAGGTCGATCTCAGGACCATCCTGCAGCTCATCCACTACCCTCATAGTCAAGGGAGGCGGGTGTGGAATGTCAGGAGCAGCAATATCCCGTGTCTGGAGGATGAACCTCTCTCCCAGGTAGTACGCATGGCCAAAGGGGCCCTCGAATAGAATCCTCATCGTAGAGGCATGCCAGGCAGCGGCTTAGGTTATCCTCGACACCTGGGGAATGCCCATCCAACGGTGCCAGTCAACCTATGAAATCAGTGCAGTGTCAAATGTGAGTACAATGTCAGATGAGAATGTTAGTGCAGTATAGGAAAATCAGTCCAGTGTCAGGTGAGAATGGCAGTGCGGTGTCAGAAATCAGTGTAATGTCAGAAGTCAGTACAGTATAAGAATAGCAATATGGTACAGATGCAACAGAATGAGAGTGACCGTGTAGTGTGGGAAACAGTGCAATATACTTATAGTAGGTAACAGCTAAAGGCTGGTGTTTATGCTTACCTGGTCCGCCGTAATCGTGTCAAAGAAGTGGCGGAAGTGTGGGAAGGTTTGGTCTACAAGGTGGCGTCACTCGAACCGCGAGTTGTAGTACCGGGAGCAGGGTACTGACAACTCGATCGGCCTCACTAGGACTGGAGCCAAGAAAATGAAATATGTGTAGACCCAAAGCTGCAAACAAAAGGCAAACAGAAGACATGAGAAAATAGATCAGATGAACAAGAAATGGAACAGTGAACAAAATGTAAAGATATCAAAAAAGTGAATGTAAGGTATACCTCTCAAACCCTCCAGTAGCCGCCAAGTGAATCTGCCTTACAGCGGGAGACGAAACTCATGTAGCAGCAGTATAAGGTGGCCAGGTCGGCACTACCCCAGTCGTACTCCACCACTCGAGGAAGGTGTACCAGTGCCCCTAGAAGGTATAACCCCAGGGTATTTTTCCTGTTCGCAAACAAGGTAATACCGAGAAGATATATGAGGAAGTTGCGGGTATACTGGGCAACCTCATCTGCAGTAGCTGACTGAGTCCCGGAAAAAATGCTCCAAGAACCAGCTGTAGTGCACCATCCCATGGTTGGTGGTGTCTGGGATCGCCCCGAGAAGCTGGAGTTGTGCGGCTCTCCACTGGGTCATATTCGAATCAAAGGAGACTAGGCCGCTGACCCCAACCCACAAACCGGTCAGCATCGAGAAGTCGTATGGGGTCAGCGTCATCACCCCGGTCGAAGAAAAGTGGAATGAGTCGGTGGTGTCCCACCATCTCTCTAATAGGGCCCCATAAAGCCAAGACTCGGCCCTCATCTGTATGAGCCCGGAGCAGAAGCGCCCAAAGCCAACAGTATCAACTAAAGTATGGACCTCTGTGGGAAGCCGCTGGTACCAACGTCAGGGGCCAGATATAGAGCCATACTCGCCTATCCTCCTGGCTATCAGCTATCAATTGGAAGTTTTATCAGTATATGTATAGCAGAGACGAGTGGTTTGTTCATCAGTTTCAACATTCCAACATGTGTGCAAAGTAAAATTGGGGAAAAATTACGTATCGTGGAGGTGGTGGTAGATACATACTCCATGGGCTCTTGCAGTAGAGTTTCCTCATCCATCCCTGGAATGAAATCCTCAAATCTCAAGATGCCACCTGGGGGTGGCATATGTGCACGCGGCTGGTATGTAGCCGCATCAAAGGGCCTCTCGGCGAGGGGAAGCAATGCAGCAACCTTCTCTGCTTCCATGTCTGCACCAAGGGCAGCACCAATCCCTGCGGCAGGGTCGAGAATAGTTACTTCGTCAATAGCCATAAAAAAAGAGTGAGTGGGTGTAGACGTCACCGAACGCCCCAGGGGGATGAATCCCGTTCTGTTCTTTTGGGTTTACTACAGTTCGGACTCAATTTGTCACGGTTCTAAATCTGAACCAAAGAGTCCAAATCCGGCAAATCGTTTTGAGAAAAAACAGATTTTTAGAAAAAGAAGTGCCAAACATGGACTGCTTTGCCAGATACAGAGTCGCCACCTAAATATTTTATAATGGGAAAATTTAGGAAACCCTGACTCGGTGCCAAAGGCCACGTGTCCGTCATCACCAAAGTTGCCTCGGCTCGGGAACTTGGGTACGATTGGGGAAGGTCAGCTATGAGCACCCCCTCTCGCCCGATCCAAAGATCGGCCTCTACTAACCGTGATATCTCGTTTTTGAAAACACATGCGTTCTTATTCCGATTAATTAGCTAGAATTACTATGTGATGCGCACAGCAAAATAAGTATAGACTAGATCGCCTAATTTGGAACAAAGCATTGCATATCCGTTTGTTTGGAAATGTTTTAAGATTTGCTACTCGCAAGTAGGCTAAAACACGGATTTCAACGAGTTGTTCCAACTCAAATAATCCAACCTTCACCCACAGGCATTCAGGCAGTTATATCAACTAAGCATTTAGTCACATGGTAAGCATGTTGTCATGTTAACATTCACACTCATGCGAGATGCTAAAGCATAAATACTTATATCGTACTCCGTGCCAAAACAATGAAGCTAGTTAGCAAAACATGCATAACCCTAGTCCATGTTAAGTGGCTAATGCATCACATACGAAATGCGATCTAGAATAGGCTCGGCTAATCCTAGGATGGCATGTGGAATGTGACAACTGATACACGTATTCAAATTGAATTTGAAATACAATGCAGTTAGCATGATGCGCCGAGCTCGTGCATGCAATACAAATGAATGAATGCAAACATGCGAAGCATAAGAATGCTAATTGAGATATGCCCTAAATCTAACCATTGTAAGCGGTTAAATAAAAGGGAAGAAAGACGTGAGGTTGGAAGACATACACACACTCACGCACACTTATTACAATTGTGCCCTCACTCAGAGGGACCGAAAGAATAATACAAGCCGCCTGACTAACTAACTCACAAGCTAATTAATTATTACAAAACCAAATGAATAACTAGCTATAACTAATTATTACACAACTTAATTAATTAACAAATTAATTAACTAACAAATGAACGACAACAAACAAATAGGGAAAGTAGTAAATGATGCCATTCCAGCTCTGTTTGAAGAAGAGGGAGATGCACGCTCGCTTCGGTTCCTCGCCTCGAAACACCTACCGGTTGCTCTTTAGAGGCTCTATTTGCAGGGTGTCTTCCAGTGCTTGTTGCTGAACCTTACCGAAACGCTGCAGGGGAAGTCACCAGTGACCTGCCGGCCAGGAAAGGAGTACTGCCGGCCAAGGGCAGAGCACTGCCGGCCACTGGTGTGCTGGGACACCAAACTGCAACGAAGCACAAAATAGAGAAAATGGAGGGTCTTCCGAGGGCATGTACGCACCATGGCACTCCAAATCACCTCAAAACATCAAGGGAGAGGCCAAGTTGGATCCGCGACCATCAATTACGCATCCCGATGCATGATGGCCAAAGATCCAACTTGTGCAAATCAATATGAAAATGAATGCACAAACAAAGCAAGTAAAGCCTAGAACTCTATCATGAATCATCAAGAGCTTCGGCAACCGAGAATTGAGACACATTCCATCACTTGAAGTATGAAATGCCCCTCGTTCCTCGTGCTCGGATTAACACTTAATCCAAGTAATGCAACACATAAGCATGGCAAACATGCAATGCGAACAACCTAACAAGGCTAATGACATGCAACAAGCACATAAGCATGATGTGAGGTGACAACTTTGGACAACATGACGAAATGCAACATGAACATGTGAACATGCAAAGCATGTGAAGCTAAGCAAGTATGCAACAACATACTACATGTAACGAGCATGCGAAAACATGGCAAAATGGGCTTACACCAAAGATGGACAACTCTCAACTAGGTCCAAATTAGTAGCCAAAGCGATGAATTAAGCCACACAAAACGCTTCAGCATGCAAAATGCAAAAGGTTCATCAAAGGGGCCTGAAAGGGCAACTCTCAAAAGTGCCTAAGAAGTGACAAATGTGCAAGTGTAACAACACTATATGCACTGAAATGAGATGATAAATGATGCCAAATCATTCAAATAGCACAAGCAAAGCATGCGAACGTCCTAAGTCATGAAAGCTAGCAAAGAGCAATACAAAGGAGGCATGCAATACATGGCACGAACACATGAACTAAGCATGGACAGAGTTTAATTAAGCCTAACAAGGACTTAAACATGCTGGAATGAAGGCTCAAACACCTAGACATGCAAGCATACAAGCTAAGCCTTAAACTAGGCAAAAATGCACGACATTCAAAGGCACTTGAAGCATGAATGAAGTGAGAATGTGACAATGGTACATGCTCTGAAACGAAGCATTAAATGATGCCAAATCATCTAAATGTCTCAAAGATAGCATGCATGCATCACCGAAACACAAAGCTTGCAAGGTCAATTACACTACAGCTATACAAAGCATGCATTATTTGACTAGGAAGCATAAATACAGAGGCAAGGCGGCCCCAACACATGAACATTTCTAGTTCAAAGCATGGCCAAAAGATGCTAACATGATGGACTAACATAGCATGCAAGATTGGCTAGTAGGCATGAGTTGTATGACATGTATATGAAGCATATGAAATCTCACCAAACCAGCCAAAATCAGTGAACTAAATATGTGAAAATACCCCCAAATAATCATGGAAATGCAGCCAATGCATGCCAAAATGAGGGGCTTCTTTGGAGGGCCACACAAGGGGTTATTAGGCACATGCAAGATGGACATTCAACAAGGCCAAACCAATTCTGGAAATGGCTCAAGAGGGTCCCAAAACCCACTGAAAAGGGCCTGGAACAAGGCCTAGAGGCATGCAAAATGGGGTCTCTTTGGAAGGCCAAAAAGGCCACCAAACAAGACAAGGAGAGAGGGGGTCACCCCCCTCTAATTTTGGCCTTCAAGAACACAACAAGGCCACTGAAAATCCACTGGATTTCAGTGGCTAATAGGCCAAAACAAGGCCAATGCAAATACTCACATGTATGGCTCTAAACATGAAGAGATAAAGCATGCATGGGGGAAGATGACCCCAAAAAGCAAAGAGACCTAATCAATCTTAAAGAGGAGGTCAAAACAAAACTTTTTCCAGTTTGTATCAAAACTCAAAAGTGAACACAAATAGGGCTAGTCTATCATGCAAAAATGGCCCTAAAAGGAGAGATAAAGCACAAGGGACAGTAGATGGCCTCAAACAGAGGAGAGCCCTTCTACAAAGTTAAAGAGGGGCTCAAAACAAGGCACTTTACAGTTTACATCAAGCCACGAAAATAATCACAAATAAGGCCAAACTATCATACAAGAAAAAGGCCTAAAAGAGGGATAAAGAGACAAGTGGTAGGAGGAGGCCTCAAACAGCAAAGAGTCCTTGATCAAACATGTAGAGGAGCTCAAAATATGATCCTTTTCAGTTCATGACAAAGTCCAAAAATTCTGGCAAGTGAGGATGGCCAATGAATAAAGAAAGTGCAAGTTTGAGGGAAATAGGCACTTACCCTAGAAGAGCAGCTTTCCAGCAGGTTTTGGTCCAAGATTCTGAGCTTCCAACCTCTTCAAATGGCTTCCAAAGTGCTGGAATGGAGGATGGAGGTGTATATCTAGGTGTTGTAGTGCAAAAGGGCAAGGAAATCCAACTCTAAAGCCTAAAACACACACAATATAGAGAGGAAGAGAGTTTTTCTTCTTCAAAATTCAGAACCCCCCCTTAAGGAAGAAGACTCTTCCTTATATAGAACAAAGCAAAGCCAAAGCTTCTTGAACAAGCTTTTCAAGGTTTCCATCCCTCCATACACGTGTATGGAGGGGAGCAAATGAAAATCCAGCTGGCTCAAAAGATCTGCCTGAAAACCAGCTGAGATAGGGGGGTGCCGGCCATCAACAATGGCTGGCAGTGCCACACTGATGGCCAGCAGGGCTTCATCAGTGGCCGGCAGGGGAAAAGCCATGGCTGGCAGTGCCATGTCATGGCCGACAGTGCACTATGAGGGCCACTCTAACAGGACCTAGTCAGGGTCCAAAAATGAAGCAGAAAGGATACAAGGTCCGGAAAACTCAAACCGGTGCCGTTCCACCGCGACAGTCGAATGCTGGGCGAGCAATCGAACCAGTTGTTGGGTGTACCTACAAGCACAACCAAGTCTTGAGGACGGTCAAAAATGGGGTGTCTACAGTTGCCCCTCTTTGACAGAACTCAGAAGTCACAAAGTGACGGGAGTGAATGTCAAAGCCCAGAGACGACCCATTTTTGACAAGGCCGAAGACTCAGAGAAACAACTAGTTTAAGCATGCAGAGATACGCCCGAAGGCTGGGGCAAAATGCAAGCAGTATGCAAGATGCAAGGGCATGACTAACAATCATGCCACGGATGCTGTAATGAAGCAAGACATGCAACAGTTTTAAGCAGGCGAACACGAATCCGACTACACTACAATGTAGAAAGGATGTAAAAGAATTATGCAATTCTTACCACGCTTCACACGGAGTGAATACAATACCTGTGCGGCTCGTCGGGTTGCACCAGCTTTAAATGAACCGTACATACAATATCATGCCTGAAAAAGAGATGGACTTAACAGGTACAATATGGTTAGGAAGATGCATAATAATGCATTTGAAAAGTGCGTGACAATGCATGCGATGTGTGCACAAACATGCAATGCACTAACAAGTGCAGGTAGAGTGCGCAAGATAGCGCGATTGAAATGCATGCCAAATGCAAAATGAAATGTAATGCACCAACAAGTGCATATGATGTGCGCAAGATAGCGCGATTGAAATGCATGCCAAATGCAATGGGGTGCACAAAACAGTGCGATGCGCAAAATAGCGCGAACAATGAATGCATGTCAAAATGCAAACGGGTAAGGTGCGCAAGACAGCGCGATGCGCAAAATAGCGCGAACAATGAATGCATACCAAAAATGCAAACAGGTAGGGTGCGCAAGATAGCGCGATGCGCAAAATAGCGCGAACAATGAATGCATACCAAAAATGCAAACAGGTAGGGTGCGCAAGATAGCGCGATGCGCAAAATAGCGTAAACAATGAATGAATACCAAAAATGCAAACAGGTAGGGTGCGCAAAATAGCGCGAACAATGAATGCATACCAAAAATGCAAACAGGTAGGGTGCACAAGATAGCGCGATGCGCAAAATAGCGCGAACAATGAATGCATACCAAAAATGCAAACAGGTAGGGTGCGCAAGATAGTGCGATGCGCAAAATAGCGCGAACAATGAATGCATGCAAAATGCAATCAGGTAAGGTGCGCAAGATAGCGCGATGCGCAAAATAGCGCGAACAATGAATGCATGCAAAATGCAATCAGGTAAGGTGCGCAAGATAGCGCGATGCGCAAAATAGCGCGAACAATGAATGCATGCAAAATGCAATCAGGTAAGCAAAGGGGAAAATACTCCAACTATGCTGGAATCATAAGAGGAGGAAAAACAACCAATCAGACACGTATACAACGCAACCCGAGATGAATTCCAACCACGCTGAAATCGCGTAAGGAAAGGGACACTCAAACCACGCCGAAATCGTGAGAGGAGGTCCGACAACCCGCCCAGCGCGTCTACAACGCAACCTGGGATAAATTCCAAACACGCTGAAATCGCGTAAGGAATGGGACACTCAAACCACGCTGAAATCGTGAGAGGAGGTCCAACCAAACCGCCCAGCGCGTCTACAACGCAACCTGGGATAAATTCCAAACACGCTGAAATTGCGTAAGGAATGAGAAACATAGGGACGTATCTCGGTATTTCGGAAAGGTATAAGCATTGGAACGTATTCCAAATGCTCTAAACCAAAGAGGGAGAAACATAGGGACGTATCCCGGTGTTTCAAGAAGAAAAGGAGACATAGGGACGTATCCCCGTGTCTCGAAATGGTGTGAGCATCGGAACGTATTCCAAATGCTTTCAACCAGAGAGGGAGAAACATAGGGACGTATCCCGATGTTTCGGAAAGGTATAAGCATTGGAACGTATTCCAAATGCTCTTAACCAAAGAGGGAGAAACATAGGGACGTATCCCGGTGTTTCAGAAAAAGAGTGCGCATAACAATGTGATTTGAAATGTGCATCACAATGCAAGTGGAAAGTGCGTAACAACGCAAGTGAAGAGGTGTGCATGACAATGCAACCTAAATGTAACGCATAACAATGTGGAAGGGATGCAAAACAATGCAACCTAAGTGTGACGCATAACAATGCGGAAGGGATGCAAAACAATGCAACCTAAGTGTGACGCATAACAATGCGGAAGGGAAAAAAGAGAAAAAGCTTCTCAGCGTAGCACACGCGAGAGAAGAAAAACAAACCTCTTAGCGTAGCACACGCGAGAGGGAAAAGAAGAAAAAGAAAGCTTCTCGGTGTAGCACACGCGAGAGAAGAAAGAGAAAGCCTCTCAGCGTAGCACACGCGAGAGGGGAAAAAGAAAAGGAAAGCTTCTCAGCGTAGCACACACGAGAGAAGAAAGAGAAACCTCTCAACGTAGCACACGCGAGAGGGGAAAGATATCCAACGCGCGCCAAACGCGAGAGGAGAAAGGCAGGTCCAAATGCACGCCAAATGCAAGAGGGGAAAGGTATTAGTCAAACTGAACCGAAACTTGCCTGAATGAACAGTACATACAATACCGTGCATGAACGAGAGAGGATCTTGACAGGTAGCATGCAATACAATGCAATGATGTGTAAGGAATGCAATGAACAAACCTAGCGGTGCTTTAGAAAGCACCTCATAGGGTGAGTGGCGACGAACCGCCCTACTTTGATGGGGAACGGTAACCAGGGAGAGCACATCTGGTTGTCATTCCGGCTTTGAAACAGTCAACACAGCATTCTGCTTACTCTGAACACACTGCTCATACAGCACACTGTTCATTCTGGCTTCTGAACTCACGACCCATAACACTGTACTCTGTTTAGGTTGGCACATAGCTCATATAATCATTCTGAACATTCTGCCTATAACGACCACTGTTTATTCTGAACTCCCAGCCCATTCCGAAGATTGTTCATTCCGAACTCACAACCCATAACTGTACATTCTGTTTATACAGCACACAACTGATTTTGGGCATACAGCCCATTTTGAATACTGCTCATTCTGAACTCATAGCCCATAACACAGTAATTGGTTTATTCTGCACACAGCTCTTACAGCACATTGCTCATTCCTGATCACACAGCCCATAACACGGTGCTCTGTTCATTTTGAAAACGCTGGATGGGAAGATGGAATTTGTAGGACTCGAAACAAACTCAGATGCTCCGAACTTTCCTTATTTTCTTTTGCATCGCAATCCGGAACCCAAAAGCTTCAGGTAGGTCCAGGTTTTACCGTTCACACTTATCGGGGGTGGAACCTGCAATTTTATGAAAGAACAAATACTGTTTTGCACAAATGTAGAAAATGGCACAGCATTCTGAGCACAAGCGATTTTATTTTCGAAATTAAGAATGAGTTCTTAACCGGGTATTGAGCCTATGACTGAACACAGTGAAAAAGACTCAACAATGGAAAACAAAAGGGTAGACAACCTAAACACATCGAGACACGCTCAGAACCGTCTCAAAACAAGAGTTGAGGTAAACAAAACAAAACAAAAGACACGACACACAGACGTATTACAAAGACGAGAGACCTCGGATCACGAGGAGCCAGTTTCTTCGGGTATTGTTTCCCACCCTTCTTATTTGTGATTCTCACATCACTCAACCCTCAAGCTCGGTTTTTCTGAAAATGCTCTTTATCTCTCTATTCCTTAATCTCTCATTTTATATCCCTCCCCTGGGTGGTTGATGGATAAATAGGAAATTGTGGGTTCATGCCCAACACTATTAGCTCGCAGCTATTTCCTCCGGTGACGTTTAGTCGATGTTCCGGATGAGGGAGTGGAATGTTTTGATCCATTCCGATTCGTGCTTCGCACTTGACTTGATACCTCGTTGTTTGGAGGATGAGAGAGCTTTCAGCCCTTTAATGATAGCTTCAGTCGTGCCCTTTCTGGCAGGTATAGTTCCCTTTCTGGCAAGTATGGTGCCCTTTTTGGCAAATGCATTGATAACGGGGGAAAAACAAGAAGCCTGACTCAACTGTGCCCCTAGTTCATCATTTTGACCATTTTTTGTTTTTTAGCTTCTGCTTAAAACAATTTTAACTAAAATGAGAGTTAGAGTAACGCGCTTATTCGATTTTCTGATTTGAAATCATGCGAGTTAGATTATGAGCACTGAAAATTTTCCTTTTTTGGGTCCAAGAAAATGGTCCAGTTTTGGAAAATGAAATAACTTTCGAGAGAATTAGTCAACCTCAGTAAAAATTCTCAAAAACTATTTTTGCAAACGGCCAATGCTCAACAAGCACGGAACCTACTCTTGAGATGCACAACCTCGGATCTGGAGGAAAATTGCCCCTTGCTCGAAGAGAGCTGCATGGCAACGGAAAGTTGCCCCTTGTTTGAATGGCACCGCAGCGCATTGTAATCAGTCTTCATGGTAATGATCACAATCGAACTCTCGGATATAGAGAAGGCGAGGACCATCAAAAACCAATACATGGACACACTTGATTTGGAAGTGTTTGTGGCTGGACTTCAGAATGAAATTGCCTACGTATCCCAAACATGGGAATCAAGCCTTACGTAGTTCTGGGTTAAGGTACACTTGGGTATTAACCTCTCCTTTTTGTTTACGCTCTAACTTTTGCCAAGGCGCCCGATGCTGGTTTTCGACCTTGCGAGCTTTGTTTTTCTTTTCTTTTCATTTCTTTTTCATTTTTTTTCTTTTCTTTTCATTTCCTTTTGCATTTTTCTTTTCTTTTTTTTTTTTTGTTGTTTTTTTTTCTTGTTCTTTTCTTGCTCTAACTTTTGCCTGGGTCGCCCTTCCGAGTTTTCGGCCCAGCGAGCCTCTCAAGGGGTAAAAGTGTAGCTTGGTCCATGTCAAATGGTTTTGAGATCCTGGAGTCATCTGAATCCAAGAGAGTGGCTACTGTTCGCTGATGATGTAAGAGTCCATCCAATGAGGGGCTGAATTTGCCCCTAGTGTTGTGGATCGGAACTCAGTTCTCCTTCAACAGTAAATTCTTCTTTCCTCCCTTCTGGGATTTGGCATTCTTGCTGATCTTCATCTTTGACTCTTTGAGCACATTTGAAATTCCTTTGCCCTTAGTTTGAGGGGTGTTCCTGATCGAGCTTTGCAAGCTTCTTTTGAAAACACTTGATCTTCTTGATCTGACTTTCTTGCCCCTAGTTCGAGGGTTGCTTTGAATTTGGCCACGCAGGCCTCACATTATGGTTGACCGTTTGAACATTCTGAATTGGGATTCAAGGTTTGAGAGCAGAGGGGGTCGGGTCTCGAGGCTGAGAGCGATCCTAGGCTGCACAATCTCAAGAGCGATTCCGCATGGGTCTTCACAGGACGGTGTAAAACATTTTTTGAAAAGTTTTAAGAAAGCGACTAGTCGCTCGCGCTGAAGACAGTGTAGAACCGATCTGGATCAAGCCAGGATCCTTCTCAGTACTCACATTAACAAGCATGATTTCATTCATTAAGGGCTTAGCATGCCTCTCTTTCTCTCAAATGATCAAAGTTTTGCAAATCCCGAGGAATTCCTTCCTCTTTGTTTTCACTACAATGTTAAAAAAGGTTTGAAAAACTTAGGCCATTACAATGAGTTTAGAGCACAGAAGAGTAGGTGAGATGCTCCGTCATTTCATTCAAATCCTCTGGCACAACCAGCCCAAAATAGCAATAAGCACGGAAGCACGATAGCCGCAGTTGTTTCATTCAGATTTCCTGGTTACAACTGGCTCCATAGCAGAGACAGACTCAAGAGAAGACAAAAGAGTAATTACAAAACGAAACGGTGTTCGAGGCAACAACCCCGGAATCACCCGACATTCTATACAGTGGGACTGATTCGCTACAACAAGACTGACCCTTAAGCGAAAAGGACTGACTCAAGACAATGAGACAGACTCGAAGCAAAACAAAAGGCTGACTCGACACCCAAGCCAGAATTTACAAAACTAGCATTCGCAAATGCTCAAAAACGCGTGCCAGACACCACATCCAAAATACACCGAGGGTCGCCTACAGGTGGTTCACTCCCCGATCACATACTCGCGGTATCATCAAAATCCAAGAACTCTGTAGTGACCGACTTGGCCGAGGTAGGCGGGAGAATGACCTTATCGTCAATCAAATCTTGCACTTCATGACGAAGGCGGAAACAACTGTCGGTGCTGTGACCGGTTTGCTAGTGGTACGCGCAGTACAAAGTAGCATCATGTTTAGCTGGAAGAGGATTCGGGAGAGGCCGCGGCTCAAGGGGTGTAAGATGCCCCTTTTTAGCCAAAATTAGAAGTGCCCTAGACAAAGGCATGTAGAGGGGATGAAAGACTCTGCGCCCCCGAGGCAGATACTTTGAAGCCTGTGGATTCTCGCTAGACGTACTAGCAAAAGGGTCGACAGGTGCGGCCTTGGATTTCTAATCTTTTGTAGGTGCGGAGTTGGAAGTGGGATGAACTGTTCTGGCATGACGGGGCCTATCCCGGTTTTCTGCCTGGCTTGAACTGCCTGTGGCTAGAGTGGAGAAAACATCATCCACGATCTTGGTTGTGACTGCGAGCACCTGTTGCTTACTCATCCCTCCGGCTTTCAAAGCCTCGACTGCCCACAGTAGTCGTTCAATGGGATCGGTGTCTGCCTTCATTTTGTTCTTACCTCTGGCCTCAGCCTGATCAAGGGTTTGGGTTGGTGATGATACGTTATTGTTATAATTGGAGGCCATCTCCGGTTGGCTAAGCTCGATCACAATCCGTCCCAATAGCGGGGGCTCCTGTGGTACAAAACTTCCAGTATATGGTGCGACTGGTGGTGAAGTTGACATTCCGTAAGCGAGATCTGCGACGGACCTCTGGAGGTCAGCTATCATCCCCATCAACTCGAATGTGGTGGGCTCACGAGCTTGGTACAACTGGGGGATCCAAACCGGGTGTGCCGCAGGCGATCTGGGTGGATGCAGTATATCAACGTCCGTCTCACTTTGCAATGTGATTCCTTGATCTAACGCGGCTGTCATAACCACGATCTCTTCTGAATTCTGTGTCATGATAAGTCCACTGCTCTGAATGGTGACTGACGGATCAGGTATCTGTCTTGCCTCAGCGAAGGAGAATACTAACTATTCTGAACTAACTCTTTGAACCCCCCCCTGAAAGAGAAAACACACAGCATTTCAGCCCAAGCAGAACAGACACAAGCATAGCCGAATCACTGTACTCTACTACTGATCACTGTTCTGCAAAATCACTGCCCCAAGACTGAATCTGACACCCGCAGATATAACTGATTCCTAGAATACTGATACTAATGCCCGCAGGCCTGATGCCCAGACTTGCAAACTGGTATATGCATTCCCTGTAGAGATACACTCTAAAAGCACATAGCAAGCAAGTGACAGCCAAAAACACCCCTATGGAGGGGTGAGGTTTCCCTGTCCTATTTTGTCAGGAGCTAGGGTTTCACTACGCACGCAGCGGTTTCAAACAACCTATCATCGGGTAAGCAACCTGTCCTAGTTTGGAATGGTCACTACGGATTCCGAATATGCACTAGGTCGGATGGTTGAAAAGGGTGCCCCGGTAAAACTGGGGTTTGTGTTCCCATGCTGTCAGAGCCCATAACCGGTTAGCCTTATGGTCATGCCTTGACAAGACAAGCCGCCGGCAAACCATTCAGCAATGGCAGATGGCAAACACGGTGTCCTAGGCGCACCAATGCACATGCAATGCAAAGAGACACATAAATGAGATCAAAACAGGATATCACGAGTTCGACTCAAGCTCTCTAAATTCTCCAACAGAGTCGCCAGAAACTGTAAACGTCCCCGAACGCCCCGGGGGGATGAATCCCGTTCTGTTCTTTTGGGTTTACTACAGTTCGGACTCAATTTGTCACAGTTCTAAATCTGAACCAAAGAGTCCAAATCCGGCAAATCGTTTTGAGAAAAAATAGATTTTTAGAAAAAGAAGTGCCAAACATGGACTGCTTTGCCAGATACAGAGTCGCCACCTAAATATTTTATAATGGGAAAATTTAGGAAACCCTGACTCGGTGCCAAAGGCCACGTGTCCGTCATCACCAAAGTTGCCTCAGCTCAGGAACTTGGGTACGATTGGGGAAGGTCAGCTATGAGCACCCCCTCTCGCACGATCCGAAGATCGGCCTCTACTAACCGTGATATCTCATTTTTGAAAACACATGCGTTCTTATTCCGATTAATTAGCTAGAATTACTATGTGATGCGCACAGCAAAACAAGTATAGACTAGATCGCCTAATTTGGAACAAAGCATTGCATATCCGTTTGTTTGGAAATGTTTTAAGATTTGCTACTCGCAAGTAGGCTAAAACACGGATTTCAACGAGTTGTTCCAACTCAAATAATCCAACCTTCACCCACAGGCATTCAGGCAGTTATATCAACCAGGCAGTTATATCAACTAAGCATTTAGTCACATGGTAAGCATGCTGTCATGTTAACATTCACACTCATGCGGGATGCTAAAGCATAAATACTTACATCGTACTCTGTGCCAAAACAATGAAGCTAGTTAGCAAAACATGCATGACCCTAGTCCATGTTAAGTGGCTAATGCATCACATACGAAATGCGATCTAGAATAGGCTCGGCTAATCCTAGGATGGCATGTGGAATGTGACAACTGATACACGTTTTCAAATTGAATTTGAAATACAATGCAGTTAGCATGATGCGCCGAGCCCGGTGCATGCAATACAAATGAATGAATGCAAACATGCGAAGCATAAGAATGCTAATTGAGATATGCCCTAAATCTAACCATTGTAAGCGGTTAAATAAAAGGGAAGAAAGACGTGAGGTTGGAAGACATACACACACTTATTACAATTGTGCCCTCGCTCGGAGGGACCGAAAGAATAATACAAGCTGCCTAACTAACTAACTCACAAGCTAATTAATTATTACAAAAACAAATGAATAACTAGCTACAACTAATTATTACACAACTTAATTAATTAACAAATTAATTAACTAACAAATGAACGACAACAAACAAATAGGGAAAGTAGTAAATGATGCCATTCCAGCTCTGTTTGAAGAAGAGGGAGATGCACGCTCGCTTCGGTTCCTCGCCCCGAAACGCCTTCCGGTTGCTCTTTAGAGGCTCTATTTGCAAGGTGTCTTCTAGTGCTTGTTGCTGAACCTTACCGAAACACTGCAGGGGAAGTCACCAGTGGCCTGCCGGCCAGGAGAGGAGTACTGCCGGCCAAGGGCAGAGCACTGCCGGCCAAGGGTGGCACACTGCCGGCCATCAATGGCAGGCTACCGGCCACTGGTGTGCTGGGACACCAAACTGCAACGAAGCACAAAATAGAGAAAATGGAGGGTCTCCCGAGGGCATGTATGCACCATGGCACTCCAAATCACCTCAAAACTTCAAGGGAGAGGCCAAGTTGGATCCGCGACCATCAATTATGCATCCCGATGCATGATGGCCAAAGATCCAACTTGTGCAAATCAATATGAAAATGAATGCACGAACAAAGCAAGTAAAGCCTAGAACTCTATCATGAATCATCAAGAGCTTCGGCAACCAAGAATTGAGACACATTCCATTACTTGAAGTATGAAATGCCCCTCGTTCCTCGTGCTCAGATTAACACTTAATCCAAGCAATGCAACACATAAGCATGGCAAACATGCAATGCGAACAACCTAACAAGGCTAATGACATGCAACAAGCACATAAGCATGATGTGAGATGACAACCTTGGACAACATGACGAAATGCAACATGAACATGTGAACATGCAAGGCATGTAAAGCTAAGCAAGTATGCAACAACATACTACATGTAACGAGTATGCAAAAACATGGCAAAATGGGCTTACACCAAAGATGGACAACTCTCAACTAGGTCCAAATTAGTAGCCAAAGCGATGAATTAAGCCACACAAAACGCTTAAGCATGCAAAATGCGAAAGGTTCATCAAAGGGGCCTAAAAGGGCAACTCTCAAAAGTGCCTAAGAAGTGAAAAATGTGCAAGTGTAACAACACTATATGCACTGAAATGAGATGATAAATGATGCCAAATCATTCAAATAGCACAAGCAAAGCATGCGAACGTCCTAAGTCATGAAAGCTAGCAAAGAGCAATACAAAGGAGGCATGCAATACATGGCACGAACACATGAACTAAACATGGCCAGAGTTTAATTAAACCTAACAAGGACTTAAACATGCGAGAATGAAGGCTCAAACACCTAGACATGCAAGCATACAAGCTAAGCCTTAAACTAGGCAAAAATGCACGACATTCAAAGGCACTTGAAGCATGAATGAAGTGAGAATTTGACAATGGTACATGCTCTGAAACGAAGCATTAAATGATGCCAAATCATCTAAATGTCTCAAAGATAGCATGCATGCATCACCGAAACACAAAGCTTGAAAGGTCAATTACACTACAGCTATACAAAGCATGCATTATTTGACTAGGAAGCATAAATACAGAGGCAAGGCGGCCCCAACACATGAACATTTCTAGTTCAAAGCATGGCCAAAAGATGCTAACATGATGGACTAACATAGCATGCAAGATTGGCTAGTAGGCATGAGTTGTATGACATGTATATGAAGCATATGAAATCTCACCAAACCAGCCAAAATCAGTGAACTAAACATGTGAAAATACCCCAAATAATCATGGAAATGCAGCCAATGCATGCCAAAATGAGGGGCTTCTTTGGAGGGCCACACAAGGAGTTATTAGGCACATGCAAGATGGACATTCAACAAGGCCAAACCAATTCTGGAAATGGCTCAAGAGGGTCCCAAAATCCACTGAAAAGGGCCTGGAACAAGGCCTAGAGGCATGCAAAATGGGGTCTCTTTGGAAGGCCAAAAAGGCCACCAAACAAGACAAGGAGAGAGGGGGTCACCCCCTCTAATTTTGGCCTTCAAGAACACAACAAGGCCACTGAAAATCCACTGGATTTCAGTGGCTAATAGGCCAAAACAAGGCCAATGCAAATACTCACATGTATGGCTCTAAACATGAAGAGATAAAGCATGCATGGGGGAAGATGACCCCAAAAAGCAAAGAGACCTCAATCAATCTTAAAGAGGAGGTCAAAACAAAACTTTTTCCAGTTTGTATCAAAACTCAAAAGTGAACACAAATAGGGCTAGTCTATCATGCAAAAATGGCCCTAAAAGGAGAGATAAAGCACAAGGGACAGTAGATGGCCTCAAACAGAGGAGAGCCCTTCTACAAAGTTGAAGAGGGCTCAAAACAAGGCACTTTACAGTTTACATCAAGCCACGAAAATAATCACAAATAAGGCCAAACTATCATACAAGAAAAAGGCCTAAAAGAGGGATAAAGAGACAAGTGGTAGGAGGAGGCCTCAAACAGCAAAGAGTCCTTGATCAAACATGTAGAGGAGCTCAAAATATAATCCTTTTCAGTTCATGACAAAGTCCAAAAATTCTGGCAAGTGAGGATGGCCAATGAATAAAGAAAGTGCAAGTTTGAGGGAAATAGGCACTTACCCTAGAAGAGCAGCTTTCCAGCAGGTTTTGGTCCAAGATTCTGAGCTTCCAACCTCTTCAAATGGCTTCCAAAGTGCTGGAATGGAGGATGGAGGTGTATATCTAGGTGTTGTAGTGCAAAAGGGCAAGGAAATCCAACTCTAAAGCCTAAAACACACACAATATAGAGAGGAAGAGAGTTTTTCTTCTTCAAAATTCAGAACCCCCCTTAAGGAAGAAGACTCTTCCTTATATAGAACAAAGCAAAGCCAAAGCTTCTTGAACAAGCTTTTCAAGGCTTCCATCCCTCCATACACGTGTATGGAGGGGAGCAAATGAAAATCCAGTTGGCTCAAAAGATCTGCCTAAAAACCAGCTGAGATAGGGGGGGCCGGCCATCAGCAATGGCCGGCAGTGCCACACTGATGGCCGGCAGGGCTTCATCAGTGGCCGGCAGGGGAAAAGCCATGGCCGGCAGTGCACTATGAGGGCCACTCTAACAGGACCTAGTCAGGGTCCAAAAATGAAGCAGAAATGATACAAGGTCCGGAAAACTCGAATCGGTGTCGTTCCGCCGCGACAATCGAATGCTGGGCGAGCAATCGAACCAGTTGTTGGGTGTACCTACAAGCACAACCAAGTCTTGAGGACGGTCAAAAATAGGTGTCTACAGTGGGTAAGCGAGGATGGGTGGAAATCACAAAACCAAAACCCTAAGAGAGAGAAAATAAAGAGGAGATTAAAAATCAAAGGGAGAAGGGAGAAAAGTTTGGGAAAATGTGTGAGAATCTAAGAAAAACCAAGAGAAAACTCAAAACTTCACCAAACCACAATCCAATCAGTTCAAAAGGTGGAGGATCAAAAGGGTTTCAAGGAAAATTTTGCAAAAGTTGTTTGGTAACTCAAGAGGAATGGAAATCTAGAGAGAGATGAGGGTTAGAGAGAGATGATGAGGTGTTTTCGGATGGGAAAGTGTGAGGAAATGAGGGTTACTTTTTGTTTTAAATAGCCACGGGTTGTGGCTGCCCCGAAATTGCCCTTGCCGCTGTTGAAGGACGGCTGGCTATGTCGAAGCCCGGCCATGCATCGGCGAGGCTCGGCCGGCCCTTGGTGAATTCAGTTTTGTTTTTGTTTTTGTTTGTTTTTTTTTTTTTTGTGTGTTGTTGGTTATTATTATTTTATTTTATTTCATTATTATTTTATTTCTAGTATTGTTTGGGTTTTAATTTTGGGTTTTAATTTGGGTGTATAATAATAATAAAGAGTGAAGAAAAAGGAGAAAATAACAATGAGTGATGAAAAAGAAAAGAAACTAGTGAAAGAGAAAAATAAAAAAAAATAAAAATAAAAGCAGTGAGTAAAAGGGAAAAAAAAAAAAGAAAACAAAAGAAAAAAAGTTGAGGAAAATTGAAAACAAACAAAAGAGGACTTCCAGATAAGTCATTTATGTCTCGGTAGGAGAACCTGCATAGCTTTGTAGCTAAGATCATGAGAGCATATATCGCACACATTTACTTGTTTACTTTGTGCATCTATCGCACACATGCACTTGTTCTTCTTTGTGCATCTATCACACACCTCTCTCTTTTACCTCGGGACGTATGAAACACGACCCCGAGTGGTTTTTGTTTCTCAGGACATGTGAAATGCGGCCCTGGGTGGGTTTTACCTCGGGACGTGTGAAACACGACCCCGAGCAGTTTTTGTTTCTTAGGACGCGTGAAATGCGGCCCTGGGCAGGTTTTACCTCGGGTCGTGTGAAACACGACCCTGAGCATTTTTTTTTTGTTTCTTAAGACGCGTGAAATGCAACTCTAGGCGGGTTTTACCTCAGTACGTGTGAAACACGACCCCGAGCATTTTTTTTGTTTCTCAGGACGTATGAAATGCGGCCCTGGGCGGGTTTTACCTTGGGACGTCCCCCGATCATTTTTTTTCTTCTATCCTAGGACGCGTGAAACACGGCCTTTGATGTGTTTGATCTTGGGACGCGTGAAATGCCATCCAAGCGGTTTTGTTTCTATCTTAGGACACGTGAAGTGTGACCCTAAGTTGTTCTACTCTCATCTCAAGATGTGTGAAACACGACCCTGAGTGGTTTTCGTCTTCTTGTTTCTCAGGATGCGTGTAGCGCAGCCCTGAGCGATGTTTTCTTTCCTCATCCTATGTTTTGGCGTGGGTAGAGTGTGTTTTGGATCTTTTCGCTTTAAGCTTGAAGCTGCTCATTCATGTGTTGTTATTTCGTTATCTTACGTATTGCATTTGTTATTGCTCATTGAATCATCTTGCATGATCATAAGTTTTCAAAATAGCTGGCTTCGCAAAGCGTGTCAGTTTGTCTTTTAAAGTTGCATCGCGCATATCATTTGCATCTTACCCCTAAACTATGTTGGTTTGATTCCTTGCAAAGGGATACGTAGGTAGCATGCGAGCACAACCAATCTCATTTATGTCTTGCTTTCTTGCCCAAGTCTTGCGGCCTTGTCAAAATGGGTAGTCTTCGGGCTTTGACATTCACTCACATCATTTCATGACTTCGAGCTTTGTCAAAGAGGGGGAACTGTAGACAACCCATTTTTGACCGCCCGCAAGACTTAGGTGCTTGGTTCGATACACTCGATGATGAAATTTGAATTGTGTGCTTTGAATTCACAGTGATCCGGATTCAATCAGGCTCTCGAAATAACTTCAAATCTTCAACATTTACCTTGTTTGAACCTCTGAGTCTCATTTTTGGACCTTTTTCCACCCTGAGCTGAGTTTGAACCCAAAAAAATAGGGGAGGGCATCAAAGCCCGGCCGTGCATCAGTGATGGCTGACTGTGGCTATGAATGGCCGGCCGACCCTTGGTGGCGAAAAACATTATTTTGGGCGGGAGGCCGCCAGCTGTCCATTTTTGAAGATATTTATCACCTTTTGAGCTCAAATTCTATAAAAACGAAGCTATGTTATTGTTTTGAGGGTTGAACAAAATTTAGAAAGCCTATATACACCTTGAGAGTTCCTCTTTCCTCGTTCCTCCTTCCTCCTTCCTCCTTCTTCCATTGCAAGCAACCTTTGAGCTAACCTAGCTCCCTTATGTCATCTCCATACACTATACACAACCTTGTCTCACAATCTTAGGGCCTTGGTTGATCTTGGAGAAGCATAATTCAAGCTTGAGAGGGGTTGAGACTAAGTTTGGAACACAAACAAAAAGCTTACCCCTTGAGAGGTATAAGCTCGTTACCTTCTCTCTTGCCTTCATTTCTTTCATTCGCTACATAATTCTTATTGATTTGTATTGTTTTGATCCTATTGAAGTGTTTAAGTTTGGGTTTCAAGGGCTACCAAAAGGGTAGATAGAGTTTTCTCTTTCTACACCTTTACTTATAGCTCAAACCCTTCTTTTTCCACTCTTTTTCTTTGATATCTACACTGATTTTCAGAGTTTTAGAAAGGCTAAAAATCATGTTTTGAGGTTTTAAAAGTAGAGGGGTTAGCCACCCCTCCTAGTTCTTGTTCACTAGCCTTAATTCTTCTCTTTGTTGTCTAGTTTTTTTATGTGCTTCTCATTAACTTTGAGCCTCCATTTTTCATCTAATAAGGGCTGTTTGAGGGCTGTCCCAAGTTGTTTAATTGATTCATGCTTTGTTTAGTTCATTTGTTATCTCATAAGTTTGCTTACATGACATGTTATATATTGTTCTAAGCTTTTCTTCAATTTTATTTCCATGTCTAAAAGTCTAATTTTAACAATCAATCCACCATCCATCTCTTTCATTCTTGAGAATGATTTCAACCAATTGAGGTTGCTCAAAACATGTAAGAAAGACTCCTCCTTAATGGCTTAATCTTTTCGAAGATTCATTGCCAACGGTATAGTCTTTCTCTCATGCTTTAGAAGAACCTCTCATTTGACATTACTTCTTGTTTAGAGGACTATAACACCACCATGGACAGATGGACTAAAGAATGGCAAGGCTTCATAAAATTGGCTTAAAACTTGGAACAACCCATATAAAGAAAATTGCTTTAACTTGGCCGGACGTTACGCCAAGTTCCTTGTGTCAAGAGTTGTCACATGCTAATTCATGGCATTTCGATGATTCTTGAAGCGTTGCAACCTCCCTCTTTGAGTTCATACCATGACAAGAGGGAGGGGTGGTCTTATTCTTTGCATTTCATTTATTTTTGTCCAAAATTGCATCCGAGACCATCAAGTAATCATTTTGCTCACTGATGGCTTTGGAATCAATTTCAACCTTCTCTTGAGGCTTTCCCATGACAGAGAAGGAAGAAAGGGACAAGCAGAGCTTGAGGACACTCTGTCTGCGCTGGTTCACCTCATAACACAAAAAGCAAAGTTGTGCACCAAATTGAGACACGGCCGATCACCTGTAGACCCGACTGGCCATCAGTGATGCACGGCCGACCCTTAGTGTGTGGCCAGCAATGTAGTTTTGCAAAAAACAGAGGTAGTGGCTGAAGGTGAAATAGAGCTGGCTTGGACAGACAGAGTAGGTCTCAAGCGCTGTGCATGCAATCTTCATCCATCTTCATTTAAACCTTTGTCGAATGCGATTAATTATTTCGTTAGTTTTATAATTATCGTAGTTGTAAATTAATCTTATTGTAATTAATATTGTTGTAGCCATTAGCTTATTGACAATTGGTATAGCTAGTTAAATCATTGTAATAAAGTAGTTAATTAGCTTAGTTAAGTTGATTATTATTCCTTCGCCCAGTTTTGTAATAGTTAGTTTAATTCGGACTTTCGGACATTGATTCGCACCCTTCTGCGTGAGGGATCAAATGTTGTAATAATGTGTATGTCTTCCAACTCCACATATTTCTCCCTTTTATTTATTCACTTACAATGGTTAGTATAGAGCACGTTTCATTAGCATTCTCATGCCTTGTATCCACTTGTATCGCATGCACCAAGGCTCGGTTCATCATTCAAACTTTCATTGTCTTTTAAATAATTCTTTGAATACATGCTTAGACCACATGCTATCCAATTGTTTCATATGCCATGTTAAGTAGCCGAGCCTATTTACTTGCATAATGCATGCGTTGCATTAGTCATATTGCATTTAATTAGGAACATGCATATTTTTCTAATTATTTTTCTTTGTTTTGGCTCGGAGTACTAGGTGAGCATTTACTTGCTTTAGCATATTGCATCGAACGTTTGTGTTGCCATTTCTAGCATGCTTGCCATGAGGCTAAATGCTTAAATGCTATAAAATGCTTGAGTGCCTGTGGATGAAGGCTTATTGCTTGGACTAGAATAATTTGAGTAATGTTTATATGCGATCACTTTTTTCAAATGGTACATATTTGAAACAATTTTTCAAAACAAACATGAATCAAATGTTTCAATTCTTGCAAAGTTAGTCTATACTTGTGTGCGTGCGCATCACATAGTAATGCTAGCCTAATAAATCAAAACAAGAGCATATAATGTACATTAGATTCATATCATGATTAGTAGAGGCCGATCTTTGAACGGGCGAGCAGGGGTGCTCAAATGCATTCATGACCTTCCCCTCTCGTACCTAAGTTCCCGAGCCGAGACAATCTTGGTGATGACAGACACGTGGCCTTTGGCATGAGTCATGGGTTTTCTAAATTTTCTAAAAATATTTAGGTGGCGACTCTGTATCTGGCAAAGCAGTCCATTTTTGACAATTTGATTCAAAATCGATTTTTCAAAAGATTTGCCGGATTTGGACTCTTTGGTGATTATCTATTTCACATTGCACTTGTAGAATCAGATTTAGAACCGCGGGAGTCCGAACTGTAGGGCTTATTTCGAACTTCCGAAAGGGGGCACGAAAAAGTCAGGCTACACCCCTCTTCCTATTCCCTTCTTTAGATCTAATTTTTGTGTATCCTTTTATTGTTTTCTTGTTGGGTTTTTGATTTTTTGGAGAAAAAATTGTGTTTTTGATTTTGGGTTTTTTGTGTTTAGATAGATCGGTATCAGAGGGTAGAGAAATCGAGGCCAAAGACACCGATTAACGAGAATGAGATTCATATAACCACTCAAAGGAGGATGAGGAACTACATTACTTATGCTACCACTCTGCTTTAGGTCTCTCTCTCTCTCTCTCTCCCTCTCTCTTTCTCTCTCTATGTATAAAAATTTAGAGAGCTCTCTGTACTAGTGTTGAATTTTACAGTCGAAATCTAAGCATTGTGTGATTGTTTTACATGGTCTATTTGCAAGTACGTTTGAAACTACTTGTTTTTCTCTTTTGAGCACTGAAAAACAGGAATGATTGGTCGAAGACCAGTTTGTCTCTTCCACTGTTCATTCGGCCATGGTTGTATTATTCTCTGCCCTTTTTTGGCTACCCCATTTTTTTCAGTATGGAGATCAGAAGGATCTAGATCTGGATTCTTAGGTTGGAGGTGGGTTTTGATTTTTTTTTGGTATCAACATTGTCTAATTGCACAGATCTACCATAGATGGTTCATGGGTTTTGAATATTTTATGTTATACTAATCTAACATTTTCCAAACAACCCCTTAATTTATCATACTTGAATTAAGGACTTCGTGGAATTTAAGGACCTGGTAGCTTTACTTACTGGAATTTAAGGACTTATATATGGGCTTTATAAAGTCTAAAAATTTGGGCCTGAAAATGGGTTTGAGTTGAGTTTTTTTAGGCCTTTTTTGGATTTTACTTGGTTTTTGGGTTTATCACATTTGTGCTCATAAAAGGCAAGCTCATAGGCTTTTTTGGATTGGAATTATGGCTAAATGTTGGCTGCCCCTTTAAAACCTTGAGGCCTCGTTTGCCAATTACATATTTTAGTTAAAAAGTCATAAAGTTACTATAAGTTGTCACATCACTCTCTCTACTTTTCTACATATTTTTTCGTAAAAAATCAAAAAGTTACTAAAATAGTTTGTTCCCAAATGAGGCTTAAGAACTAATTGATTTTTATGTGCTGTGGGTTTTTTAAAAAAAAAATTAAATATTTTTTGGGCCATTTATTTCAACTAGTTTTGGGCCTTCAATGGGGGTAAACTTCATGGCTTTTAAAGTTTTTACTTTTTGGCCTTGTTTGGCAAGTGGGTTTTTGGTTTTGTTTGGCTAAAATTCACAAAAAGACAAATAGAGTAAAATAGCCAATAAGAAAAAATGTCACATCAAACCTACAATCATTTCACTTTTTCTCTCAAAAAGTATTACATCTAACTACAAAAAAATCCAACCACCTTTCCAAACACAAAATTTTAGCCTCCTAAAATAGTCAGAAATTAAAATAGTCAACCTTCCAAACAAGGCCTTTGTATGGTGTAAGAGTTTGAAATCAACTCTATTCACAAACAACTTACTGCTGGGAACCAATGGTGCAGCCGACTTGATAAAGATATAAAAATCGAGATCTTAGGTTTGATTCTTTTTGGAATTAGTCATATAGCCGATAGCATATATAGTTAGTAGAACGAATTTTTTAGATCTAAGCTAACTATATATAATATCGAGAATGTGAATTCAAATTCCCACTTGTATGTGAATTTACAATTTACCACTATAATATCAAGAATGTGGATTCAAATTCTCAATTGTATATGAATTTATAATTTATTGTTATATGATTAAGTAATTCTACTGAGAATCTATAATTTACTACTATATAATTAAGTAATTCTACCTATATTGTACTCCTTAAAACAACCTTTAGAATCTCAGCTTCTTAAGATCTATTTCCAAACATCACGGCCTTATTTGGTTTATATTTGAAGATATAATTTTTGAAAAAAAAAATTAAAAATTTTGTTTGGTTCAAATTTTTTGAAAATTTTTTCAAAATCACTTTTTCTCTCCTATACATCAATCAATCATTTTTTCTCTCTTCTCTCTCCTTCTCAATCATTTTTTCTCTTACATACATCTACTCAATTATAACAAAATATCAAATCATCCTAAACTCTCAAACTCCAAAACTATTTTCAAAATATACAACCAAACAAACCAAACAAATTTCTAATTCTTTCCCCAAATTTTTTTTTCAAAATTTATCTCAAAACACCAAACACACCCCACCTCTCTCTCTCTCTCTCTCTCTCTCTCTCTCTCTCACTGTGTTAACTTTTTTTTTAACTTCTTAGACCATCTCTAACCATTCACCAAATCTAGCATCAAATTCAAATCTGGTGAAAAAGATGTGCTTTTTGTGCTCCAACGGTTTCACCAAAACGGTATCAAATTGAGAACGCCCCAAAAATTTCACCAAACTGAAGATATCTCGCAGCTTTCACCAATTTACTGTGTATAGCCGTCGAGTGTGGACCACCAGACGACCGGCCGAATGTCCTCCTGGATGGCCACCCTAAGCAAAATTTTGTGAAAATTTTATACTAGGAGGTCGACCCCCCAGTCGACCACCTCAAGATAAAGACATAACAATCAAAAACCATAGATAGATCTTCAAGAAAGAGTAAAATTGAATTACCAGCAAGTAAGAGAGATCCAAACTCCAAATCTCTTTGCACTTAACAGCAATCAAACCCACCCCCAAATCACCAACAGCCAAACACCATTTCAAATTAATCAACCTCCATTTTCTATACCCAACAGCAATATAACCAATCCCAATATCCGTAATCAATTTACACCTTCCCAACTCCATCGCGTTTGAAAGATCAATCTCAATCAAATTCGAACAATTCGTTACCAAATTCGACAAACCCAGTTGGAAAAAGAACTTAGATCTCGAAAGATCGATCAACCTCAAGGTTTCGTTACAAGCAGTGGATATAATCGAGAGCGAGGTGTCGGTGATTCGGGTACCGATTGAGAACCTTGGTCAAGTGCTCGGAGCGAAGGGGTGTCAGGGTTTTGCGATGGTGAGACTCGATTGCGTAAAACGATTTACAGACTAGAGAGAATGACTTGTTGTTAATTGGGTTTTCATCGAGGCCATCAAGGATTGCGAAAATGATTTTTTCAGAGAGATAATCAAAGTGGTTGTTGTTGAATATAGATTCATTGGTTGAGTTTTGCTTCTTCATTGTGAGTTTCGTGATTATGAGAAATGGGTTTTAAAGAAAGAGTTTGGATTGGGAATTTAATAATTTTGCTCTTGCCGATTGACGGGCTAATCGACCAGTCGATCGACCTCCCGGACATCCTGTGGTTTGATGAAAGCTATAGTAATCACTGTTGGAGAGGCTGATATCAAACTGAGGAAGTTGTCATTTTTTTACTCAAATTTAATAAAAAAATTAGTGAATCGTTGAAGATGCTCTTATCTAGAGGTTTCCACTTTTTTAACTTCTAACCAGGAGGCTTCCTTATCACCATCCAAAGTAAAAACTTTCAAAGATGCTACTTGCTTTTTTAACTTCTTACCGGGAGGTTTCCTTGTGGGTGTTTGGGAAATAGTTATTTTTTAAGTTTTTTAGTTATTTTAATTTTTGTGTTTGGAAAAATTGGATGAATTTTTTTTGTTATTGTTGTATTGATTGTATAATGCAAAATGACCAAAACGTCCCTACAAAAAAAAAAAAAAAAAAAAAAAATGTGGTCAATGCTGTGGCAGTTAGTACACTGCCACTGCCCAGTTTGTTTCTATGAAATGAAAAACAGTACATGCTAGGTTCAAAAAATAGTATAGGTTGGTCTGAGGCGGAGGTGTAACCCAAGAGTAGAATAACATTTTTATCCGTTAGTGGTATCTAGCTGGACAACCTCACTGTAGCCTCAACTACAGGAAGGCTATTTTGCTTTTTTTGACAAACAGGCAAAATAGCCTATCCCACATCCTCCCAAACACCGCCCTTATCACCATCTAAAGTAAAAACTTTCAAAGATGCTACCCGATTCAATAACACTGGAGTATAAATTTATTCTTATCCATTCCAAATTTATTCAGAAAAAAAAAAAAAATTCAAATTTATTTTATTTGTGAAATCTTGTTTGGGAACAGACTTTTTAATAATTTTTTAATTTTTTAACTAAAATATGATGTTAAAAAAATTAATATGTTTAACAAAAAATTTTAATTTTTTATAAAAAGATGTAAAAAAAATAATATAAATAAAGTAAAAATGAGTAATTTACTATTTTTACCCTTTAAAAATTACTATTCAATCCGTAGGCATGTGACTTCATCTGACATACTGTCAGATGAAGTGATGTAGCAGATGGTATAAAGGTGTTGGTGATATGGGGGTTATTGCCACGTAATGTTGGTATATGGAAAAATATATATTACTTCCGTCTCAAAATATTAGTCCTTTATTTTATTTTTTATTGTCCCAAAATATTAGTTCTTTTTCAAAAATTAAGTACAAAAATAATATAAATTTTCTATTTTGCCCTTCTTTTAAATTAATAAATAATATAAAAAGTACAATTATGACATTGATATTCCCAAAAAATGTACTATCAAAAGGATAATTTTGAAAAATCAACTTTTTACAAAAGCAATAATTGTACTACCAAAAAAAGTTAGATTCCCTAAAAGGGACTATTATTTTAAGACGGAGGGAGTATATATTTTTTTTAAATGGACAAATTGGTGATAGAAGTCCACCAATTAAAAAACAAAAAAAAAACGACGTGATTAACATAAAGGAGGGATTCGGACAGATTTTAAAAAACAAAAAAAGAGGGGCAAAAAGGTCATTTGACTTCTGCTGTGTCACAGATCCCGTGATTGCAACATAGGCTTAGGTGTGTAAGATAAAATTATGAAAAATTTAGTTAAAATCTCTTGATTGAACTCTTATTTCGTGAAAATGCAGTTTAATTTATTTTTTTTTTCATAAATTTCTTAAAGAAAAAATACATAATTGAGTAAGGATATTTTTCCTTTCTTAAATAATATTGTCAGAGTAACATGTTACTGTAAACAAGAGTAACATGCTACCGTCAAATAGAGTAATTGTCAAAAAGAGTAATATGTTACTGTCAAACAAAGTAACATGTTACTGTTACTATTTACATCAATTTCAACGGTAATGATTCTTTATTTTAAAGAATTTCGTAGTCAACATCAATTTTATTTGATAGATCTTGATGAGAGAATTTTAAAAATATTAATTTTATTAAAAACCGACATACACATCAAAAGTTATATTATTTTGAAGTTTGATATTTTGATAATAGTAATATTTGTTAGACTTTTCAAGGAAAGCCTTTTGTGTTTGTCCTTAATGTGTTTGTCCTTTTATTTGTCCTTAATGTGTTTTATAAGTTTTTGGATTTTTTTAGTAATTTTTTGACTGCTAAACTAAAACGCTCGCATGCTAAACGGGGCCTCACACACTTTATCAATTTAATTGTTACCACACAAATATATTAAGAATAAATTATAAATTCATAAGAATGGGTTCTAATCAGTGTGTTTGGTTTTAATTTCTTACATTCAATTTTTTTAAAATTAAATTTTTTATTTTTCGTATTTTTTATTTTTAGTAAATTTTTAAGATTTCAAGTAATTTTTTTTATTTTTTTATATACACCTTACTTAGATGTATTCAAAAAATAAAATATTTGTGAAAAAAAAATAATAAAATTAATAAATACACAAAAATATAAAAATATATATATATATTAAATTTTCATAATTTTTTATATTTTTTACATTTAATGAATTTTTTAAAGATTTTTTCCGTAAAAATTATATTTTTTAAGTGTATTTATGTTAAGTATATTTAAAATTTAAAAATTATTTAAAATAAAACAAATATATATATATATATATAATTTAAAAATTATTTTCTCAAAACAAAAACAGGGTGAATATTATGCTACCTATATATATAAAATTTAAAAATTATTTTCTCAAAACAAAAACAGGGTGAATATTGTGCTACCTGATTTGGATAAGGACAACACGTGAAGGCTGTTACTTTCGAGGAAATTGTTTGTGTTGGACATACGTATCCTATGCCAGGACAACACGTGAAGGCTGTTACTTTCGAGGAAATTGTTTGTGTTGGACATACGTATCCCATCAATTCAATTGAGAAATCATAATAATACGTAGTTCTAATATTAAAGCTTTACAGAGAGGGGGTGTGAACCCTACTTTCATATAAACATTGTTTACATCATTAAAATTGTATTAGACTTTTCAAATTAAAAATTTCAAACATTGTTTAGTCTATGTTTGGAAAATAGGTTTTGAGGTTTTTTTTGGCTAAAATAGCCACAAAAAATAAAATGAATTTTTTAACTTAATAAAACAAAATATCACATCCAACCCATAATCATTACATTATTTCTCTCACAAAAAAAAAAAAACAAAAAAACTAAAAATCCTTTACAAACCAGGCTTTTTAACCCTATGTTAAAATAGTCAAAAAAATCAAAAAATCAAAAAGTCAACCCACTTCCCAAACGAAGCCTTAATTGATAAAAAAAAAAAAGAAAAAAAAGTGCTCAATCACTTTAAACAACACTATTGTATACATATTTATTGAAAAAATATTGGGAGCTCTAAATTAAGAGCTAACTCTAATTGGTAGGTGAGTCCTATGTATTGTGATGTTTTGTCCTTGACTTTTTTTTTTTTTTCTTTTTTTTTAATTTCAATTCATTAGTGCTCTTTTAGAACTCCCAAATTAAAGGAATATATCATTTTTGTTACTGTAAAACATAAAAACGTAAAGTAAAAGTATAAAAAATAAAGAATGGGTAAATTATCCTTAAAGTTTAGTCTAATTACATCTTATTTTTTGACATTTTGAAAATTATATTTTCATTCGTGTAGTTAATAGTCTCATTTCATAAACTTTCTTACTTATATAAAATGTAACAACTCTTAGTAGAAAAATAAAGAAAATTACATTGAAAAAAAAAAAAGTAAAGCAGAGAAAATAAGAGAGAAAAAAAAAAAAACAGAGGAAGTAAAGCAAAGTAAGAAAAAAGAGAGTGTATGAGTTCAATGTCTTCATTTCGTCCAAATAATTACAATGACAAAGGGTTAGTGTAATTCCTAAACGTCAAGGGGTGATATGTATTAAATCCAAATCTCAGAGAGTGTAAGTATAATTTACCAATAAAGAATGCATTTTTTTATAAATTTTTTAGTTTAAGTTCTTTAATATTAAAATTTATAAGATAAAAAAATATGTAATATTTTCATATTAGTTTGTTTTAAAAAAAAAAAAAAAAATCATATTAGTTGGGATCTCTTAATATTTTTATAGAGAAATTTTGATTTTTTACAGAGAAATGACGAATCGAAATTTTTTTGTGATGAACTGAAATTTCTCTAATAATATTATTGAAATACCTTAACTAATAAAAAAACAACATATTGGATCTCTTCTACTACCTAAATTAATTTTTAAAATTTTTATTTTAAGATTTAATTTTTATAATAAAATAAATTTTAAAATTTTTATTTTTTATTGAATTTAAGATGAGTTATGTACGAGTAAAATCTACGTAAGTATATTTATATTATATAAAATAATTGTTTAAAAAATATCACCGTACACCATTCTAAAAAATCTATATAAACTTTGAGATATTGATTCCTAATTATGTTTCAATTTAAAATAGTGAATATCAATCACAATCAAACAATCAACGACAAATCGATGTGGTAAAAATCACAATTAAAGCACCTCCAATTGTGATGAAAAATCACGGGCCAAAGTCACAAAACAATCCACTAAGAAGACATAAAAAGAATTACATATGAGTACCTCAATTACCTCGCGAATCCATGCCTAAATTGAACCAAACCCAATATGCCTCTTCCAACACCGTTTTCATCTCGGAATTGCTTTGCCCAACGTTGAATACACAATGCTAATGTCGAATCCACAACGATGAATCACTCTGGAATTCACCAAAGCTTCAGGCCTAAGTTCTTCGGAATCCACCAAAGAACACATCTCTCTTTATGTATATAAAAGAACTAAACAACCATTGATGTTTGACACTATATAGTTCGTTAATCAAACGATCACCTTCTATAAAAGGAAACTCATATAAAAATACCCTCCAATGTAGAACACTTTGTATTTTTCTCCCTTCTGAAAAGCTAGATGGGCTGAACCCTAAAATTAGCAAACGACGTAATTTATAGAAAATAAAATTGCACTGACCACTCGAGCCACCACTTGACCGCTTGAGTGATATGAGTAAAGGTGGTGCAAATTATATAGGCCAACCGCTCGTATAACGATTCTGGTTTCAACTTGACCCGTTTGTGTCTTAGACTCGGGTTTCGTGGTTTCGTAGTGTTGTTCATGTCTTTTTCCCCTCATACTTCCTTGAGTTTGGCTATTGGATTGTAGTGGTTATGCTTGAAACAGGTTGGTTGCTTGGTTTTCAAACTTTTATTGCCCAGAATTTTTACTCTTCTGCTCGAGCGAACTTTGACAACTCTCGGTACTTTTGTAGGTCTACAAAACTACTGTGATAGTGTATTCTACGCTCGAGCGGTGCTTTCTGTGCGCGAGCAGTCTCAACATGAGCGGCATTTCTTGCATTCGAGCATTGATTTGTTGTCTGGAAAACTACTGGGAGTGTGCATTTTGCGCTCGAGCATCACTTCTTGCGCTCGAACGGAACAACTTATTGTGTCTAACGCTTGAGCGTCACTTCTTGCGCCCCGAGCAGGCTGTGCATATATCAGTTCATAAAAGTCACTTTTTACATCACTTTTTCATCTCTTTCTCTCTCTAAACATTTCAAAAATCCTAGATCCAGAGTTTCTCTCTCTAAAACTCATATTCTTTCTTCCAAAACACCTAGATCCATTAGGCTCTCGACCATATGTCTTTGGGAAAAATGTAGAGCATCTCAAGAGCTCCATTTTGGTCCGAACAAAACTTGGTTTCGGCATCTTTGAAGTTCCTTGATTGCTTACTTTATCTCTACCTTCAATGTAGGGACTTTCTACACTTTTCTATGAGTTTTAACTTAGTTATTTGTTGATGTGTAAAGAATATTGGAATTTGGAATGATTTTGAACAAACCTAGGGTTTTAGTTTAAAATCAAAAGATGGGTTTTCAAATGTATGTATTAAAAATGGTTATGGGAGTAGATGTGAGGTTGTGTTGTGATAAATTTATTGATTTTGATACCCGAGATGGATTTTGGTAGAAAATGAAGTTTTGCCCTAAAATGTCTCAAATAGTTATTTTGTATAAGTAAATGAAATTGGTGTAGAGAATATGAAATTGGATGAATGTTTATATAAATTGTGGAGTTGGGTATGTGTTACCTCTCACCTATGGAAATTTGGATAATTTATCTGTCTTGGAGATTGTATATCTGTTTGGGCTATCGATGGAGGATAGTTATGATTGTTGTAGAAATTTCATGAGGATTAGGTGAATTAAAACTAATCTCTTATCTGTTGTCATTGAATATGACTATGTCTTTCATACATTGTAAATGTATGATGTTTGGGAGAAGAAAAGGGATATGCTCCATGTTTGGAAGAAAAAAGTGGATGGACACCATTGAATTAAGTTGGCATGTGTGTCCAGAGTAAAAACCTCAAAAATTGCGCGTATACATGGGTGTCAATTCCCATCGACGAAATATCCGTAAAATGGCAAAATGGAAGTATTTGTATAATGGCTGTGCTGGTTAGAGACCCACTGAGTTGTACCATCAGTTTGGTTGTCTAAATGAAATGGTGAATGGCTTATGAATTGAGATAAAATAAATTGAGATATAAAGTTTGGAATGACATGGTTTTGTAAAAGAGTTATAAATTATTTTATCATGGGCATTGAATTTGTATATCATACTTATATCTTTGTTAAGATTCATACATTGTGTTAGATTGTTTCTACTGGGTTTTGGCTCACCCTATTAAGGAAAAACCATTTTTAGGTGTCAGTGATATGCCTCTGCCAAGACAGTATCTTGGAGGGATTTGGAGCAAGAGCTTCTCTTTTGTTGTATTTATTTTGTATAGCTAAGGGCTTTAATTGTGTTGAGCTAGACTCATTTTTGTTGTAACCAAGTAGTGACTTTGAAAGATGTAAGCCTTTAGGGCATATGAGTATCTGTTTAGGTTTCATTCATTTTACTACTTCTAACACATGTTGTAGGCTCAAGATGAGTTATTTATGAATGTATATTGCATGTGTCACCTTTTGTTTATTAACTCTGATTAATGGAATTTTATCATTTCATTTGTGCTACCTTGTATTAGTGTCGTGGGTTAGATTATTGTAATTATTTCGGGGCGTTACAACTTGGTATCAGAGCGTACCGGGTTTGAATACTTTGGGTACATGGAAAGTGGTTCTTGCTATAATGGGTTTGTCTCACTTGATAGAGACTTTAATATGTACGATGTCCTTATATGATAACATGCTTATGTGGTTATATAGGTATGGGATTTAGTTTCTGGGATGTTGATTGAGTTTACAGGTTTCTAGAAGTCCTATTAGAAGAGTGCTTGATCACTACTGTTTCTAATCAGAACTCTGGCAACGCCGCGGGATGGTCATTATCCAAAAATAAAATTCGTATGTGTTTATGTAACAACGTACTTATGTGGAGTGAATTACTGTTGTCCACCGCATTAGGATGCGAGTGAGTTGGCTTCGACACATTTGTAAATGTGCTAATCTCTTGTGTTACCTTCATTAGGATATCAAGACGTGGACATGGTAACGGTAGGCATGGTAGGCCTAGGAGGCATGAGGTGCCTTTTACCGGATGATATTTCGGCGCAAGAAGAAGGGATTAGTCAGTCCAATGTGGCCGAACTAGTGGGTCAGCAGGCCATGGCTGCCTTAGCCTACGAAATGGTCGAAGCATTGTGGGAGTCTATGGATATTCTCAAAGCTGAGAATCAAGTCCAATACTAAGTAGTTGAGGCAAGGCCGTCTTCTTGAAGCGAGAGTTTTTCCGGTTGAATCTGGATAAGTTTTTCGATGATCCCAAGGAGCCACTGAAGGCGGATGAGTAACTAGAACAAATAGTGAAGACGTTTGAGATGCTTGGCATCGAGGATGACCAATTGAGAGTGACCTTGGCATCCTTCCAACTTGAGGGAGATGGGGGTCAGTGGTGGAAGTATGCATGTGGGCGCATTAGGGGGACTTGGGAGGCTTTTGTTAGCACCTTCTAGGATAAGTTCTTGCCTCCCGCAGTTCGGGAGAAATTGAGAGCTCAATTCTACACGCTTGTGCAGTTGAACACTCCGGTGGCGAAGTTTGCGGCCACATTTACTGGCTTGTCGAGATTTGCACCAGAACTCGTGGCGACTGAGGAGCGCTGTTGTTTAGAGTTCGAGAAGAGATTGAGGACCTGGCTTATGTTCAAAGTGGCCGGGTCAATGATTAGATACTATGGACGCCTTGTAGAGGCGGCGGCTCATCTGGAGACCGTAATACAGATGGAGGAGAAGATGATGAAAGACTCCAAGACGAATCAGGATATTCAAGGGGACAGTAAGAGACAGAGAGGTTCTAACCCACAACAGTCCCAGGGAGCTCAGTCGAGGTTCACTTTTCCAGTACCACTTTTCGATTCTGTGAGAGGTGGTCAAGGAGATGTCACTTGTTTCAAGTGTGGTCAGGTAGGCTATAAGTCTTCAGTTGGCCTGTAGAGAGGAGGAGGGCAACGGTCTGCATCGTCTTCGACTAGTTCTCAGAGCCAGAGTTAGAGAAGAGACCAGCCACTCACTTGTTATCAGTGTGGGTAGGCAGGGCATATGAAGAGGTTTTGCCCTTAGTTGGGCGACACATCTGGTGCATCTGGTTCGATGCAGACACAGAGCTACCAGTCGATACAGTCAGTAAAGGCCTCGAGGGCTAATCAGAGAGCCTCTTCAGCTCAGTTAGTGCATCAGGCTTATGCTCCGAGGGGTGAGTAAGTTGAACAAAGACCTACAGGGCGTGTGTATATTGTTACCGTGCCAGATCTTGTACCAGCTCCTTCAGTAGTAAAAGGTACCTTCTTGTTTTGCAATTCAGTTGCTAATGTGTTGATTTATACGGGTGCATCCCATTCATTTATCTCCTCTGTATTTGTATCGATTTTGGGGTTACAGTTGGCTTGATTAGCATTTTCTATCTATGTAGAGTCACCTATTGGTAGTGAGATTTTTTTGAAGCAAGGGTGTCAGGGTTGTGACAAGAGGTTGACGGTCGCCGACTTCCATTTGTATTTGTGTTGATTGACATGTCTAGTTTTGATGTTATTTTGGGTATGGACTGGTTGTCATCATATCGGGTTGTCATAGATTGCTAAGGGTTACTGTATGTACCTTGAGCGGTGATTGCTTTTATGTCTTGGTGGACCGGGTTGATAGGGTCTTATCACCGGCGGTATGATCCACGTAGGCGGAGTGAACTTAGTTGCCTTCTTGCCAACTTCTTGAGTAGAAAATGTGATGAAGTCTGAGTTGAGTTGCCAATGGTGGTTTGTGAATACCTTGACATTTTTCCTCGAGGATCTTACTAGTTTACCACCTCACCGAGAGAGCGAATTCTCTATTGATTTAATGCCTGGCATGACAGCGATTTCTATGACACCGTATAGATTTGCACCTGCCGGGTTAAGTGAATTCAAAATTCAACTCCAGGAATTGTTAGATAAGGGTTCTATCCGCGCCTAATACTTCACCTTGGAGAGCACCGGCTCTTTTTGCCAAAAAGAAAGATAGTGCGTTGCGACTTTGTATAGATTACCGGAAGTTGAACCAGGTGACTGTTAAGAACAAGGACCCAATGCCTCGTATAGATGATTTGTTTGATCAGTTGAAGGGATCTTTTTGTTTCTCTAAGATAGACCTGAGATCGGGTTATCACCAATTGAGAGTAAAAGAGGAAGATATCCAGAAGACGACATTCCGTATACGGTATGGCCATTATAAGTTCTTAGTGATGCCTTTTGGGCTAACCAATGCACCAGCTGTATTTATGGATTTGACGAACCAGATCTTTTGTGAGTTCCTAGACCGTTTTGTGGTCGTCTTTGTGGACAACAACTTGATTTACTCACCCTCTGAGGAGGAGCACGAGGAACACTTGCGAGTAGTGCTTGAGTTGCTTAGAGCCCACAAATTGTATGCTAAGTTTGGAAAATGTGAATTCTAGCTGAAGTAAGTTAAGTTCTTAGGCCATGTGGTATCCGGGGAAGGGGTGACTATAGATTCATCCAAGATAGAGGCAGTGCAAGATTGGGAGCAACCTAAGAATGTTTTTAAAATCCGTAGTTTCTTGGAGTTGGTTGGGTACTATCGTCGGTTTCTGAAAGATTTCTCTAGATTAGCTTCACATTTAACTAGACTGACCAGGAAGGGAATTAAGTTTGTATGGAGTGAGACTTGTGAGAAGTCATTTCAAGAGCTTAAGGTTAGGCTTACCACTGCTCCCGTATTGATTATTCCGGAGAGGGGTTTGGGCTATTCGGTATATTGTGATGCCTCATGGGAAGGCTTGGGTTGTGTTTTGATGCAAGAGGAGAAGGTAGTAGCCTATGGCTTATGGTAGTTGAAAACACATGAGAGGAACTACCATACTCATGACCTAGAGTTAGCAGAGTGATCTTTGCCTTAAACATTTAGAGGCATTATCTGTATGGTAAGAAGTTTGAAGTGTTTTCAGATCATAAGAGTCTGAAATTTCTATTTACACAGAAAGACTTGAATCTGAGGCAGAAGAGGTGGATGGAGTTCATAAAGGATTATGATTTTGAGTTACATTATCATCCAGGGAAGGCCAATGTTATGGCCGATTCATTGAGTAGAAAATCTATTAGCAGTGTAGCTTGTATTGCCACCCGAGAATAGGATATGTTGGGTGCTATTGGTGAGTTTGACTTATATCTCGGCGAGTTCGTTGAGTCAGCAGCCTTGTTTTCAGTAGTTGCACAACCTACACTTGTGAACCGAGTGATAGAAGCACAGAGGGGTGACCTTGAGGTGGAATCCCTCCGGGAGAAGATCTCCAGTGGGAAGGTAGAGAGAGGTTTGAACGTGTACTCTGACTCGAGTGTTAGATACCTTGACCGTCTCTTTGTGCCGGAGTCTTACCGAGAGGAAGTACTCCGAGAGTTTCACCATTCACGCCTTGCGGTGCATCCGAGAGGCACAAAGATGTATCACGACCTTAGTCGCCAGTTTTGGTGGAAAGGAATGAAGAAGGATGTGACTGTGTTTGTGTTGAGGTGCCTTACTTGTCAACAAGCGAAGGCCGAACATTAGAGGCTAGCGGGTTTGTTGCAACCCTTGCCTATAGTCAAGTGGAAGTGGGAGCATGTCACGATGAATTTTTTTGTGGGCCTTCCGAGGACTCAGCGGGGTAGTGATACTATTTGGGTGGTAGTTGACCAGATGACCAAGTCGACACACTTTATACCTATGCGTGTGAGTGACTCGGTAGATCATCCTGCTAATCTCTATATTAGGGACATAGTGAGGTTGCATAGGGTCCCTGTGACGATTGTCTCAGATAGAGAGCCGCATTTCATTGCTCGGTTATGGCAGAGCCTACAGAGAGCCTTGGGCACGAGATTGACTTTTAGTAATGCGTATCATCCTCAGACTGACGGGCAGTCTAAGCGTATTATTCAGATCCTTGAGGATACGCTTCGGGGTTGTGTTTTTTACTTGAAGGGGTCGCAGGAGAGACACTAGCCCCTAGTGGAGTTTACCTATAACAATAGCTTCTAATCGAGTATTGGCATGGCACTGTTTGAGGCCTTGTATCGTCGACCGTGTAGGTCCCCTGTGTGTTAGGCCGAGGTGGGTGATGCACTTATGTTGGGTCTAGATTTAGTCTAGGAGATGACAGAGAAAGTTTCCCATATTCATAAGAGGTTGGTTACGGCTCAAAGTCATCAGAAAAGTTATGTCGATCGTAGGAGGAGACCCTTGTCATTTGAGGTAGAAGACCATGTCTTCTTGAAGATATCACCTAGGAAAGGTTTGATGAGGTTTGGAAAGAGTCAAAAGTTGTCCCCCCAATTCATTGGGCCTTTTAAGATCCTTGAGCGGATTGGATATGTAGTTTATCGTTTGGCCTTGCCGCCACAGCTTTTTGGGGTTCATGATGTGTTTCATATTAGCATGCTTCAGAAGTATGAGCCGGATCCATTGCACATGTTGGATTGAACCGACTTAGAGGTAGATGAGGATGCCTCATACGAGGAGTGACCGGTGAGAGTCTAGGATACTCGGGACCAAGTCTTGCAAGGCAAGACAATTCCCTTGGTTAAAGTATTATGGAAACATCACGGAGTTGATAAAGCAACTTGGAAACGTGAGTTGGAAGTCCGCGAGAAGTATCATGACTTATTTGTGGATGTTTGAGCATGTATTGAAATTTTGATTATGTTAATGAAATATGAAAACATTGTATATGTTTAAGAATATGGACACATTGTATAAGTTGTATATGTTTTGGAAAACACAAATTTAATGTAAACATTGTACATGTTTTGGAAAAATGTGAATTGTGTTTTCAATGTCGGAACTTGTGTATCGAGTTGATGAGAATGGGTGACCGGAGAATGGGTCATGGTGATGGAATTGATTAATTATCTTTATTATGATTGGTATAAACATAGTTTTAAAACTTGATTTGAAATTTTGGGGACGAAATTCCTTAAGAGGGGAGATTATAGCGATTCCAGTTTTAACCCAACCCTTTTGTATCTTAGACTCGGGTTTCGTGGTTTCGTAGTGTTGTTCATGTCTTTTTCCCCTCATACTTCCTTGAGTTTGGCTATTGGATTGTAGTGGTTGTGTTTGGAATAGGTTGGTTGCTTGGTTTTCAAACTTTTGTTGCCCAGAATTTTACTCCTTCACTTGAGCGGCACTTCTTGTGCTCAAGCTGGCTTTGAGAACTCTCAGTACTTTTGCAGGTTTACAAAACTACTGGGAGAATATATTCTACGCTCGAGCGGTGCTTTCTGCACTCGAGCGGTCTTAGCTCGAGCGGCCTTTCTTATGCTCGAGCATTGGTCTGTTGTCTGCAAAACTACTAGAAGTGTGCATTCTATGCTCGAGCGTCACTTCTTGCGCTCGAGCGGAACAACTTATCGTGTCTGACGCTTGAGCATCACTTCTTACGCTTGAGCGGACTGTGCATATATCAATTCGTAAAAGTAACTTGTTACATCACTTTTTCACCTATTTCTCTCTCTAAACATTTCAAAAACCCTAGATCTAGAGTTTCTCTCTCTAAAACTCATATTTTTTTCTTCCAAAACACCTAGATCTGTTGGGTTCTCGACCCTAGTGTCTTTGGGACAAAGATAGAGCATCTCAAGGACTCCATTTTGGTCAGAACAAAACTTGGTTTCAGCATCTTTGAAGTTCCTTCATTGCTTCCTTGATCTCTAGCTTCGAGGTAGGGACTTTCTACACTCTTCTATGAGTTTTAACTTAGTTATTTGTTGATGTGTAAAGAATATTGGAATTTGGTATGACTTTGAATAAACCTAGGATTTTGGTTTAAAATCAAAAGAGGGGCTTTCAAATATATGTATTAAAAATGGTTATGGGAGTAGATGTGAGGTTATGTTGTGATAAATTTATTGATTTTGATACCCGAGATAGATTTTGGAAGAAAATGGAGTTTTGCCTTAAAATGGCTCAAATATTATTTTTTGTATAAATAAATGAAATTGGTATTGGGAATATGAAATTGGATGATTGTTTATATAAATGGTGGAGTTGGGTATGTGTTATCTCTCACCTATGGAAATTTGGATAAATTATATGTCTTAGAGATTGTATATCTGTTTAAAAATATTAGTTTGGGCTATCTATGGAGGATAGTTATGATTGTTGTAGAAATTGCATGAAGATTAGATGAATTGAAACTAATATCTTATCCGTTGTCATTGAATATGACTATATCTTTGATACATTGTAAATGTATGATGTTTGGGAGAAGAAATGGGATGTACTCCATGTTTAGAAGAAAAAAGGGGATGGACTCCATTGAATTAAGTTGGCCCGTATGTCCAAGGTGAAAGTCCCAAAAATCGCGCGTATACATGGGTGATGATTCCCACTGACAAAATATCTGTAAAATGGCAAAATGGAAGTATTTGTATAATGGTTGTGCTGGTTAGAGACCCACTGAGTTGTACCCTCAGTTTGGTTGTCTAAATGAAATGGTGAATGGCTTATGAATTGAGATAAAATAAATTGAGATATAAAGTTTGGAATGACATAGTTTTGTAAAAGAGTTATAAATTATTTTCTTTCATGTCCGTTTTCTTATGACAAGATGACTACATATTAATATGTTTTTTCTTCACGTGTATATTTTAGTGGATGCTAATAAATGACTAAGGCCGACTAAATATTGCCACTTGTTAATTCAGTTTCACCAATAATGGTAACAGTTAGCATATTGTCAAACATTATTTTATAATTATGCTTTTACTGTGATGTAGCCGAAACAATATGTCATCTAACACAGAAAACAATGCAATGGAGATCTCATCAGAGGAGGATGAGGTTATTGAAGATTTTATGGATTTTTTTGATGATTATTTTTATGCATGACCATATGAATGTGTCAAGTAGCAGACGACCGTAGCGAACTTGTCCATTCAAAAGTGATGATTACATTTTCAATTTATTAAATGGCCATCCAAAAACAATGATGGACATTATGCAAATGGATGCACAAACATTCATTTTATTGAAAGACACCTTACTTCAAAATGGTTTTATTGAAACTGAACATATGCATATCAGTGTCGAGGAATCGCTTGGAATTTTTTTGTACACTTTCGCATAAAATGACAGCCATCGACTACTGGCCGATAGATTTCAACACTCCACGGAAACTATTTGTCGGCACATCAAAATTGTTATGCGGGCACTATGAAAGCTTGCATCAACGGTTATCAAACCACGTAACCAATACGAGATACCGGCAAAAATTTTAAATGACATGACATTTTTTCCTTGGTTCAAGGGATGACTATATGTTTGTCCTGTAAGTTTTCAATAACAATAAGGAACGATATTTTTTTTTTTATGTTATAAAAGTAATATCCAAGTTTGTTTCGCTTTTAATGTCAAACAAATATTTTCAAGTAGGATTGTGTCGGTGCTATCGATGGCATATTTGTGGATGCATGGGTCCCTGCTTCAAGACAAAATACATTCTGTGGTCGTAAATCTACGGTATCGCAAAATATACTCGCAGCTTGCGACTTCGACATGTTGTTCACATTTATTAATTCTGGATGGGAAGGTAGCGCTCATGACAACGTTAGTTTAGTTAACTTTATTACAAGAGCTGATCTACAGTTCTCATACCCACCCATGGTAAGTGTCACCAAATAACACACATACATTTTTTGAAAACATTTTGTGTACATCTATTTGACAAAGCAGTGCATACATTATTTACATGTAGGCAAGTATTATTTAGTGGATGCTGGTTTCACGAACATGCCTGAATTCTTGCCCCATTTCGTTTCCAACGCTATCACTTGCAAGAGTTTTATGGCCATCATTATTCTGGACCCAAGGAATTGTTTAACCATCGACATTCGTCATTACGCAATGTCATAGAAAGAACATTTGGTGTTCTGAAAAGGCGATTCCCAATATTACAGTCCATGCCAAACTACAAGTCTACAAGACAAGGCCCTCTCGTGATTGCATGTTGTGTACTGCACAATTGGATCCATTTGCATGCAGATATGGACCCATTCTTCATGAAAGCTGATAATGAAATAGCAGCAGAAGTAGGGATATACCTTTTGTGGTAAATTAGTTAAAGGTAACCATCCTATCGTATCCAATCTGCTAAGCAACAGTGGATCATATTGAGAAGGTAGATTTACCCTTCTCCCCATAACAATTGGTCGGTTGACAAAATTTGAATAAGCTTGTTTGTGATTGTACATCAAAAAATCAATAGTTGGATAGTAATGTTATTGTTGCTATTATTGACATTGTGAAGGGTTAGAGGTTTCGCCACGTTCGGGTCTGGCTCTTTTTGTTCTTGGCATGACTTATGAAGGTAAGCAAAATGACTGCAAAAGTTAAGAAAAATGTATGAAAGATGTATAGCAAAATGTATGAAAATGGTGTGGAAAAAAAAAAAAAAAAACAACAGATAGCCAAACTGAGCCTCTGCTACTGGTGCAAAAGGCAAGCAACAGATAGCCAAACTAAGCCTCGGGTGGTGGAAGCTCGGAGTGGAGCCGGTTGACCAACCAGATGACCTGCCGGTTGTCCTTTGCATCGACCTGTTTGCTGAAATATTTAGTTTTGTGCAACTTAGCTCTGAAATTGTGAAGCTATTAAGAATATGAAGCTTTGGTTCAAACTAACCTGTTATGAAAGCTCCTTGTCTCTTCTTTTACAAGGATATCTACATTGAATTTATGATATTGTATGGTGAAGGAGTTGCTGAAGTTGTTGGAATGAAGATGGTGAAGATGGTGTAGTTAAACAAATGAAGATGCTGACTTATATAAAGCCTCAGCTGCAGAAACGGTCAAAAAAATAAAAATAAAAAAATCTGTAGCTATAATTGCTCTTTTTATTTATTTTTCTTTTCTTTCATCGAATACTGACTTATAGCTCTTTTTATTTGTTTTTCATTTCTTCCATCAAATACTGATCACTAACAATCTGTGGCTCAGTTTTGGCTTTTTTCTTTTCTTTTCTTTTATCGAACAGTGACCAACTAACAACCAGCAGAGGACGTGGGGGTCTACTGCATGAGTGAAATTATGATATTGCCCTTTTCATTTTATTCTTACATAGCAATTTGACATTCTATGAAAGAGGGGCAAGTTAGTCATTTTATAATCAAATACATCAATCAATAGCCCCAATAATATGAGCTTCACGGGTGAGGCAGGGGTGAGGGACAATAATGAAGCTAGGAAAACGGTACAAGATAAAGCATTTTTTTATTAAATTGATAAAATTTAACAAATGAAAAATGTTGATAATGTTTGGTAAAACGTTTGGTAACGTTTACGTTTTGGTTTGCATTTGAAAAAATTTAATAAATTGGTTTTTGTTAGTTTTTATAAATATGTAATCTCCAAACATGTTGGTTTGAACAAAATGTTTGGAAAATATTAGAAGCGTATAGAACAAAATGTTTATTCAGGCCTAAAAAACTAATTGACAGAAAAATTAATTGACATAAAAGTTATTTGAAAAAAAAATTGAAAAAAAATTATTTAAAAACAATTAATTGAAAAAAAATAATAATTCATTTTTTAATTAAATTTTAAAAATAGTTTGGTTGTGATTGTTGATCAATAACACGGATATCGAGTTATGAGTTGTGTGTTTGATTATCAATTATAGGTTGAATTAAATTTTGAAAACTATTTTAAAAACTCATAACCAAACAAATTTTCTTATTTTACATGTCACATCAAACTTTTAAAACTCAATTCCACACACGATTCAAAACTCAATTCAATACTTTATTAAAAAACCAGAACCAAACAAATTTTCTACACTCAAATCATAATTCTAAAACTCATAAACTCAAAATACAACTTTATTCTCAAGTCATATTTAGAAAACTCTACCAAACATAACCATGGTTTTTCGGCAACTTTAATTCGAAATTAAAGTGGGACCCAACTGCCGGTTGAGGTGGATCTGAGTGGTTTTGTATTTTCTTAAGTGAGAAGATTGTAATACAAAAATAATGAGTCGAAACCATTGAGTTATGAATGAGAATTGTCTCATAAAGTGGGCATCAATAAAGTTGGGTTTAAATTTGGACTTAGTCTTAGTTTGGACTGAGCCTAGGCTTGTGCTTGTGCTTGTGCATGTGCATATGCTGGGTTTGGTCTTGGACTTAGACTTGGACTTAATCTTGAGCTTAGGCTAAGTTATGTTGTATTGGGCTTAGCTTGTGCATATGTTTGAGAATTGGGCTTGGATCGGGTTGTAACCCAACATTGGTATCCATTTTATGACCCATCTAGTTGGTTTATTCAACCATCATTATATATATATTTATTTGTATATTTTAAGTACATGGGAGGTTTAGACCTTTGTAACTCTCATCTTTTGATGATGGAGTTGATGACCATATTAGTGGCCATATATAGGTTTTCAACCTTTGTATGGCCTTGGTTAATGGCATTTGATGACCCTATTGATGTTAGCCTTCATGGCTAAGACTTTTCCCTACTAGTATAAATAGAGGCCTTTCTCCTCCATCTTAGTAGGTTGTTTTTAGAAAGGTTTTATAATGGAAAATGAGATAGTGTTTTGAGATAAAAAGTTGGAGATGGTTTTTTACACCAAAGAAAAATTTTCATATCTTCTTTTGTTGGCCTTTTCTTTGGTTCTTGTTAGAGAGAATGCATCCATTGTTAAGTTCGTCGAAGCTATTCAAAAAGTGCTTCTGTATTAGCTGGTTTCGACCATCGTATCTTGGGAGACAGACGCCGGTGTACCTCCAACATCTATCGGGAGGCGATAAATCTGTTTTAAGGATACAAATAGCTTTATCACTACTTTTACTTTGTTTCATAACAATTTGCCCAGAAATGTTGTTTTGGTTTTCGTAGCATCTTTGCAAATGTGTCTACACCTTTGTTTATAATAGTCATGATTAGGAAGTTACATTAAGTAATATATATGTATATATGCTTGTGTGACTGTTACATAATATATATATATATATATATATATCTAGCTTTGTATGCTACTGTTTATTCCCAACAATCAACCACCTGTAGCATAGAGCTTTGGCTTACTTTAATGTATGAAAATTTAGATTCATGAGCAGTGTTAATTAGAGTCTCAAATTCTTTGTATGAATAGGCTGTTTCCATAGATTTAAATCCATATATGCATGTTGTTGCTTTATATAAATTCAATTAGGTTTTTATGCCCAGAAGTCAATGTGAAATGTTTTGGTTACAAATCATTTTGCATTAAATCCACTGTTTGTGTTTCCTGGAAATTCATGATTTTAAATTATGCATTTTGATTGTTTACATGCTTATTATTTTTTAAAAATTTTAGTTTATGTTTCTAGAATTGTTTGCATGATTTTATTTCTAAAATGATTCACATGTTAATTGCTAGAATTATTCACATGAGTTATTTACAATTAAGTGTGTTAATTGTTTCAATTTATTTACATGTTTATTATGTAATAATTGATATATAACTCATGGTTATAATGTTTAAGGTTTTGTAACTCTTGCTAATTAAAAGTGTTAATTGTTTCAATTTATTTACATGTTTATTATGTAATAATTGATATATAACTCATGGTTATAATGTTTAAGGTTTTGTAACTCTTGCCAATTAAAAGTATTAATTGTATATTTATTTACATGATTATGATGTTATAATTTCATATAACTCTTGTCAATTAATTTTATTTAATTTTTAGAGCTATAAGTTTAATTATATAACTTGTCTAGCATTTTAATTTTCCTTAATTTTGCTATTAAATTAATTTATTATTTTACAGTTTCTTTAGATTATTTGGTTTGTATTTTTTCCTTGGTTTTCTACTATTTTCTTTATCGGAATATCTATGCAAAAGGTATTAGAAAAAACAAATAAAACCAAATGAATAGTATTTGGGATGTCAAAACAAAAATGTTTGGACTACTAGCCTTTGTGTTGAATAGGAATACTTAAGCGTAGAAAGGCTTTTGGACTAAATAGAATCCTTATGGATTAATTAAAGTAATTTTTTGCTTGGGTTTAGTTGGTTTTTACCAATTGTGTAAAAGCAAGTTTTATTTGCTTAATCATTGTTGTAGTAATTTTTTACATTGTTTGTAATTTGGTTAGCAATTTTTAAATTTCTTGTAAATTTGGAATTTGGTTTGGTTTTCTGTAATAGAAACCAAAGTGTTTAGCCTTGGCTAAAGAGTAGTTCTTATTTGTTCAAAAATGACTACTAAGACGGATTTGGTTTCAAACCTTTGGGTTTAATCTTTTTATTCCCAAAGTGTTGGAAAACCAAGTTTGGAGAAAGTCTTCGGTTATAATCTAATTATTTCCAAAGAGTTTTGGTTTATAATTTAATTATTTCCAAAGTGTTTTGGTTTTGAGAAAAGAAACCAAATTTTAGCATTAGCTAAAATATTTCTGATTTTATTCAGAAATAATAGGCTCAGTTCCAGAAGTAGTGGTTAACTTTTATCAGTAGTATAATTCTGGTAACAAATTTTATTTGCTTGGGAATTGGTTTGTTATAACCTGGTTTATCCATTGGAAAACTTAATTTTAAATTTGTTTCCCATGGACTAGGAGTCAACATGCTTTTGAAAGTTTTGTCTAAGGTTAACTAGGTCTTAAGTGGGACCGGCGTGACCCTTCCAGTCTTCTTGAAAACTTTCCTAACCATGTTCGATTCTAGGGTAAGTGGTGAGATCAATTTTGAATTAAATTTTAAACTGTGGATTTTCTGGTGTTAACTTTAGTTTCTGGAAAAACATAATAGTGAAATTCTGTTGTGATTTTTCAGAAATGGCTTCAAGAGGTGACAACAGAAATGTTGTTCCACCTGACAACCTTAAGCCTTGCGAGGTTCTTAAAAGAAGATCTAGAGAGATCAAGCGTAATTAAAGAAATCATAAGATTGCATGATAATATCTCTGAATTAATCAGAGGCAACTAGTATGTTATCATTGTGTCAATTATAGCATATATGATTGCTATGTGACTTTGCTTGAAAGCAAAGATGAGACAACCCATTCAGGTGGGTGAATATATTTTTGAATTTTTAAATTCCAAAGATATTCTTAAATTGGTGGCTCCTAATGAGTACAAGATAACTGATCGTAGAGATAGAAAACTGGTTGTTCCTAGGAGGTGTTAGACCACTGGCTACACAGTGTGAGATTGTAGTTCCTAGTAGCAAACAGATTAATGATCACATGTCAAGACATGATGGTTCCTCGTAGTGGAGAGGCTACTGATCATATGTTAAGACATGATGACTCGTAGTAATGAAAGAGTCTATTGATCCTATGTCAGGATGTTGTGATTCCTAGTAGTAAAGTGACTACTGATCACAGGTTAAAACATTGTGATTCCTAGTAGTTGAAAGTCTACTAACTACATGCTGAGAAATTAGTGATTCCTAGTGATAAGGCTACTGGCCATGTTATGAAGTTCCGAATAGTAGATTATTGAACACTAGATTTGTGTTTCCTAATAGTAAGACTGTTGGCTTCAGAGTGATAGGTTGGACCAAATATGTTTGGGTGCCTAATTCGGTTGATGACAGTCTGGGAATGTATTTACTGTGATATGATTTTGAGAGTTTCATAATTATTGTGACACAAGGAATTGTTTAAAGACCCTGTATAAATTTTTGAAAAAGGCCAAGAGCTTTTGTATAAATTCTACAAATGTGGGGGTGTCATGCAAAAGGTGGTAATACCTAAACCCAAGAGGGTTAGGATAAGCCTAAAAATCTGTTGACTTTGTATTCAATAGTTATGCATATAATAGCAGTGCGTATCGATTTCTTGTGTATAGGTCTGCATTTTCAGATATACACACGAATACTATCATAGAATCAAGAAATGCATCTTTCTTTGAAGATGTATTTCCTTGTCATCTCCAACGAGGGATTCCGAGTTCCATGAAAGATGTTGAAGGTGACAATGATCACATAGAGGATCAACTTGATGATCAAGTTGATAATCAAGTGGAGGATTTAGATAAGCCAAGAAGGAGTAAGAGGGCTAAGACAACAAAGTCCTTTGGTATGGACTACATGACTTATATGTTAGAGGGAGAACCTCGAACTTTCTATGAAGTTGTGACTTCATCTGAAAGTCCTTTGTGAAAAGAAGCAATTAAGAGTAAGATTGACTCCATCTTACAGAACCATACTTGGTTGATCTACCCCCAGGTAGTAAGGCCTTGGGGAGCAAGTGGATCTTTAGGAGAAAGAGATAAGCCTAGAAGATGTAAATAGACTAGGACTTTAAAGTTCTTTTGTCCAATCTTCTTAAACCTAGCTAGTATGGCTAAAAGCTTCTTTGAAGTTGTGATTTCTCTAAAAATAAGCTATTGATTTAACTTTATTTTGCATAGGTAGTAAGTCTTGAGATGCAAGTGAAATGAAAGCTGATAATATAAACTTGTTATCAAAGGATATCGGCAAAGAGAAGGCCTGGATTGCTTTGATACGTGATTACCAGTTATGGTGAGTATGATCATAACTATGCGAAGTCTGGAGATACATCATGATGGATGTTCATATAGCTTTCCTATATGAAGATTTAATTGAATAAATCTTTATGGAACAACCTAAAGGGTTTGTCGGTTCCAGGACGAAAGATTGTAAGCTTGAGAATCATTTTATGATTTGAAATAAGTACGGAAATAATGGCATGATAAATTTGACTACACTATGTTGTCAAGTGGGTATTGACAAATGTGTTTATGTCAAAGACATTGACAATAGTATATGTTGTGTTGTGTCTCTGTGTAGGTGACATGCTCATTGTTGGTAGTTATGAGAAGATGTTCAATACTATCAAGTGGATGTTGAACTCTAAGTTTGACATGACCCTTGCAAATGTGTATCTAAGAATTAAGATTTCCTGACCATCTGTTTATAGTGTACTTTCTCAGTCTCATTATTTTGATAAGAGTCTTGAGAAGTATAAGTCACATACAAGTGTGTTAAAGATTTTGGTAGACTTTTGTCTCCGTTTGACCAAGAATAAATGGAATATTCTCGAGTCATTGGAAGTTTGAAGTATCTGATAAGTTGTACAAGGCCAGGTATAGCCTACTCAGTTAGGAAGCTTAGTAGATACACAAGTAATCCTAATGTTACTCATTGGAAGGGCATTATGCGGGTGTTGGATTATTTACACTACACCTGGGATTATGAGTTGCATAACACTTGATATCTAGTTGTACTGGATATCTGATACAAAGACTACGAATCTATTAGTGGATATAGCTCTCTAAATGGGTGTTGCAACCGTGTCTTAGAGATCTTCCAAACAAATGTGTATCACGAGATAAATGATGGAATAGGAATTTAGTACTTTAGATAAAGCTACTAAAGTAACTGAATGGCTTTGTCGTTTGTTTGAGGGTATTCCATGTTGATCAAAACTTGTGCTAGCAATTTTGTATACTTTGCGGCAACCAATCAACTATTGGTAGGGCACAGATGGATGGTCTAGACATTTTCGTCGAAGACATAGTTCCATACGACGACTACTCTCGTGTGTTGTCACTATAGACTATATGCAATCTAAATACGATATTACGGATCTGTTAACCGAAGGGTTAAATCAAGAGTTAGTACAAAAGTCGTCAAAAGAAATGGGGTTAAGGCCTTTAGCGAATGTTACTGGAATGGAAAACCCAACCTAGTTGACTGGAGATCCGAAGATCTAGGTTCAAAGAGACAACCTAATTGCGTGTAATAGATGAGTCACCATAGAGGTAAATCCTCCTGCCCATTCCTTTATACAGTGATACCCTATGGGGTAGGAGATTAAGCTAATGCTTTTAATAACCTAAGTGTTGTGAATAGTCAACCGTGGTATAGAGAGATACCTTATGTAGGTCACCTATGTAAGTGCGAAGTGGGGCCGCTTCTTTTAGAATTGACAAGGCTGAATTCTTTAAAAAACACTCACTGAACCGGGCTAGTGTTCCAGGGCCAAACTAGACACACCAGTGAGAACAAGAATAATGGTTGGAGTAACTCCTATGTGAGGTCTATTGTCTCGATTTACACAAACGGCGGATCAGTTCAACACATCACATTCTCTAGTCAGCTAGTAAATCCGATAGGCTTTCACTATGAAAGGTTCAAGGCCAACAACTACCTTTTCTGATGCAGGGTTATTCTGTGTGCTCTCTCTTCAAGTCTTTGTTGTTAAGCGTTGTCCGTTTTTCTTTATTCGGCCAATTTTATTCATGTGGGGGGAATGTTGGAAAATAATGGTTTTTCGAAAACTTTAATTCGAAATTAAAAGTGGGACCTAACCACCGGTTGAGGTGGGTTTGAATGGTTTTGTATTTTCTTAAGTGAGAAGATTGCAATACAAAAATAATGAGCCGAAACTATTGAGTTACGAATGAGAATTGTCTCATAAAGTGGGCATCAATAAAGTTGGGTTTAAATTTGGACTTAGTCTTAGTTTGGACTGGGCCTAGGCTTGGGCTTGTGCTTGTGCTTGTGCATATGCTGGGTTTGGTCTTGGACTTAGACTTTAGACTTAATCTTGAGCTTAGGCTAAGCTATGTTGTGTTGTGCTTACCTTGTGCATGTGTTTGAGAATTAGGATTGGATCGGGTTGTAACCCAACATTGGTATCCATTTTATGACCCATCTAGTTGGTTTATTCAACCATCATTATATACATATTTATTTGTATATTTTAAGCACATGGGAAGTTTAGACTCTCATCTTTTGATGATGGAGTTAATGACCATATTAGTGGCCATAGGTTTTCAACCTTTGTAACTCTAGCCCTAATGGCTAAAGTTGATGGCCTTGGTTAATGGCATTTGATGACCCTATTGATGTTAGCCTTCATGGCTAAGACTCTCTCCTACTAGTATAAATAGAGGCCTTTCTCGTCCAACTTAGTAGGTTATTTTTAGAGAGGTTTTGTGATGGAAAATGAGATAGTGTTTTGAGATAAAAAAGTTGGAGATGGTTTTTTACACTAAAGAAAAATTTTCATATCTTTTTTTGCCTCTTCTTTGGTTCTTGTTAGAGAGAGTGCATCCATTGTCAAGTTTGCCGAAGCTATTTAGAAGGTGCTTCTGTATTAGCTGGTTTCGATCGTCGTATCCTGGGAGACAGACGCCGGTGTACCTCCAGCATCCATCGGGAGGTGGTGAATCTGTTTTAAGGACACTGTGGTATCACACAGGCTTCGATTTGCTTCCTTTTACTAGTTTTATTTTACTATGAATTTTTTTAAATTCCAACATGTTTCTGGTTCTGAAATTTTAATATGAATCTATTTGTTTTAATTGATCACATAATTTGTACAACAGATTACACAGATAATCATTTGCCTTAATGTCTTATATCTTTCCAAGTCGTTACTTGGTTACAACAAAAATGAGCCTAGCTTAACACAATTTCAAGCCCTTGGCTATACAAAAATAGGCACAACAAAATAGAAACTCTTGCTCCAAATTCCTCCAAGCTACTGCCTTGGTGAAGGCATATCACCAACACTTGAAAATAGTTTTTCCCAAGTAGGGTGAGCCAAAACCCAGCAAAAACAATCTAACACAATATATGAATATTAACAAAGATATTAGTATGATGCACATGTTCAATGCCCACATGACAAATCTTTTACAATTCTTTGGCGAACCATGCCACGCCAAGTTTTATTTCACAATTCATGTTATCTTAATCCCCTTTTTAATTCAATTCATTTTATCTCAATTCATGAGTTATCTCAATTCATTACGAACAACCACACTGAGGATACAACTCAAAGGTTCTCGAATCACTATAGCCATCACACAAACACTTCCATTTGCCATTTTACGAAAATTCCGTCCGCGGGAATCAACACCTATGTATACAAACGATTTTTCAAGACTTTCACTCTGGACACACAAGCCAAATTAGTTTAATGGAGCCCATCCCCTTTCTTCTCCCAAAACATGGAGTACACGCCCTTTCTCTTCCAAACATCATACATAAACAATATATATAAATCATAATCATATTCAATGATAATAGCTAAAAGATTAGTTTCAATTCACCTAATCCACATGCAATTTCTACAACAATCATGGCTATCCTTCACCGATAGTCCAAAACCAAATATTTGTAAACAGATATACAATCTCAAAGACAAATAAATTATCCAAATTTCCATAGGTGGGAGGTAATACACATCTAACTCCACCATTTAGATAAACATCCATCCAATTTCATATTCCCAATAGCAATTTTATTATTTATACAAAATAATTATTCAAGATATTTTAGGGCAAAACTCCCTCCTTTCCAATCTCATCCCAAACACCAAAATAAACCATTTTAATACAACACAAGCTCATATCTACTCCCATAACCATTTCCAATATGTTCATTCGAAAACTTCTCTTTTGATTTTAACCCAAAGCCCTAGGTTTGTTCAAAATCACAACAAGTTATAATATTGCTTACCCATCAACAAATAATAAAGTTAAAACCCATAGAATAGTGTAAAAAATCCCTACCTTGAAGTTAGAAGTCAAGCAAAGCAAGGTGGAAACTCCAAAAACACCGAAACCAAAGTTTATTCGAATCAAAACGTAGCCCTCGAGATGCTCTACCCCTTTTCTAAAGACACTAGGGTAGAGAGATCAACGAATCTAGGAGAAAATGTAGAGAGAGTGAAAGTTTTAGAGAGAGAGGCTCTTGGATCTAGGATTTTGAGTGGAATGGATGTGAAAAAGTGATGTAAAAATGTGCTGCTACGAACTGATATACACACAGTCTACTCGAGCGTAAGAAGTGACGCTCGAGCGCAGAATGCACACTCCTAGTAGTTTTACAAACAATAGACCAACGCTCGAGCGCAATAAGGGCTGCTCGAGCGCCCACCCGCTCGAGCGTAGGAAATGCAGCTTGAGCCTAGAAATCATTCTCCTAGTAGTTTTGCAAACCTGCAAAAGTACTAAGAGTTCGCAAAGCCTGCTCGAGTGCAAGAAGTGCCGCTCAAGTAGAGGACCAAAAATCTGGGCAACATAAGGTTTGAAAACCAAGCAACCAACCTATTCCAAACATGCTCGATACAACCAAATAGTCAAACTCAAGTAAGAATAAAGAGAAAATGACAATGAACAACATTCAGAAACTATAAACCTAAGTTCAGAATACAACAAGAGTCGGGTCAAAACCGGAATCACTATACGACCCCCCATATGCCTCTTCCACCACCATCTTCACCTCGAAATTGTCTTGGCCAATGTTGAATCCACAACACCGATGTCGAATCCACAACGCTGATGTCGAATCCACGACGATGAGCCACTCCAAAATCCACCAAAGCTTCAGGCCCAAATTTCACGAAATCTACCGAAGAACAACTCTCTCTTTTTTTAACAAAACAAAATAAACAAACCCTTCGATATAAACTCTCACAGATATCAAAGGAAACAAGCAAAGAAGCTCCAGATGAAAACCCTAATCCCCAAGAAGAAGATCTGGAAGTCGTACCCTAGAAACTGAATTAAGTACAAATTTATAGCAAACAGAATCGCGATCTCTGCTAAAGCACAAAAATGGCCGCTCAAGAGGTCTGACTAAAATGTGCCGCTCGAGTGTAAAAATACAACTCCTAGTACTTTTGCAAGCGAGTGAAACTTCTGAAAGGTCGCGATCTCTGCTCGAGCACAGGAATGGCTGCTCAAACGGTCAAACAACTTCAACTGTAGTTTTACTTTTTGCTTCAGCGGTGCTGCCCCTCGACCCTGCCTGGACGCTGCCTTGGACCTACCATGGGCACTGTCCCCTAGACCCCTACGAGCTGACCGGGCAGCTTGATCCTCGACATAGTCAGTGAAATGGCAAACATAATAGGATTAAGATCACAAACTCCTCTACATAGGCACAATTCAGGTTAGATTCGCATCTAAAACTCATAGCCTCACTAAAATAAAAGATCGAATAAAATTACAACTAAAAAGAGTTTTGTCAAATGGGATTGCCAATTACAAAAACCTAACAAACATGTCACTTGATATTATAGAATTAATGAAGAATTATCAACAATGGCATCTATGTCTGCCTATACTTAAATATAAGTTAAAATTACATGTGGCACAAATTTTATACATGGCTTTATTTTTCTATTTTCTAATTTTCATTGCCTTGTAATTATTTCCTTTATTTCTCACTGATTTGTAATTTCTTTTGTTGTGTATTTGTTTAACTGACAATTAGAGTTGTCTTGTACCTAAAGTAACTTGCTTTGTCTTTTGCAGAGTAAGAGTGTAAAAATGGCCCACAGCCCATGGGCGGCCTGAAGCCCGCCCATGGCTCGAGGTGGGCCCGGCCCGTTTAGGCCTATTTGGGCTCTAGCTTGAGCCCAGCCCGAGTCCCTGGGTCTGGGTCATCATTTTGAAACCTGGCTCGGCCTGCCTGGCCCGCCTATTGATCCGCTTAAGGCCCACTCATGGCTCGGCCGCCTGAGGCCCAGTGTCTTTTTTAGTGGAAAATAATAAAAGTTTGGTAGAAAAATTAAAAAAAAAAAAAAAATGGTTAGGCCTGCCCAAGCTCGAGGCCAGACCCAAGTCCACCGGGCCAGCTCAAGGCCCAAATACCCTTGGGCTTGGGCCTAATATTTTGGCCTGTGGGCCAGCTCGAATTTTGGCAGGGGCCCGCGAGGCTCGACATGGGCCTGGCCGGGCCAGATTTACACCCCTATTGCAAAGTGTGGAAAGTGTGAGTTGCCTACTGGATATTGAAGACAGAGAGAGAGAGAGAGAGAGAGAGGTTGAAATGATAGAAGAGGCTCTTATTTATTGTAGTAATTTAAATAGTAGGAGTAGCAGGTGTTTTTTTATATTATTACCCACATATATAAAAATTATGTATTATTTATCCCTTATAAAATCATAATAGTACCCCTCTTTAAATCATGTAAAACTCCTTATATGTTTTAAATTTTAAAAATGCTCTATTATATTCTTTTGGTTATTCTTGTACACTTTTAATTGATAGGTCAAGGCAAGAATTGAATCAATTGATAATTCATTTCCTATTATGAGATTTGTTTAGTTGCTTATTTCTCCTCATCATGGACTCTTTTTGCTGAGTTGATAGGTTTGAACTTATTGATTGTAGATTTAGTTGTTTGTTTGTTTGTTCATAGTGTTGAGTTAATAGAATTTAGTTTATTGATTTTGAATTTATAATTCACGTTGATATAAATCTCATGATAATTGTAATAAAAATAAAACTGTATTAAGTTTAATAATATCTCGTTGTTACTTGTTATGGAAAAAAATAATAATAATGGTGTGCTTAATGTGTGCCCCCCTCTACGTTAAATTTCTGGCTCCGCCACTGCTTGAAAACATAATGTGCACAATCTCTAGAAGATTTCCCATGAAAGAATGTGATGCAACATGTGAAGAGTATAGATCTCAAGAGAAAAGTGTGTGTGCCTCTTGGAGGTCCAGCCATGTGATGCGACATATGAAGAGTTTAAATCTTAGTCAACCTCTAGTGATCAATGGGTATTTGTTGAGTAAAAGCGAATGCTCCCCCTCAAACAATGGATACAATTTTCTTGCGCACTCACTGACGGCTTTCACTTTCAAGAGTATAGAAACCAAATCAAAGAAGGATGGAAAAGATAGTGAAGCCTGGTTGGTGACTCTAAGGTAGCCTTTTCCTCATGTCTTGAGAAACAAACACAAAGAGTGCAAAAAGATGGTATGGGGTTAAGAGACTCAACATCATCCAAGATATGCTAGCATTAGTCAATTTCTCAAGAAAAACCACAAGAAACACCGCTAGAAGTTCATAAAGAACTTTGATCACTTATGCGGAAGAGTTCGGTATTTGCTAATCCAAGAGTGTGTACAAAATGAGACATAGTAATGAAAGTACACAAAATCTAAAATGAGTAATGACCACAGATAGCACACACATATTAGTAGGTAATGGATATTCTCGTCAATTTCAATATGCACGAAGAACTTCTCAAAAATTTCAAACTTGCAAAACCATACAAAGAAAACTTTTTGAATTTTTGATAAACAAAACAAGAAAGAAGCGAACAAACACACACAAAAAGACCAAAAATATGAAATCAAACAAAAACAAAAACAAAAATTGAATAAACAAATTAACCCAAGTCAAGCTTTCTCACCCAAACCATTTTAGTATGAACAATGTTATGGGAATTGCGGTTCTTGGGTGATGTCTTGACGTTGTGGTTCCCTTCCCCTTTAATGGGAACCCATCTCGACTTGGTTTCCATCCTCTTACTCCAAAGTCTAGGCAAATGCAAACTCGCTTCATGTTTGGTCTCAAGCAAATGAAAATAATGAGGTCTAACGTGACCCTTAAGCCTACAATGATGACAAATAGGAATGAATTTACCCTTGGCTATACAATCATGAGACAATGAAGAAGAAGTGATATTACCCCTAGCCTTGAAATCTTGAGTGCTCTCATCCATTGGAAGTTGAGGGTTTGGATGGTGGTAAATGTCCTTTGATGATGCCAACTCCTCCTTTATCATTGGTCATGTATTGAGTACAAGCAGCCATATCCACACTTTGTGCACTTAAAGCTTTGATACATTCGAGTTCTAACTTCAAGGAGATAATTTTTGCTTCAAGCTCTTTCCCAGACTTTGAACAAGTCTCCAACACTATTTCAAGATCATCATTCTTCTCTTTTATCTCATCATGATCATGAAACAATTGAGTTCTCTCCATCTCGTATGTGAATAGCGGTTGGCCTATATGTTTGCACCACCTTTTAGTTACGCCGCTAGAATGGTGAAGTGTGCGCTCAAGCGGTCTTCACAGCTCTGTTTACTATAAAGTGTGTCATTTGCTATTTTTATGGTTTAACCATCTAGATTATCAGAGAGGAGTAAAATATAAAGTGTTCTATATTTGAGGGTGTTTTTATATGAGTTTCCTTGATGAATAGAAGCTGATCGATTGATCAACGAACTACATAGTGTCAAATATCAAAGGTTATTTTCGTTCACCTATTCACATAAAGAAAGTGCTGTTCTTCGGTGGATTCTAGGGGATTTGGTACTGAAGTTTTGGCAGATTACGGAGTGGCTCATCGTCGTGAATTTGATATTGGTGTTGTGGATTCAACGTTGGGTAAAGCAATTCAAAGGTAAAGACGGTGGTGGAAGAAGTACATCGAGCTTGGTTTAATTCGGGTATGGATTCGCTAGGTAATGGAGGATACTTGTGTGTAATTCCTTTTGGTCTTCTTAGTAGATTGTTTTGTGGCTTTGACCCATTCTCTTTTTTTTTTTTTTCTTTCTTTTTTTTTTCTTTTTTTTTTTTTTATCACAATTGAGGTGCTCCAATATTGATTTTTTCCACATTAAATCGTTATGTCTATTTGTTGTTGATTGTTTGATTAGGATTGATATTTACTGTTTAAAATTGAAATATAATCATGAATCAATATCTCGAGAGATTTTAGATTATTCAATAAGTATAATTTGACCTACATATGTATATTATATATATATTAAAACTAGGGACCCAATTTTATTTATTTATTTATTGTGTAAATTACACATACACTTCTTGAAGTTTTGCTTAAAATACGAATTATCTTTTGTAATTTGAAAAATTACGAATATCTCATTGTCAATTTTTTTATTTAATATAATTAACTAAAAAATAAAAATCCTAACTATTCTCCTATATAATAACAAAATTATTTGAATTATTAATAGGGGTGGGCGTCGTGTCGTGTTAGGTCGTGTTCGTGTTGTGTTATCTTGAGTTTGTGTCAGAATTACCTCAACACTAACGCGACCCATTTATTATTTCGTGTTATCGTGTCGTGTCATTTTTAGTCCATATCCAGTTCGTGTCATGTTAACATGTCATGTCAAAATATTCCACTATTAACTAAAAATATCAAATGTATGAAAAAAAAATTAAAATTTTCTTCCCAAGTTAAATTTAATGAAACTAATCTCTATGAAATGAAATTATTTATAAAATATTTTATTTCAACTTAATTTGATTTTGTTAATTTATAAATATTATATTTTTTTACTAGATTAGCTTAAATAATAGGCAAAAAAAAAAAAATACAATAAAAGCAAAAATAAAACCTATATTAAACTTAAAATTGTATTTTAAATATTTTTTAATAAATTAGATGTACTTACCGAAGAGATTAAAAATGTCATAATACTCTTTAGTGGAAATAGTATTAAAATGTGTAACTAATTCTTCATTATATGGATTATCGTTGTCCATTTTGTATTGTACAGATTTGAAACTAACCTGACATGTTTACCATTTGTGTTATCAGGCCATGTCATATACGTGTTCATGTTAGGAAATGGCCAACCCTAACTCTATAATTTCGTGGACGGTTCGAGTTGTATTATCATGTCGTGTCACAAACTCCACCCTTAATTGATTTGATGATTATTAATAAAAATTGTCATTTGTATGAAATTATAAATTTCAAGAAACATGATGTAATTTTCAGAATTAAGGGATACTTTGTATTTATATACTGTTATAATTGCAAAATATTGTTATCTTATTAAAGTTGAAAGTTGCAATTCTTTTTTTCTATTTTTTTTATTTTGTTTAATTTTTATTAATATGTGTCACAATATGATTGGTCTATAAATGACAATGTCATAATTATGTTGATACACTAATTAGTATATCAATTGGTGCATATAGCACCACCAAAATTAATTTTATATTCTTAAAATAAAATTTTAAATTTATATTATTCCTTAAATTATGTTACAATAATTGGAATAAGATCAATATGCATTCCTTAATTTAAACATTTTTTTTTTTATAGATAGTAATTTATGCATCCTTTATTAAATTATAAAATAAAATTTTAAATTTAAATTCTTCTTTAAATTATGTTATTACAATTAGAATGCGACCAATATTCACATATGTCATAATGATATGTCATAATATAATTGGTCTAAACATAATATGTTATACGTGTTCAAATTATTAATCACTATTAAAAGTTTATATTTTTAATTTTGTCATTTTTGGTTTTAAATTTTACAATTTTTTTTTGATATCCTTCTAAATTATAAGGACTTGAATAATAAATTTTTTAATACAAGTATTTTTTTTTAACAAAAGACAAAAATATTAAGAAAATGAATATTTTTTTTAACACTTTAGATTCTGTTAAAAAAAAAATTTAATCTCAATTGTCAATTAAACAAATTACAATAAAAAAAAAAATTTTTTTGGCTTAAATAGTTAAGAAGTGACTTTTACTAAAATCAAATAGAAATAAACATTAACACATATGATATCTCATCATTGTGGGTACAATTATGGATATTTTTTTGTGGGCCTCAAATATTTTCCTTATTGTTTATCTATAATTTTTTAGCACTTGTGAAACATGATGAATTTTTTTTTGAAAAATGAATTGGACCCCCTCAAGGAGGCACCCCCTTTGACCCCCTCTTTTTCTGATTAGCCAGTTTTTCTTTTTTCTTTTTCTTTTTTTCCTTCTCCTCCAATCACCACCCGCCACGTGTGTGTGGGGTAGTGGGGGTGGTGATTGGAGGGGTCTCAATCACTTCCCTTCTTTTTTTTTTCTTTTTTTCTTTTTTTAATCTCAATTGTCAATTAAATAAATTAAAATAAAAATGATTTTTTTTTTTTTTTGGGCTCAGATTGCTAGAAAGTGAATTTTGCTAAAACAAATAGAAATAAATGTTATTTTTCTATTAAAAGTGATGGTTTGTGAAGTATATATTTTTTATTTAAAAAAAATGAGGGTTGTAGGTGATAATTTATTAGTCATATAGAATTATTTTGGGTAAATTACAAATACACCCCCTAAGGTTTTATTAAAATTCGAATCGCCTCTTGTGGTTTTGAAAATTATATTTCACCCCCTGAGATTTCTAATTTCATAACAAATTGCCTCTTTCATTAATAAATCATTAAGTTAATTAACAGTTTTTAATGTTGCTAAAAATATGTTTCAATTAATAATTTAGGTAATTTTATTATTGTATAGGAAAGCAATTATGAATTTTATTTTTTTAGTTAATTCTATTACATAAAAAATTCTAATAAGTGGGTATTTGTAATTTTTCAAACCATATGGGCTAATCTATATTTTAAGTAAACATCAGGAGGTGTTTTTGTAATTTACCCAATTATTTTCATATCAAATGATATTATGATAATATCATTCTAAATTTTCTTTTTTATTATTTTTTATTCAGATACTTTTATTTTGTAAGAAATTTAATTTTATTATATTAAAAATAATTTCTAAAAAAATCATATTTAAATTATTTTATACCATTATAAAATATAATTTTTTAAATATAAACTTATTGGATGATCCGTTCTAAGGTATATTTTTAAACATAATGAAAAAAAAAAAAAGTTTCTATTGAAAAACTTAAGCATATTGCTTTTGCTTTTGTTTATTAATATTAAATTTTTAACTAATCGTATTTATTATGAAAAAAATAAATTAACAAATAATTTTATATATTATATATATAATTTTGTTTCGATTGCTCAAATTATTTGGTATTTTACTCAAATTTATTTGAATTTTATATAGGTCCTTAACGAATTAAAAATTATGTTACCCAATCTTTAAAAAATTTCGACCTTACCTCGAGTTATTTGGGTTGAACTCGCCCAAATTTACCACTCTAGTAAGCAGGTTGAAAGTTATATAATTGAAGTTGTGACAAATTAAAAATTGATACATAAATTGTGATAAAATTATTAAACTTAAATTGTAAATTTTAATATTTTTTTGTTTTCATAATTTACATACAAAAATCTAACTATTTATATTATTTTATATAAAAATATATATATATATATATATATATATTTTAGGGGAATTGACCAGTAAATCCCATTTTATCATCTTGTAGATCATGTGGTCCTAATTGTTTTCTTTTAACTGTTTAGTCCTTTGGGTTGTTTGTTTACTATTTGCCATTAAAGTGTTAGTTTGAGTTTGTAGACCCACATGTATTTATGGAAAGGGGTGTGTGAGATTCACGTTCCAAAAAAGGTAATAGTACTCTTTTTCTGTGATGTGGGTTGTGACGTGAATTTGACACTTTTTATTGTTTTCATGACGTGGATTGTGTCACGTTTCAGTTTTACATCACGTGGATTCCACCGATACTCGTTCTCAATCTCACCTATTCTCGTTTTCAATCTCACCAATTCACAGTTCTGGTTCTCAATATCAATCTCAGTTCCGGTTCCATAGTTCCGGTTCCACACTGTGGGGTTCACTCGGTGAGGTTCACATCGAACGTCAAACCTCAAACCCCAACACTGAACCCAACAATGAACAACATCAAGAACGTTGAAGAAAACACAATTCTCAGATACATTTTTGATGATTCACAGTTTGATGATTCACAGTTTTGATTCACAGTTTTGATTCCACACTGTGTGGGGTTTGACGATTCACAGTATTGATGTTGTTCATTCCTGTTACACCTAATTCTCAAATAGAACCACCCATACGGCCATCCACGCTCCCTCACACCTGTGTGGGGTTTGACGATTCCACACTGTGTGGGGTTTGACGATTCACAGTTTTGACGTGGTTCACTCGGTTCCACATTATTCACGTCGTTTCTGGATCCACAGTTGTGGTTCGACACTGGTTCACAGTTCTGCGCACAATCTCTTATTTTCCACCCCCTGAAACTCACAAAGATCTCAAATACTCACGTCCACCATACCTTTATTCGTAGTCTGAGAGGCATTTTCGGAGAGGAAGACGAGTCGCTGTTGGCGGACTCGGAGAACGGTGATCGATGAACCATCGATGAACCCTAGGGATCCAGGTGAGATGAATCAAATCAACGGACTGAGCTACACAACGATCTTCGTTGGAATTGCTATCCAACTGCAATAGATGGATTGAACGAAGTGAATAGAATCAATCGAAACCCTAGAGATTGAACAACACGACGCTGATCCGAATCGGGTTACAGAGTCCAAGCCGACGAGGGACGGTGCTGGAGGACGGAGGTAGATAGAATCAATCGAAACCCTAGAGATTGAACAACACGACGCTGATCCGAATCGGGTTACAGAGTCCAAGCCGACGAGGGACGGTGCTAGAGGACGGAGGTAGATCGGCGGCGATTCTGATAATTATGGATTCTACAACCAAACATGGCATCCACGTATCCCCCAATATCTGTTACTCATACAATATCATCAATTGATTAACAAAAAGGACAAATTCGTCCAGCAGCAATTCAAAAAATTCAAAAAGGAACTTTGCTGATTAAAAGAATCCAGCAGTAGGACTTGCCAATCTAACAGAAAAAACGTGGGATCATATAGTGCAACAGGTTGTGAAATGGGACTTTCTGATAATTTTCCCTATTTTTTACGTCGTTTCCACTAATTTGAAACAAATTTGAAACAATGTATTTGTAATTTACATTTATTTATTTCAAGGAGCGGAGGCAAATTTGAATTTAAAGCGGAGGAAATTCAAAACGGGACCCATTCATTACAAAGGCGCGGATTGTTTTTTCCGTTTGTTCACACTAGGGATGGGGGTTAATGAGGTGGATATTAATTTTCTATCCTTATTTTTTTATAATAAATTTTTTTCATTCCTCATTCCCCATTTTCCATGGGTACCACCCTCTCCATTTTTTAATAGGTTTAGATTTTCTCCAACCCACTTTAATCCCTATTTTTATTTTATTTTATTTTTATATTTAATGTTAACACCCACTTTTCTTTTCTTTCTTTTTTTTTTTTTTTTTAAGGTTCACAACAAAAGCTAAATATACATTCAATCTTTTTTATTTTTTTTTAATATATTTAATGTTAACAACTTCCTTTTTTTTTTTTTTTTTTTTTTTTTTTTTAATGGTTCATAACAAAAGCTAAATATACCTTCAATCTTTTTTCTTTCTTTTTTAATATATTTAATGTTAACAACTTTTTTTTTTCTTTTTTTTTAACGTTCACAACAAAAGCTAAATGTACCTTCAATCTTTTTTCTTTCTTTTTTAATATATTTAATGTTAACAACTTTTCTTCTTCTTCTCTCTTCTATTTATTTATTTATTTTTTTTAAATATACCTTCAATCTTTTTTCTTTCTTTTTTAATATATTTAATGTTAACAACTTATTTTTTTATTTTTTTTTAAGGTTCACAACAAAAGCTAAATATACATTCAATCTTATTTTATTTTATTTGGTTCAACAACAAAATCAAATACACATTAATTAATTAATTAAGAAGTTTGTTTTATAATAATCAAATATATAATTTTGAGACAATCAAATAAGTTTTAGTACTTGAAAAAAAAAATATGGAAGAACGTGGAAGATTAAAAAAAAAATTACAACAATCTCTCTCTCTCTCTCTCTCTCTCTCTCACTCTCACTCTCACTCTCTCCCCCATATGTTATATAAGAACCTGTTTACAATGTTATAAGAGCCTGTTTGAAGAAATAAAATGTGAAAGAACTTGTTTGAAGAAAGTGTTATAAGACCCGTATTAAATTGCATCAGGGCATAAACAAGGAATTGTTTGTTGATCTATTAGCCACGGACATTTTAGATATTAAACCATCTTTCTCTTAGCAAATTTGTACCACTCATTTTAATTTATCCAAAATCTAATTATACCTTTTAACAAATCTGAACCACTCATTTTAAGATATCTATGCCTTACCACACTCAATCCATCCTCCATCTTCTTTCTTTAGTCTCCCACGAATTTTGTTGTTTGTTACTTTTGAAAAAAAAAAAAATGTTTTTTCAATTAAATTTTTACTAATTTCACAACACCATCACCACTATTCTCACATTCACTATCACACTACTATCACCATAGCCACTACCAACATCATTGCCGCCATCACCCCACCACTATGTCACAATCTCTACTTTCACTTTCGTTCCATCACCACCACCACCAAATATTAAAAAAAATATTTTTTTAATTTTTTTATAAAAAATATTTTCTATCTAAATAAATGAAGCATAACATTGGGAAACAAGCTGATTTCAGTTAAATTTGTTCATAACTAAGAAAAATTCTTTTATTTAAAAAAAAAATTATTTAGTAAGACTTTGTATTCCCTTTTTGTTTTTCCAGCAAATAAATCTTTGTACTCATGCTTTCTAACCAATCACGACTCATGCTTGTTTCGATTCTCTACAATTTCCTTATTTTCAAATATATTCATATATATATATATATATATATATATATGTATGTTGTATAAATTGTGTGATAACATAAAACAAATAGATTCATACTCGTTACTTGAAATTTCAGAACAAGCAAACCATTCTGAAAATTGCAATACATAACAAAATAAAATAACATAGAAAAGCAAACCGAAACTTACACTAGACAGTGTCCTTAATTTTTTTAAATAAATTTAAAAAATTCTAGATATGCATAAAATTTGACAAGAATAATGTGACAATGTTAATTAATGTGTATTTGATTTTATTGTTGAGCCAAATAAAATAAAATAAGATTGAATGTATATTTAGCTTTGGTTGTAAATCTTAAAAAAAAAAAAAATGGTTGTGAACCTTACAAAAAATGAAAAAAATTTTAAAAAAAAAACAAAAGAAAAAAGATTGAATGTATATTTAGCTTTGGTTGTGAATCTTAAAAATAAAAAATAAAAAATAAAAAATAAAAAAATGGTTGTGAACCTTAAAAATAATAAATAAATAAATAAAAAGATTGATGTATATTTAGCTTTGTTTGTGGATCTTAAAAAAAGAAAAAAGAAAAAAAAAAAAGAAAGTTGGTTGTGAACCTAAAAAAATAATAAATAAATAAAAGAAAAAAGATTGAATGTATATTTAGTTTTGGTTGTAAATCTTAAAAAAAAAAAAGAAAAAAAAAAAAGAAAAAAAAAAGGGAAATTAGTAGGTACCCATCCCCAACCCATTCCCTGTGGATATTTAAAGAATATCATTTACCCTACCCAATGGATAAGAAAAAAAGGGAAAAACCCATATATTTCGGTTGGGTCTCCATGGATACCCACATGATAGGTTATCCATTGCCATCCCTAGTTCACACTCTAATTTTTATTTTTTTTAATTACTTCAAAATTATTATTTCAAAATTTTACTTTTTTTAAAGTGTTGCATCGACTTTCCTTTTACCTCTTTTGACAATTTTTTAATTTTTTAAATCACATAGCCATTTTTTCATTTTTATGCTTTTTTTTAAAAAAAAATTTAAGAAATTAACTTTTAATCTATTTTTAAAAACACTATTCCCACAAAGCAATCAGAGACTCATCTTCCTCTTCTCCTCTGTTTTCAATTCCTCTCTTCGTTTATTTTTTAAATCAAGTAATGTATAAAAGTGATAATTGGCTATAAATTATAAAAGATATGAAGGAGATAATTTATTTTAATATTTTAATAGATTGTCATTTAAAACGTGAATTAACTCTAATTCAAATTCATCCCATAAATATAAGGAAAATTTCATATAAGTGAGAGCCATGAAAAAAAAATTACCAACACATAAGGAGTGCAAGTATGTCTATCATAAAATACAAATAAAACATTATAAAGATGATATATTAGTAATTCTCTTCCCTTTTCCCCCACCTATAGGTAGTTTCCCCACAAATGTACTACTATTACTATCATCTAAACACTTCAACAACACTTGAACAAGACCCTGAAAGCCAAATTGGAAATCTGCAACAACATGCTATCAGCAGAAGTTTTTGGAGCTCTTAGAGATGGGTTGAAGTTGATCTCTGTCCAACAAACTAAAACCAACATATTGGAGTCTATATTGGTAGCATCTTTTACAATTGTCATATTGCTCCTCTTGCTTCCATGTGAATACATAGATGACAGTCCGGTTCCAACTGTCATATTCAAGGGACTACCCTCCACCTTCCACGCATTCGTAGTGTGCTTGATCTTCTCATTTACTGGCTCGTTGAGCGCGTTGTTTATCCATGACACCTCATTTCTTGCCAAGTTCTGTGAGTACTCTTCCATGGCTTTCATGGCATCTGCTCTGTCTTTGTTGCTTTGTGCCATGTATCAGCAACCATGGATCTCCCAGGTGGCAATGGTCTTAACTTAAGAAAATGTTTGGTGTTGTAAACTTAGATAATGTTGTTGAATGTTTTTTACTTTATTTTTTTTTGACTGTCTTTTGTTAAGTCCTTCAAGCTTTGTTTTCCATACTCGAAAGTGGATTCAGCTAGCTGTAGTATGTTTGATGGGTTAGTACATTAGTTCTGTTGCCTTTAGGATATAGATAAGTTTTGTTACCTTGGTCTGTTGTCTTTATTAATGTAATCTGATTATTGTAGTCGATTGATTCGCATCAATAAGTTTTTTAATAATATTATATGCATCAATTAGTATATTAATTAATGTAGTAACTGATGATATGACATAATTTATGATGTTTTTGGTATTTGTAATTTGTATGATGAGTGGGTCAATAATAATGTCATAACTAGTGTTGGTATAGTAGTTAGTACATTAATTAGTGCATGTAACCCCATCGTAATTTTTTTTTTAAAATTTATGCTAAAAAATAAATAAATCTTGAATGAGCTTGTGATTTTATTGAAAAGGATTATGCAAATTCAGGGCCTTAATGCCTCATCTCCCATAATTCAAATAATCTAGTCTCTTCCTTTGTATTATTGTAAAGTCTTTTTTTGCATAAACATTTTTATTGATTTTCAATCAACAAGTAGGGGGATTTCTTTTCTTTTTCTTTTCTTAATTAGTTTTTCTCCCTCTCTATTTGTGTAGTAAAATATTGAAAAAACAAAAAACATTAAGAACATTATAAAGATATGTTTGATTTACCGGAATAAAAGGTGCAACGGATCCTAATTCGAATAAAAGTGCAACGGAGTGGAATGTTAATTTCTTAATCTTTTTTACAGAATAACTATTCATTTACAGCGTTGAATAATAACCACATTTGCAATGTATTTTGCATAATTTTTTGGAATGTTTTTTTAAAGATTCCTCGTATTAAGATTTTATAAGATAAATAACATATAATATTTTCATAATAATTAAGGTCCTTCAACATTTCTACAGAGAAAATTCGACTCAGAAAAAATTTTGTCCGACTCAAAAAAAATTTAATTTTCATAGAGAAATTTAGAAAATTTTCTAAATTATGTGAAATTTCTTTGAGCTGAGTAAAATTTTTCTACGTCAAATTTTCTCTGCGAAAATGTTGAGGAACTTTAGCTAATAAAAAAAAATATATCTTGGACCTCTCATATTACACAAAATTGGAGGGGGGACGTTTCACTAATTTTTCTTAATTTTTTTAGTGAACTAAATGTGAGAATAATCGAATAATTATCCGAAGACTACCTAACTGAGTAATTTATACTCTCCGTAAAATCTGATTTGGTTGAATTTTCTGAATATGTTTCTGAAAATTTCTCAAAAATTAATTTGGTAAAAAAACACTCATTATTTTTTTATGATTTACTTTTTGAGATGAAATAATTTTAAAAAATTTAAAAATATATTTTAGTATTTATATTTGTCATTCTAATTTTTTATTTTTTAAAAGTCTAGTAAATAAATTTTAAAATTTTAATTGATGATGAAAGATAGAATCTGGTGCAAAATGGGAGATGGGCGTGGATTGATTATTGAAAGACGAGTTGAAGTTTCAAGGCTATTTTGTGTTAGCAGTGTCTTCAAATTAGGTTTAGATGATGAATTTGAATAAGAATTCAAAAAGAAAATAAAAAATTTAAAAAAAAAGTAAAATGGAGATGAAATGTGACTTAGGTCTCGTTTGGCAATATCATTTTTTAGCCTAAAAGTCATAAAGTCACTAAAAAAATCAAAAAGCCAACCACCTATACCAAAAAGTTAAAGATTCTCTTTTATCTCTGCTTTTTTGCATATCTTTTCGTAAAAAATTAAAAAATCATTCCAAACATACTAATTTTTTTATATCATATGTTAACAAAAAATTCAAAAAATTACTTAAAAAGCCTATTTCCAAACGAGACCTTAATAAATTTATAATCCAAACACATTCTAAATTCAATTATCAAATACCATAACCAGGACAAGAACCCAAGAGAAGAACCCAAGAGAAGTAAGCAAGCATTTTGCAGCCATTTGGTGAGCCTTAAATTTCATCCCCTGCTTGGTTATGTTAATATGATTGAAGTACAAATCAAACATTTATTTCACGTACCTTATGTTGGTTTGGTTCTAAATCGTTACATTCGAATACGTTGTGATAATGGTCATGATTTATTGATATTAAAAGTATCGAGTGATAGATATAAAAAATTATACATATATGTGGGGACATAATTTCTGAATGTCAACACGTGGCCGAGATGACACCGAAGTGTCAGCCAAGGTGCCACGTGTCCTTGACTTGACGCCGAGGTGATCTCGGCTAGGCCGAGGTCATCTGTGAAGATACCGAAATCCGAGATGAGCAGATAAGGGACATGAGTCCTAGAATGTGAGAGGACTTCAGTTTGAATAAAGATAAGACTCTTAGAGAGTTTATCCCAATCCTACTAGGAGTCCAAGATTAGCAGTAATGCAAAGTCTATTGAAGCTAGGCTTCTATCGGGATCAAGTTTGTGTTGGCTATTAAAGGGAGGCACCATCATGGGTCTAAGATACGCTTTTTGTATCCTGAATAGTGAATTAATCACTTTTGCTATCTTTGAGAGGTAACTTACTTGATCGTCAGAGTGTCCCCAGGTGGAAGAACCACCGCCGGAATCTTTTCTTTCTGTTGCAGGTTGTTCGGGCTCAATCTATTCTGTCAATGCTCTATAGCTGAGTACCTATTTGGTAGTGTGGTCAGAAAACAGCACACACAATTTGGTGCCGTCAGTGAGAAAGAAAGGAGAATAGATGGCTAACGACGGACAAAAAGAGAAGATTGGGGATGACACTCCTACTGGGAGTGGGAAACATGTTGACCCTAACGTGAATGAAAGTAACTGCAACGAAGACACTCGTGATAAGAATCACGGAGAAAAAGACGTCGGCCTCGAATGGGACGTACCAAAGAAGGACCGAGATAGGTATTATAACGAGGATGACCTCCAGGTATGGGAGGATAGATACCTGCGGAGGGACGACGAGATGAAGTGAATGGCGAACAAATTGGTAGACCTATAAACGGTAGTCAATTTCATGATGCAGAACAACGTCATGCAGCCACCGTTCCCATTACAAGATACTCTGATTCAAGTGGCCAAGAAAGAGGCCCAGAGAGGGGGGCAGAAAATAATTCCTACAGTCCCTCAACACGACAGGACCAAGGGACATTCTCACCGGCCTTCACGGGAGGTCGGGCACAGGGAGCCAATGAGAGAAGAATCCCAAAAGACACGTCAAACCAAGGAAGCCTACACCAAAGAACATCGGGATGTTCAGGGGAAACATGACCAATGGAGGGAGGTCCAAAAGGACTCATAATGACACTGGAAGTAGTGCACCGAAAAAACTAAAGCTAGGAGATAGCCGAGCTCCTGGACGGACTAAGGAGAATCTGAGGGACTACCTGCAGAGGAAACAACAAGATGTCGAGGTAATCTCACCAGTCAAGCCGAGAACACCGTTCTTGGTAGAATTAGAGAAGTTTGAAGCACCGAAGAGGTTTAATATGTCGAGATTCCAGATATACGACGGTAAGTCGGACCCCAACTTTCGCGTCGGCTTGTACCTAAACTCAATGGCATTATACACTGGGAACGAGCCGTTGCTCTGTAAAGTGTTCCCCTCATTCTTCGGGGAAATCGCATCAGACTGGTTTCACAAGTTGCCGAAAGGAACTATGAAAAGCTGGGAAAGCCTAGCCGAGATGTTCGTAGCTAGATTTGTGACAAACAAACTACAGCCATTGAGGGTGGATGCCTTGATGGCTCTGAGAATTAGCGAGGAAGAAAGCCTTAGGGCCTATGCCAAAAGGTATTATGAGGTATTCAACCGATTACTAGGATGCAACCAGGAGGTGGCGGTCGTGTCTTTCAAGAACGGATTGAAAGATGATTGCCTACTTCGCAAATCATTGGCGAAGACATTGCCAAAAAATATGGAAGAACTCATGGCCAGGATTAGAAAAGTATGCCAGGGCCGAGGAGGACACGTCGGGAACAAAGGCGTCAAAAGAAGAGAAGAAAAATGGCTCTGTGATAACCCTGTCCCTTATTATATAAATTGGTCCTTAATACGAATGTGACTATGTGTTTTGATATGATTTCGTGTGCCATTAGGTGAAAATATATGGTTTTAAATTCTATCTGTTCACCGTAGGAATATTTGTTTAATTGTCAGCTTTGGAAATTAAATTGAAGGCCTTATCGGCCGTAGAACCCGGAATTGATTACGCCATTGTGATCGGAATAAATTTTAGAGCCTACGGTGAAATTTAATTGGAAATTGATTCAGATCAGATTAAATTGATTTAATTAGTGAATTAGTGCTCTATTATTTGATATTAAAATAATATAAAAGAGGGGCTTTTAATATGGGCACTACACAACCAATTTCTCCTTTTTTACTTCACTTAGCTGATGATAAACTCTAAGGAAAAGGAGAGGGTCGGCTAGAGAGAGAGAGGGTGAAGGAAATTGGGGTTTTGGTCTCAAAGCTTGGTGATCTTGAAATTATTCAAGAATTTGCTATCGATTGGAAAAATTGAGCCTCTAGGTAAGCAATTGATTCTTGAATTCATGAGTGTAATGTGTAATCTTGTGTGTTTAAAGTTGATTAATGGTCAAGAACAACAGTTGAAATGAAATTGAGTTGATGATGTTGAATTGAAGGTCAATGTTGCATGTATGTATGTAGTTGCTTTGAATTTGCATATTTGAGTACCAAATGCATGATCTATGTAAATTTTTTGTTGAAGATCATGTTCTTGACCATCTCTTCATCATATAAGTTGAGAATGAGAATAATCTACCACATGCATGTGCAAATTATAAGGGTGTAAGTGTTGAATGCATGAAATTGTTATATTGGTGATGAGTTTGGTGGAAAATGAGCCATGCATGTGTTTGAGTCATGAAATTGAGCTCCATGTTGATGTGTTTTAGTGTTGGTACTATGTTAGTACAAGTATATGTGAAATTGGAGGCATAATATGCAAGGAATGTGGTTGGAATGTCGAATTCGAGCTCAAGAACACATTTTGGAAAACCCAGAATTTATGATGTCCGCTCGAGGGGGAGAACCAACACTCGAGCGGGGAATTCATGCTCCCAGTATTTTTTTTTGTAGGCACGGGTCCGCTCAAGCGGGGAAGTCCACGCTCGAGCGGGGAGCTATGTAGACAGACCTTACGCTCGAGCGCCCGAGTTCATGCTCGAGTGTGAATTTGATGTAACCAGCACTTTTGCAGGCTAATTGGGTTCGCTCGAGTGGGGACCCTGTTTTCTGAGATTTTGTTATGCGTTCTGTGTTTCGTTTTCTGTTCTCCTTCACTTCTAAGTACTCTTAGGCATGCATTGAGCATTGTAATTCAGTTAAAGAGATAAGAATAAAGCCTAAAGAGGAAAATGTGAATTTAGAACGGATCGAATTGTTTATAACCCTTTTGTGTTCATGGAATGTATAGGGTCGAGCTTCAGGGCAAACCAACTAACCGATCACTATGAGTAATATCGATATTTGGAAGCTTGTCATTTGTCCAATTGCTTATTTTCTTATAAGCCTTATGCTTTATGATTTGCTAGTTTGAATTGTGGACAAATGCCTGATATGAATGAATGGGCTGGAGGCTGTTTTGACATGAGTGAATGGGCTAGAGGCCGTTTTGACAAGAATGAATGGGCCGGAGGCCGTTTTGACATGAGTGAATGGGCCAGAGGCCGTTTTGATAAGAATGAATGGGCCGAAGGCTGTTTTGACATGAATGGATGGGCCAAAGGCCGTTTTGACATGAATGGATGGGCCAGAGGCCGTTTTGACATAAACGAGTGGACCAGAGGCCGTTTTGACATAAACGAGTGGGCCAGAGGCCGTTTTGACAGGAATGAAAGATAAATGGGCCAAAGGCCAGTATGTTTGAAACCATAGTCACTTGACTTAAGTTGGGTATATAAATGTTAAATGTATATAAACGTTAAATAAAAATGTGAATTGGGCCCAAGGCCGTTCGGAGTATGTTGTTCTACATATCGTTTGTATCTTCTTATTTGATATTATTCACTGAGCTAGCGCTCACGCTCATTCATGTGTTTGTAGGTGAGCCAAGAGAGGTCCAGACCCAGCCCCAATGAAGTCTGTGTGGAACAACCGAGTTTTGGAAAGTCAGCCCTAGTGTCTTACGCACGAGACTCGTCTTCGCCTTTCTGCTATGCTATGTTATTTTTGTCATGTTAGCGAGGACTTCGCATATATCTGTATATAGTTTTCATAGGTTGACTTAGTTTTTGGATGATCCTATTTGTACAGAACTTATGCTACTATATTTATGTTGTGAGTTTATATTAATGTATATATGTTTGGTTGTTTGGATGTGCCATGTAAGCACAGCTCTATAGACAAAGTCTTGAACTGCTTCCGTTTGACCCCCATTAACTCTGTTAAAATACATTTGTTTTGGTTTGAGGCCGTAGGTAATCTCATGATTATTGGCCGGTTATGTCCTTAACCCATGGGGGCGGGCTCGGGTCATGACAGGCTCGCCGAAGCGAAGCCGAGGTAATGGCGGGTACAACAAGCAAGAGACAGGACTGAGGGCTGCATAGACAGTCACTACTGTATTCCGGATTTCAATCTATAAAGTGTTGGAAAGGATCAAGAACTAGCCATACTTCAGAGCACCAGAAAGGGTTCATGGTGAATTTATGGGGAGAAGTCTTGGTAAACACTGTGCTTACCACAATGAAGACAGGTATCTAACTCAGGGGTGCAGAGACCCTTAAAGCGCATCTGGAAGACCTGGTAAGACAAGGTCATCTAAAAGACTTAGTAGATGACGCTAGGACGAGGAAGGAACAGGCAAGGTTGCCCCAAGCACTAGCAGCACCACCGCCGCCGGCACCACAACTGCAAGCAGACGGGCCTCGAGTGATCAATGTGATTCACTCAAAGGTCAATGAGAACGAAATGTGTGGGGAGACTCAAAAGGTAAAGCACTTACAACATGTGTATCAGGTTCGACAGAAAAGACCTAGAGCAGACGAGCACCAGGGACTAGTGGTGTCCTTTACTGAAGATGATCTGGACATGGTACAGTATCTGCACAATGATCTGTTGGTGATATCCTTAAAGATTGGAGAATGCCAGGTAAGACGCATTCTAGTGGACCAAGGCAGCTCTTGTAACATCATGTCTGTTAGATGCTACAAGGAGCTCGACCTTCACCAAGACGATCTGGAATGATCCAACAGTCCCATGGTCGAGTTTAATGGAACACCAACATGGCCCTTGAGGGCTATAAATTTGGAGGTGCAGGCAGGCACCAGGAAAGTGAGCACGGGGTTCACAGTCATTGACACCTCCTTACCTTACAACATCATCCTGGGAAGACCGTTGTTGCATGCAATGAGGGCTGTTCCCTCAACACTACACCTGTTGTTGCGGTTCCTAACTAAGCACGGAATTGAGGAGATCAAAGGGGATCAGGTGCAGGCAAAAAATTGCTCCATGGCAGCAATGAAAATCACCTGCAGCATGCGAGGACCAGAATCAGCAGAAATTGAGAACAAGGACATGGAGGTCCTTGAGGACGTTGGCAAAGAACCAGTCGAAAAAAGTGAAGAAACCCTGAAGAAGATCTTAGTCCAATAGGGGGATGAGGAGCGCTTCTTCCTTCTCGGCTCAGGCTTGGCCGAGGAAGAGGAGAGAGAGTTAGAGGCATTCTTGAGAGCAAACATTGAGGTGTTTGCCTGGACACCATACGAGATGAGCAAACATTAATGGAAAATTAGTTTACTAGATAGAGTACTTAGTTTAATCATCTATGTTTCTTCTCTTTAGATTGTTTCTAGTCATCTTAATCTGCCACTAACTCTATCTATGTCTTTCCACTTTGTTAGTAGCCACCCGCCTTTTGTCCCAAGTCCTTGGTATGTCCTTTGGTTAGGCAGTGTCAGACTCATAGGGGTTTCCCGGAGAGGGTATGAGTGAACACATCGTATGTGAAAACATGATAAGTTTAGGCAACGTATTAAGATTTCTGTGAAACATTTAAAAAGTAATTATGAGTCGATTATTTAGAAGTAACTCTTCAGTCAGCTCCAGGTCATCAACCACACTACCCTCTATACCTAATCAAGGTTTAGTAATTAATAAAGAAGATGTAGAAATACAAAATGATAAAATTGATGTAAGCTGGAACATACCACAATTACCCATTAAAGAAATATATAAAACTACTTTTATGCAGTCCACGTTTAAAGTTAATCTTCATGTTAAAACCTTAGAACAAGTATATGCTTTAGAAAAACCTAGGGAAACATGTCAATTACTTGATTCTAACACTATTAAACGCCACTTAAACACTGGTCATAATTTTATTCACTTAGGATTAATTCAAGTTGGAATCAAACCATTAACTCAATAAGGTAAAAATACTTCTATTTTGTTATGTTTAAGAGATGCATGTTTTCTTGATTATAATTATAGTTTAATGGGTATGATGGAAACTGGTCTCCATAAAGGACCCACCCATTTTAATTGATTTCCTAATTTTACTCTCAGTCTTAGAGATCCACATATATTAGATCCTTTAACATTAAATATTCAGTTAAATGGTTCCTTTACAAATATGAAAGAAAGAGTCCATAATATTGCTTTAATTTATCGTGTTTATTATAAATGTATTAAAACCAATTTAAATGTTCAAGGTTTACACAAAAGTCCAAAAGACAAAACTTTACTTATTCAAAGCAGTAGTAATGATACTAATATAAATATTCCTAAAATGATTGAATGGAAAGATATTACTCTCCCCGACCAATGGGTTACTGTTAATGAAAATTATACACATAATCAAAAATAGTCCATTAGTCAAGATATCCAAAATATCCAACAATTCACTGATGGGTCAGTTCGAATTCAATTTAATAGGACAAGTCAATCCTCCAGGCATGGTACTTCTAGTGTCCCTACTGATACTGAAACTGAAGATGAAATATTTAATACACCTTTATTTAAAAAAAATAGTCAAATTCATTTCGGTCAATCTTCACAAAGTAAAATGAAAGGAGTCGATAATTCTACTACTTCTCAAATCAATAAACCTGTTTATTCTACTTATACTCATCTTCCTGAAGAAGATACCATCTCCCAAGATTCACCAACTCAAACTGATTTTGAAGTCATACCTCCAATAAATCCCCAATTATTAACTATTAGTAAACCTTTTACTCCTGACCTAGACAAATTACATATCGAATTTAAATCAAAAACTAATAAAGACAAACGCCATGCTTACAGGCTCAAATATGATGTTAATCAACAATCCAAAATTACTCGTAAATGGTATAAGCTTATGACTGAACATAGTATAGAAGTTCCTTTCTTTGAATACTTAGAAAATTATTACAAAAAAATCAACACAATTGCTAAAACTAAATGGAAGACTTCTTCTGATACTACAGTTAGCTCTAGTCATCCTCCTTTGACCTCTATAATTATAGAACACCAAGGATCTGCTGTTCGTGCCTCTCTCTTCAAATTACCTAGCACTGAACCTGAATTGAAGAAAATTATTGAACAAAATAATTATACTAATCAATGTTTAAAACTATTGGTAAACAACTAGATAAAATAGAAACTAATTTTCATGAATATTCTGTTAACTGTTCTTCTACCAAACAACCCTTAGACAAACCTTTAATTAATCTACCTAGTCAACGTTCTAAAAGAAATAGTTTAGTGACTCAAGATAGTTCCACTGTAAAAGTTATAGAACAACTATTCTCTAAGTTAACATCTCCATCTTCTACCTCTGCATCTCCCTCTATGGAAAAAACAGTTACTGTATTAAACCAGCAACCTACTTTAGAAATTGTAAGTAACTCAGAATCCTCTGACAATGAAATAAATATTTTAGCTCAACAATTTCAATCTTCCAATCTTAACAGAATTACTTATCCAAAAGTTAATCCTACAACTCTTACCAAAAATTGGTACTCTCAACCCACACCACCTGATATGCAATATGAAGAAACTAATTTTAATAATTAATTTTTTGTTTTTGCGAAAAAACTATACGAATGGAATATTGATAGTCTTAGTGAATATCAAATCCTTCAAAAATTAAATCATTTATCCATGGTTGCAAATAGTTATCTCAGTAATTACTCTAATTATACCCAACCTGAAATAGTTTCTTTAATTACCTCCGGTTTTACTAGAATGCTCAAATCTTGGTGGGAAAAATATCTCAATGAAGATCAACGAGAATCTATTATACATGCTAGTCAAAAAGATGAAAATGATTTACCTATATTTGATGAAACTATTGGATATTATAAACCTGATGGTATCAATACTTTAATCTATACCATAGTTAGACATTTTATTGGAACGCCTACTAATATTTATTCTCGTATACATGATCAACTTAGTAATCTTACTTTTCCAAAGTTAAATGATTTTCGGTGGTATAAAGATGTCTTCACCTCTAGAGTTATGCTTCGAGAAGATTGTACTAAATCATTTTGGAAAGAAAAATTCATTAATGGTTACCTAGTCTTTTTGCCCATAAAATTAGAGATGTCCTTAGTCAACCTACTGGTGTCATTGAATAGGATCAATTAACTTATGGAGATATAATTAGTGTTATTCAAAAAGAAGGTTTAAAAATGTGTATTGATCTTAAACTTAGTCAAAAAGCCGCCAAAGATAAACACAAAGCTAAATATGAATTAAGTAATTTCTGCGAATAATATGGTCTACCTCATTTAGCACCCTCCAAAACAAAGTCCCATAAATCTAAACAATTTTCTAGAAAATCAGGTCATAAATATCGCAAGAAATATTCTAATTATAAATCCCCTGATAAATATTATGATAAACCCAAATCTTATTCTAAATCCAAATATTCTAAGAAGTCAAAATCTAAAACTGCTTCTAAATCCCCTACTAATATCACTTGCTATAATTGTGGGAAAAAAGGTCATTATTCTAATAAATGTAAAGAAAAGCAAAAATTAAAAGATAAGGTTAACCAACTCCAAATTGACGATGAATCTAAAACACAATTATTTGAAATCTTCCAATTAAATCAATCTCCTAGTAACTCTTCTGATGATTTGCCCAATTCTAATACTTCGTCTGATTATCATTCGCCTAGTGAAACTTCTGATAATAATATTGAATTAGGATGTAATGATACTTGTTGTAATTCAGCTAAACAAATTACTGTTCTTACTAAACAACAACAAGAAGAAAATTCTTTAATCGAATTAATTGGTAAATTAGAAGATCCAGAATTAAAACAAAAATATACTGATAAACTACGATCTTTATTAATTAACAAAGATAATAAACCCAAACATGATAAGCCTATTATTAGCTTAACAAAAACTTTAGACAGATTTAAGAATAAACACAAAGAAATTACACTTCAGGATTTATAACAAGAAATTAACCAAATTAAACATATCATCAAAGATTTACAAAGTAAAGATAAAATTTTGCAAGATGAAATTAATATATTAAAAATTAATAAAAGCTTAGATAATTTTCAACAAAATGAGGCTATCTCATCTAATGAATCTGAAAGTACTAATGATGAAACTAATCCCGATAATGTTTTATTTGATAATCGTTCACACCAATATGATAATCCTGACGATAAACGATTAAATCTTATTAATAAAATTAATATTAAAAAATGGCATTCAAAAATCAAATTAGTTATCAATGATTTTGAGTTAGAAGTCACAGTCTTAATAGATACTGGTGCTGACCTTAATTGTATTTAAGAAGAATTACTCCCTACTAAATATTGTCACAAAACAGGTGAACAATTAACCTCTGTTAATGGTAGTAAAATGCATATTAAATATAAATTACCTAAAGTTCATATTTGTCAAAATAATGTCTGTTTTAAAACATCATTTGTTTTAGTTAGAAATATGACTGATAAAGTTATTTTAGGAATATCATTTATATTTTTACTTTATCCATTTACCACTTTTAACCAAGGAATAACTACCCAAGCTTTTGGCCAAACAGTAACTTTTAAATTTTTATCACCACCTGAAGTTAAAGAATTAAATCAATTAACAGATTGTTCTATTTCTCAATCTATTAATAGATTAACTCGCCAACTAAGATATCTTAAAGAAGAAGTAAATTATAAACGAATTGAAAATCAATTAATGAATCCTATTACTATTTCTCAAATTGAACAATTTAAACAAAAATTGGAATCAATTATTTGTTCTACTTTACCCACTGCTTTTGGCATAGGAAAAAACATGTAGTTACTTTACCATACATTAAAGATTTTAATGAAAGACAGATTCCTACTAAATCTAGACCTATTTAAATGAATCATGAATTACTTGAAATGTGTAAAAAAGAAATTAATGATTTACTACATAACAAAATTATTAGTCATAGCAAATCACCATGGTCATGTCCTGCCTTTTATGTCAATAAAAATGCTAAATTAGAACGAGGCGTTCCCAGATTAGTAATTAATTACAAACCATTAAACAAAGTTTAGAATGGATTCGTTACCCAATTCCTAATAAAAAAGATTTAATTAAGAGACTTAGTCAAGCTGTTATTTTTAGTAAATTTGATTTGAAAAGTGGTTTTTGGCAAATACAAATTCATCCCAATGATAGATATAAAACTGCTTTCACTACACCATTTGGTCATTATGAGTGGAATGTCATGCCCTTTGGATTAAAAAATGCTCCTAGTGAATTTCAAAATATAATGAATGATATTTTCAATCCCTTTAGTCATTTTTCGATCGTTTATATAGATGATATTCTTGTTTTCTCTAAGTCCCTTAGTGAACATTATAAACATCTTACTGCTTTCTTTTATACTATTAAATCTTATGGGTTAGTCATCTCTGCTCCTAAAATTAAGTTATTCCAAACTAAAGTCAGATTTTTAGGATATGATATCCATCAGAATACTATTTTACCCATTAGTCGATCTATTGAATTTGCCTCTAAGTTTCCTGATGAATCTTAGATAAAACTCAGTTACAACGATTTTTAGGATCACTTAATTATATTGCTGAATTCTACAAAGACCTTAGAAAAACCTACCAACCACTCTTTGATCGATTGAAGGATAATCCTCCCCCTTGGTCTTCGATCCATACTGCTATTGTTAAACAAGTCAGACAATATGTCAAGTCTCTTCCATGTCTTGGTATTCCCACTGAAAATTCATTTAAAATTATTCAAACCGATGCTTCTGATATTGGTTACGGTGACATCATGCTTTAGAAAATTACTCCCCAGTCATCTGAACAAATTGTTCATTATCATTCTGGTGTCTGGAATAAAGCATAGAAAAATTATAGTGTTATTAAAAAGAAATTTTATCTACTGTTTTATATATTAGTAAATTTCAGGATGATATTTTAAATCAAAATTTTTTACTTTGTGTTGATTGCAAATCTACTAAATATGTTTTAGAAAAAGATGTTCAAAATCTTGCTAATAAGCAAATTTTTGCCCGATAGCAATTTATTTTAAATATTTTTTATTTTGATATTGAATATATCCCTGGTAGTCAAAATTCTATTTCGGATTTTCTTACCCGCGAATTTTTACAGGGTGGATAGTGAGAGATGCCAACACCTTTTGTCAGTCACCATAAAACCCAAATTAAATTTTATAAATCTCTTGTATCCCATACTGCTCATCGCCTTGCTTGACTTTAGTTAGCTTACAAAACTACTAAAAGAGCCCAGTACATTCAATTTCACCAAATACGTGCTCACAAACAATTACTTTACCATTATATTAACTGTTTGAATTTCCACACAGATCAATTAGATATCCTTAATGGATGTCAATTGACCTTTTTATTGCAGATGTCTCACTCTACCTAATCATCCAGCAAGGCCATTGTGCCAACTAGTTAACCTGCTTTACCTCCTCTTGATCTAGTCAATCGTTACCAATCACTTGGCACCATTCCAAAAAATAGTTCATATTCATTGCCCTTGCTTCAGATCCCTTTGCTTCCTCACAGTCAGTTGCAGTCACTCCCTTCCCTGCTAACCCAGTTAAATCTTCCCGATCTGAATATATTCAAACACAGTCACAAAACCTTTTCTTTACTGAACCAATTCACAAACATAATGTAACCACTGCCCTTAGTCTAGTCAAATCCTATTTTCCTCCAGGCTGGCATTTTGTACCATTTCATCCGGATAAGTCAATTGCCTATTATAAAGATATCCTTTATCTCCACAAGTCAATTGTTATCAACCCCATTATTGATAAAGTCTGCACCAGTAAAGTCCTATACCATTCCCTATATATCCATAATATAGTCAGTCTCTCTAAATGGGGTTTACCTTACCTACTCAGAGATTTACCTGGTCATAACATCCAATATAGTTATTATGACTATATGGATGCTTGGTTCAAAATTCTTCTCTACCAAAATGAGTCAAATAGTCACTCTTGGTTCCTCTAGTTTGATAATCAATTCAAGTCGGAAATTCCAACATGGTTCCTGCGTTGGTGGTCACTTCATGGTGCTCTTACTCAAATCATCCCTGCTGAGTTAAAAGAAAAAAATAGATATTTTTCTTCTGTTTACAAGATGAGTCAACATCAAAGTCAATTTCCTTTGCTACTAATCTTCATGGCTAAATATAAAGTGCCATGGATCTTCAAATGGCAATATGCCCTCACTGACAACATAGTTATCAGAGAACATTTCATTAAATGGTGGGATTCTTTCAAAACTGATCGTATTATTGATCAAGTTGACAAAGAATTTCCAGTCAACACTCTTGCTCCAACCCCTGCCATGATTAAGGCCCAACAGGCTCAGCTTATTGAATCAGCCAGTCAGGCCCAGCTTATTGCTCAAGTCACATAGAAAAGTCCAGAATGCTCTCTGTCTCCAGTCCGACTTGGAAGCCCAACTCCAAGTGCTTCTAAGCCCAAGTCATCCAAGTCATCTAAGGCCAAGTCAAATAAGGAAGCCAAATCCCCAGTTCGATCCAAGTCCAAGTCCAAGTCATCTAGAGATCAGCTAATGAAGATGGCTCGAAAACTTATTGATCAAGCCAAGTCAGAATAGTCAACTTCAGATGAAACCTCTGAGGGAGAATCAGACTCCTTTGAAGCCTCCACCAATCAAGACCCTTATGGATCCCTATTCCAGGATGCTTAGGATCCATTTGCCTAGTCAGCTTTGCATTGGATTCTTTATAGCTATATATATATCAGCTTCAATCAATACTCTCCTTTTGAGAAAAGCTACTGGTATATATATATATATATATATATCTATATTGGATTCTTTAGTCACATGATTGATTGCCTCCACCGAAAGTAATGAATAGCAAAAGTAAAGAAGACAAAGTAACATCAACTTTCAATCATCTTTTAGTCACTCAAGCCGAAAGTAGCAGACAGCCTGCCCCATTCCCATGTGCTGCCAGCTATCAGTCATTAAGTCACAAGTTGCATAGTTTTCTTTTCCTTTATATAAATTGTAATGTTTTCTATCAGTTTAGGCAGAGTGAGTTGATGGAACAAAAAATCCTATATCTTTTGTTTTCTTACGCCCTCTTTGCAAAATTATTGTAAGTACTCTATCTAGTAAACTAATTTTCAATTAATGTATTTCAATTAATATATTATGTGCTTTCATCTTCTTTCCCTGGCTCCTTAAGCTTCTCATTTGGTATATATATATATATATATATATATAAATAATAGTATAAATACATTATTTATATGTTAAATAATATAAATAATATTAAAAAAACCTTATCTAGTCGAGCTTGAATTTCATTAATATTAACGAGTCGAGCCGAGCTCGATAAGAAAATGAACGGAACTCGAACTCAGCAAAACTCGACTCAGCTCGGCTCATTGCACCCCTACCAGTAGTGGATTGACAAATTCCTTTAACCTCTTCAAATCAATCCCCCCTTCTCCCACCAAAAAATTAAAAAAAAAAATACAAATTCACCCTTATTAACCTAGAATGGTTCAAATTCATTTTACTCATAATCTCACATTTTATCAATTTAATCTTTACCATACAAACACATTATGAGTAAGTTATGAATTCATTCTTAAAATTTTTCAAAAAAAAAAAAAAAATCCATTTATTTTCAATATAGCAGGGTTAATTTAGGCCTATTTTAGCAACTAAAAGAAAAGTCAACTTACCCCTGGTTTGGCTATCATTTTGGGGCTAAAAAAGTACAAAATGACAAAATAGGCTAAATAAGTTAATAATCTAACCCATAACCATTACATTTTTTCTCTCACAAAATTCAAAAAAGCCAAAAAAATCCAAACCAAACGAGACTAAAAAAGCTAGGCTAAAAAAGTTTCAACATAAAAAAGCTGGCTATATTAGCCAATGCCAAACGAAACTATTAGCTTATTTGTTTATGCTGGCCACATCACCTCTCTATTTTTTACACATTTTCTCAAAATAAGCCAAAAAAAAAAAGCCAACTAGATAACAAAAAATAAATTAAGATACCATTTGGTTTAGTTTTTAAATTAACATTTGGATCAAAAATTCAAAAAGTACATTTGATTTACCAATTTTCAAAATTCTTTTTTTTTTCTCTCTTCTCTCTTCTTCTATTTTTTATTTATTTATTAATATCTATTAATCACTTTTTCTTTCTCCTCTTTCATTCTTTTACATTTTATACATCAATCAATCAATCAAATTTTCTCTCACACTATTTATTCAACTACAAAAAAAAAAAAAAAAGTCCCACAAATCATTCCAAATCTATTTTCAAAACTCATACCCAAATAAATTTTTAATTTTTAAAACTTTTTTAACAGCTTAATTTTAAAAATACAACTCAAAACTCATTTTTTTTTCCCTTTCAAAAACTAAACTAAACGGAGTCTAAATATTTCTCCCCTTACTTTTTTCCTGTTAATTTGGTGATTGTTGTGATAACCAACAACACTCATCTGTACTATTATATATGTGAACAACTTACTTTAGTCTCTCCTTTTGCCAAGTAAATTATTTTATATAAAAAAAAGGGGAAAAAAACTATAAAGTGAAATGCACAAGATTTGAACCTAAAATCTTGAGTTTGGAAAATAACACTCTTACATTTGATTAACAAACACTATATATATTTCTAATTGAAAATCAAAATATATAGTTTATAAATTTAATAGCACATCCATTGGGTGGGCTTCCACAACCCTAGTAAAAATAAAATGCAAATTGAAGTTCTATGTCTCCATTTTTATTCTGAGTTATATAAGAACATTCCTTGTTAAGTACAATCCAAAAGATTTGTTGTATTCATAACATGAAAATTGCCATTTAAACCAAAAATAGAATTGAAAGCAGCCAAACCTTAATTACATTCACATTTTTTTATGAATTCCCTCAAGTTAAACTTAAAATCTAAAGACAAGTAGGCTAAAAAAAAGTACAAAGGCTAGTTCCCAAGTCATTGAACCACCATTGATAAAACCCAGCTAAGTGGAGCTACTTGGGGAGTTCGGATCCCCTCCTTAACTTCTCTCCTTCACTTCCTCTGTGCAACGGTGGAGATTCAGCAACTCAAATCCAATGGCTATAAAAAAGAATGAAAACAATTGGAATCAGTAAATTTCCTGCCCGCTGTTATACATACACAGGTTATATACTCACCTCACTCTCACTCTCACTCTCACTCTCACTCAGCCTCACATTCATCCCTTCTCCTCTACTGAACTGAGCCTTACTGGCGACCAGTCCCGATGGCGACCCACTCTCGATGACAACAACCCACTCCTAAACCTAACCCACTGCTCCAGCCCTCATTTTCTTTACTTACGAAACATAGCTCCACCACGACGACCATCAGCTAGAGCGAAGAAATTTGTTGAGGAGAATGTGGGTTCTCAGGCCATAGATGAACTGGGTTTGTCGTCGAAATGCTGAAATTAAAAAGTTAGGGTTGTGATTGACAAAATAGATTTGAAATTTCAAAATTAGAGCTTTGATTTGGGATTCCAACAGGCAAAAATTAGGGCTTTGATTTGGGTTTTATTGACTTGATATTTGTAGTGCTATGAACTTTTGGATTTTGATTATGATGTCTGCATGGATTGAAAAACCTAAATAAAGAAAGAAAGTTCCCATCGTAGATTATTTTGTTTTGTTTTATTTTTTGATTTTACTCTCTCTCTCTCTCTCTCTCCCTCTCCCTCTCTCTCTCTCTCAATAGATAGAGACATTCTAAATATGGAATTACAAAGTATTATAGGAAGATAGCAAAGATGAACCTGGTGTATGGAAATATGGAGAGTGTGTTTACTTTGTTTTGTTTTGTTTTTGTTTTGTTTTGCTAATGAACATTGTGTGGAGATGTGTGAAGAGTTTATTTTTCCCTCCTCTGTTTCTTGTTTAATTTCAAAATATTAGAACAAAAGTGTTGGGCTTTGACATGTGGGCAACATGGACATTGAGATGATTCTTCTCTAGAAGTGTCTTTACTAGTTGGAGGATGAAAATTCTGATAAATATTTTCTCTTGAATGCTGATCCTGCCTGAAACACAAGCATAGGACTGCCATATGTGTCTAATTACAAATCATTTAATTTAGACATTGTCTCTGCACTAGCACAAATTTCTTGTCTATGAGACTCTGGGGCTTCCGCTGGCATGATCTTGGCATGATTGTATTATGCTTTAAGTGTTACACTTGATTATGAGATTGTTACAAGGAATATTGTCACTCCATATGACTTTTATGTAGTATTTGTTTAATGTTGACATTATGAGATTTTGTTTTGTTTTATTTTTTGATTTTACCTTTTATCTCTCTCTCTCTCTCTCTCTCTCTCTCAATAGATAGGGACATTCTAAATATGGAATTACAAAGTATTATAGGAAGATAACAAAGATGAACCTGGTGTATGGAAATATGGAGAGTGTGTTTACTTTGTTTTGTTTTGTTTTTGTTTTGTTTTGCTAATGAACATTGTGTGGAGATGTGTGAAAAGTTTGTTTTCCCCTCCTCTATTTCTTGTTTAATTTGCCAATATTAGAACAAAAGTGTTGGACTTTGACAAGTGGGCAACATAGACATTGACATGATTCTTCCCTAGAAGTGTCTTTACTAGTTGGATGATGAAAATTCTGATAAATATTTTTTCTTGAATGCTGATCCTGCTTGAAACACAAGCATATGATTGCCATATGTGTCTAATTACAAATCATTTAATTTAGACATTGTCTCTGCACTAGCAAAAATTTCTTGTCTATGAGACTTTGGGGCTTCCGCTGGCATGATCTTGGCATGATTGTATTATGCTTTAAGTGTTATACTTGATTATGAGATTGTTACAAGGAATATTGTCACTCTATATGACTTTTATGTAGTATTTGTAAATTGTAATCATTTAGATGAAGTGTGTTGCATTCTTGTGACCTTCTACTATCTCTAATCCGGATGTTTCTTGGTCTTATTAGTATATTATGGTTTTGGTGATTCATTTATGTAACTGTAAAAATCCTTTCACTTCTTATGTTCTTTAGGTGGTTCATACTCAAGCAAAGGTTATGGCTGAACATGATGTGGTGTATAAATATGTATCGAAAAATCAACTTTTTGTGGCTACTGTTCCACCCAAAGCCTTGAATGCAAAGAGGAAGAGAATAAGAGAGTACGACAGAATGACATATAGTATGAGACATATATTTGGGATGCATTGGACACTCCCGTAGAGTGAAAAACACATCAATCAACTACATGACAATCTTTGGGAAGAACTAAATACTAAACAGTAAAACAAGAAAGTTTACAACACCTATAGTTGTGAGATTGTTTGTATTGTGTATGCAGATTAAAAAATGGCTTCTTTTTCTACTAACAATAACAACATAAGATTAAAATCGAGACTGTGCAATTGTGGAAGAATAGTTGCCATATATATTGTAAGAACTAATGAGAATGGAAATCAAGGGCGTTTGTTCTTTGTTTGCTCATCAAAATATGTAAGTATGTAATGGAAAAATTAATCCTTTAGTATTGACAAATTAATTTGTCTTATTCGACTAACTGATTATCATGCATTGTAGAGTAACACTGCCAATTGCAATTACTTCAAGTTCCTGGACGAAGATGATGAAGACGTTACGTCCGTAATCCGTTCCAACACTAGAGCTTGTGATGCTATAACAATAGAAGACTTTAATGATCTAAGGACGAGGCTTCATGAAATGGAAAATGGAAAATGGAAAATGAAAATGATGAATATGGTCGAAGGCTTGAAAGGATGGAAAATAATTTGAAGGCGATGGTGTATTTCATTGTATTTTTTTTTATCATTTTGTACTTTATGATGTAACTTATTGATTGGGTGGCTTTGGGAAAATGTTACGAATGTTATTATGGATTTTCTAAAACTGAACGGATGTATTGTTGGAGTTTGTAGCATTTTAACTTTATGTTTATGGAATGAATTTTAAAGTTTCTAACATTTTGGGTTTCATTGAATGGATGGAATGATTTTACCTAATTTTAGATGGTTTTCATGAATGTAGTGATGGAATGCTTCTATGATTATATTATTATATAACTTGGTAAATGATGGTTTTGAATTGCATGATATGCATGGTTAAGTGTATATTTTGGATTGGAAGAATTTATTTTATTTCCAATTGGGGGACTCTTTCTCAGATGAATGAGTGTACAACGGCTATTCTTAGAAGCAATTGAATGAATGGAACTGAGTGTACATTTGCTATTCTTATGATATGCATGGTCAACCCCATTTCTGTTTTCTATTTGACAGTGTTCACCAAAATCTTATAATTGAAATTTGCCTTAAAGATTTAATGCATGGAATTGAACTTGGTCAGGGATGGTTTCACACCAACATTAATATATTCACACCAAATTTCAATTTCAACCTCCAACATAATCTATTCAATTTCACAGCAAGTTTCAACGTCCAACTTTCATCTATTTACACCAAATTCAACATTAATCAACTATTTCATTTAAACTGCCATATCAGAAAACATAAAGAAGAACTAATGTCAGGTTTTATTAGTTCAAATGGAAAATCACATGGAATTGTTCTCAACATAGGTTCAAATTCTATAGATAACAGATTGAAATAGACTGAAAAGTAAGAGAGTGTAGATGTCCTCGAACGTCCCGAAAGGGAATCTTTTCAGAAAGCGACAAATCGCTCGCGCTGAAGACAGTGCGGAACCAATCTGGATCAAGCCAGGATCCTTCCCAGTACTCACACTAACAAGCATGATCTCATTCATTAAGGGCTTAGCATGCCTCTCTATCTCTCACTTGATCAAATTTTTGCAAATCCCAAGGAATTCCTTCCTCTTTGTTTTCAACACATTGTTCGAAAAGTTTTGAAAACTTAGGTCAATAAATGACTTAAAGGCACAAAAGAGCAGGTGAAATGCACTGTCGTTTCATTCTAAACTTGCTGGCACAACAGGCTCAAAATAGCAATATGCACAAAAACATGACAGCCATAGCTGTTTCGATTAGATCTCCTGGTGTAACTGGCTCCTCGACAGAAACAGACTCAAAAGAAAGATAAAAGACAAACACAAAACAAGCAAGTGATGTCCGAGGTAACACCCCCGGGATCACCCGACTCTAACGAAACAGGACTGACTCAATACAACAAGACAGACCAAACTAACTCAGTATGAAAAGACTGACTCTACACAACGGGACAAACTCTAAACGACATAACAAAACTGACTCAATACCCGAGTCAGAAAGTACAAAAACCAGCATTCACAAATGCTCAAAACAGTGCGTGTCATACGCCACATCTGGAGTAAACTGAGTGCCGCCCGCAGGTGGTTCATCCCCTGATCACATATTCATACTATCCCCCAAGTACCCGGGGGATATTGGAGCCCTCTGAAGCTATAGTTCCAGGACTACCCCTAGCAAAAGAGAAAACATGCAGCATCTCAGCCTGATGTCACAGAACAGATTTGAGCATAACTGAACGACTGTGCTCTCTATTGAATTCTGCCCAAAATTCTTCCCTGTAAACTGATACCCTCAGATAAAACTGATTCCCAAAACACTGATGCTGATGCCCGCAGGCCTGACGCCCAGACTTGCAAACTGATACATGCATTCCTATAGAGACGCACTCTAAAAGCACATAGCAAGCAAGTGAGAGCAAAAACACCCCTATGGAGGGGTAAGGTTTCCCTATCCTAGTTTGTCAGGAGCTAGGGTTTCACTACGCACGCAGCGGTTTCAAACAACCTATAATTGGGTAAGCAACCTGTCCTAGCTTGGAATGGTCACTATGGATTCCGAATATGCACAAGGTCGAATGGTCAAAAGGGTGCCCCGGTAACAACCGGGGTTTGTGTTCCCATCGTGGCAGAGCCCGCAACCGGTCAGCCTTATGGCACGCAGCCTCCGGCAAACTGTTCAGGAATAGCAAATGGCAAACACGGTGTCCTAAGCACACCAATGCAAATGCAATGCAAAGAAATACATAAGTGCAAACAAAACAAGATATCATGAGTTCGAGTCAAGCTCTCTAACTCCCTAGCAGAGTCGCCAGAAACTGTAGACGTCCCCGAACGTCCCGGGAGGGAATCTCGTTTTGTTCATTGGGCTCACTACAGTTCAGGATTCAATGTCACGGTCCTGTATCTAATCTCGCAGAGTGCAATGCAAGACCGATGAATCATCAAAGAGTCCAAATCCGGCAAATCATTTTTTGAAAATAGATTTTTTTTGAAAGAAGTGCCAAACATGGACTGCTTTGCCAGATACAGAGTCGCCACCTAAATATTTATTTTGGGGAAATTTAGGAAACCCTGACTCGTGCCTAAGGCCACGTGTCCGTCATCAGCAAAGTTTCCTCGGCTCGGGAACCTGGGTACGATTGGGAAAGGTCACTTCGTGAGCACCCCTGCTCGCCCGATCAAAGATCGGCCTCTACTAACCATGATATCGAGTTTTGAAAACATTATGTGCTCTTATTCCAGTTTATTAGCCTAGAATTACTATGTGATGCGCGCAGCATACAAGTATAGACTAGATCGACTGAGTTGGAACAAAACATTTCGTGTTTGTATTTGAAAGCGGTTTGCTACTCGCAAGTAGGCTAAAATGCGGATTTTGCCACCCTCAAGTGGGCTTAGAAAACATGGTGATTTGCCATTATCTAGTGGGCTTAAAACTCGCAATCAATGAATTGTTCCAATTCAGATAATCCGACCTTCACCCACAGGCATTCAGGCAGTTATATCACATAAGCACTTAGCCTCATGGTAAGCATGCTATCATGGCAGTCACTTACACGCATGCAAGGTTGCTAAAGCATAAACACTCACCGAGTACTCCAAGCCAAAACAGAAACTAGTTAGTTATCAATGCATGATCCTAGTTCATGTTAAGATGGCTAATGCAACACATGCAAAATGCAACCAAGATAGGCTCGGCTATTCTAAACATGGCATATGAAATGCAACAGATAACATGTATTCAACTTGGAATTGAAATATAATGCAGTTAGTATGATGCGCCGAGCGCGGTGCATGCAAGACAGATGAATGGATGCAAACATGCGAGCATAAGTATGCTAATTGAAACGTGCCCTAACACTAACCATCATAAGCTGGTAAATAAAAGGGAGAAAGACGTGGGGTTGGAAGACATGCATCACACACATACACACTTATTACAACATTGCCCTCCTCGGAGGGTCCGAATAAATAATACAGACCGAATAAATAATTAACTACTCTAGCTAATTAAATATTACAAAACCCTAATTAATTAACAAATTAACTAAGAAACAAAATAAACTAGTATGCAGATCTATGGACCGCCTCAGCTCTGTTCCGAATGATGAAAGATGCATGCATGCTCGAGTCCCTTGCCGAAAAATCCATCGCGATGCCCTGATTTGCCTCTGTTTGCTACTGATCCCGGAATACTGTACAAAGCTCCAGAAGGCTTGTTGACAAATTTTGGCTGCTGGTTTCTGGTTTGCTGCAACAGAGAGAAAGAAAGAGGCATAGCAAAGTATTTTCAACGTATATATGCACGACCACTCTCTCCGTCATTGCATAAGCTCTAGGGGGTGTAGACCTCGATCCTCGTGCCACCAATCACGCATCTCGATGCATGATGGCCGAGGAGTCGAATTGCAGGACTCAATGTGGAATGAATGCACACATAAACACAACAAGGCCTAAACTTCATCATGGGTAATCCGGAGTGTCGGCGACCGAGAATCGAGGCACGTTTCGTCACTTGGAGTACGAAACGTCCCTCGTTTCCTATGTTTGGACTAAACCCTATTCCAAACACAATGCAATATACATGGCATGCGCGATGCGACTCTAACATGCAACCTAAACATAATGCCACTAAATGATGCAAACATACAAATGATGACATGCAAACATGCTACTAGCATACACAATGCTATGAAATAATCAATGGCATACTCAATGCACATGAAAACTATACGACATACGCAATGCACACATGGAGGCTAACAATGAAATGATCAAGGCATACACAATGCAATGGTCAATCATGCAACAACATGGACTAAATGGCATATACAATGCAAGATGGACTTAAACCAAGATAGGCGAGCCTCAGCCACACCCAAATCAGTGGCCAAACATGATGAAATTAAGGCAACAACACTTATGCAAACATGCACAAGGCGAGGGACCAAACCTAGGGCACCAAGTGCAACTCTATTAAGGCATGGCAAAGGGTTAAATATGGCATACAATCACACATTTTCCAGCTCTGAAATGTGATACACAATGGTCCCGAATCATGCAAATATGTCATACAATGCATGCTAGATGGCCTGAATACCGAAACTAGTGAAGTGCGTTTCACTAGAGGTACACAAAGCAATGCACAAATGGAAAAACCAGCCCCAAATAGACCTTAGGCAGGTCCAAGACAGTGGGAAAATGGTCTATAAAGATGGCTCGAAATGCATTCAAATGAAGCTCATGCAATGGTCGGTAAATGAGGCATACAAGCACGACTCTCAAATGCATTTAAAGAGTGGAAAACATGTGAATATGGCATACATGTAAGCTCTTAAATATGATGCACAATGGTCCTAAAACATGGAAACACCTCAACACAAGCATGCAATAGGGCCTAAAACACAAAGCTAGGCAAGAGTATTGAACTACAACCATGCATAGCAAGCATCATTTGACCATGAGGCATAAAAACAGAACTAAGGCAGTCCAAAATATGCACAAAATCAGTTTAAGGCATGGCCAAAAAGTGTAGATTCATAGACCAAAATAGCATGCAATACAAGCTAGTAAAGAGGATTTGCACTACAAGTATGTGAGGCAATCAAGAGGTCACCAAATCAGCAAAACTCAAAAGTATGCCATGCCAAATAATGCCCAAAAACTCATGGAAACATGGTCAATGCATGCAAGAATGATATGTTCCTTTGAAAGGCCCAAAAGAAGGTTATTCTGCACGTGCAAGATGGACATCCAAAATGGAAAAACCACCTTTGGAAAGAGGTTATGAAGGCCCTAAAACTCACTAAAAAGGGACTGAAATGAGGCTAGGAAGCATGCAAGTAAAGGCTCCTTTGAAAGGCCATGAAGAGGGTTACTCTACACATGCAAGAGGGACACCTAATATGGAAAAACCACCTCTGGAAAGAGGTCATGCAGGTCCTAAAACCCACCAAAAATGGCCTGAAACATGCTCAAGAAGTGTGTAAATATAGGCCCCTTTGTTAGGCCAACAATGCTAGGAAACAAAACAAGGGGAGAGAGGGTCACCCCTCTCTCATTTTGGGGCTAAAAATAGTATGATAGCCACTGAAAATCCATTGGATTTCAGTGGCTAGAAGGCCAAACAAAGCTCACTTCAAAGGCCTAGATGCATGGCTCAAAACAAGGTGAAAACAAGCATGCAAGGGGGTAGATGACCCCCAACAGAAAAATGACCTTAAAACAACTTGTTAAGAAGCTCAAAATAAGACTTTTTTCAGTTTACACCAAAGCTCAAATATGCTTGCAAGTATGGCTAAAATAAGGATCAAAATGATGCTCAAAAAGGGAGAAAATGGTTACCCTTGTGGCACAACAAGAACCAGCAACCTCTACACCCAGAAGCCAGTCCCTTAGCCTCTGAAAATGGCCTCCAAGATGCTTAGAGTGATGGTGGAGGGGTTGTGCTAGGAGGTGGTATGCAATAGGCCAAGAACAAGGGACTTTTGGAGCTTGGATGTAGAGATATAGAGAGATACAAGCTTGGAGCCTTCCACAAAATTCTGAACCCTTGCAATGGAAGAGGACCTCTTCCTTTATAGAGGAGAGGGGCCAAAGCTTCCTCAAGAAGCTTAAAACCAAGCTTAAAGATCCTCCATACACGTGTATGGAGGATCAATTCTGAGGCTTCCAGCTGGCACAGCTGGCTAACACTCAGTGAGACAAAAAAGAAGAAAGCTGGCCAACCAGTTCAGGTGGTCGGCCGACCCCTTGCCCTGGTCGGCCGACCAGGTTCAAAAGGGTCAATCATCAAAAGCTGGTCGGCAGCCCTGATTGGTGGTCTCCCAGGTGAAAGCAACTCAGTGGTGGTATGGGAGACCAGAAAATGTGGCTCAAAAGCCAAGGAGACCAGCTTCCTAACAAGAAAACCGACCGGTGGGAGAAGAGGTGGTTTCCAAGAGAAAAGGTGGTCTCCTACCCTTGTACCACCTTCCAAACAATGAAAATAGGGTCCACACCAAAAATGAACCAAGACGGATGCAAAACGAGGGTTCGGGGGTCAAAACGCGCAGCCGGGTGCCCCGAAAACTAACTGTTAAGCATCGAAGGTGGCGTGCGACCACGAAGGTGGTCTCCCGGGCCACAGTGTCCCTCTAGAGAGGAAACAAGGTGTGTGCCAAAAATCAGAGCAAACGGAGAAAGTTAAGCGGTCCCGAACTGAGGCGCACGGCCGACGGCTCCGAAAATTGAAAACTGGTCTCCAAACGGGAACAGTGGTCTACGACCACGAAAAGTAGCCTACGGCCACTGAGAGATGGTCTGCGAGACCTCTCCCTTCTTTCGGGAAGGGAAAACAGAACCTGGTTTGCAAACCGAGGCAAAGCACAAAAGAATCCCAAAGTCCGGAGGCAAGGCTCTCAGCCGAGACTCCGTAACCTCAGAACGAGCACAACATGCACCATCACTGAGCGCTCAATCGATGACGTCTGAGTCTTAAGGTCGGTCAAAAATGGGGTGTCTACAGTTGCCCCTCTTTGACAGAACTCAAAAGTCATACGTGACGGGAGTGAATGTCAAAGCCCAGAGACGACCCATTTTTGACAAGGCTGAAGACTTAGACAAACAGGCAAGATAAACGAAGAGATGTGCCCGCAGGCGCGCCGCGCCCGCAGGCAAGGGGCAAAATGCAAAATGATATGCACAAAGCCAAATGTAACTCATGATCATGCAAAGCAGCAAGCTGTAATGAAGCAAATATTCACAAATAAATGCAACAGTTTTAAGCAAGAATGCAAAGCAAAACTACATTTCATGCAGTTATGATGTAAGAAGATTATGCAATCTTAGTGAGCATGTGCGATAGATACACAAAAGTGAAGAGAGTGTGATGGATACACTCTATGAATAAAGTGTGATTGATACACTAAGTGAAGCAAAGTGTGATAGATATACAAAGTGAAACGAGTGTGATGGATACACTAAGCAAATACGTGAAAGATACACTAAGCGAACGTGTGTGATGGATACACAAAAGTGAACGCGTGATAGATACACAAAGTGAGCATAGTGTGATAGATACTAAAAGTGACACAAAGTGTGATAGATGCACTATGTGAAGCAAAGTATGATGGATACACAAAAAGTGAACATAAAGTGTGATAGATGTACTAAGTGAACAGAGTGTGATTGATACACTAAAAGCGAAGACAAAGTGTGATAGATGCACTAAGTGAACAGAGTGTGATTGATACACTAAAAGCGAACACAAAGTGTGATAGATGCACTAAGCGAAAAGAGTGTGATTGATACACTAAAAGCGAACACAAAGTGTGATAGATGCACTAAGCGAACAGAGTGTGATTGATACACTAAAAGCGAACATAAAGGGTGATAGATGCACTAAGTGAACAGAGTGTGATTGATACACTAAAAGCGAACACAAAGCGTGATAGATGCACTAAGCGAACAGAGTGTGATTGGTACACTAAAAGCGAACACAAAGTGTGATAGATGCACTAAGTGAATAGAGTGTGATTGATACACTAAAAGTGAACACAAAGTGTGATAGATGCACTATGTGAACAAGTGTGATGGATACACAAAAGAGAATGAAGTGTGGTGGATACACTAAAGTAAAAGAAGTGAATATATGCATGATAGATATACGAAATGAGGATGTATGTGATAGATACAGAAAATGAGAATATGTGTGATAGATACAGAAAATGAAAGAAGTGTGATTGATACACTAAGTGAAGAGAGTGTGATTGATACACTAAATAAATGAAGTGTGATTGATACACTAACTGAATGAAGTGTGATTGATACACTAAATAAATGATCTCAAACGGAACTTCTTTGAATGAACCGTACATACAATATCGTGCATGAATGAGAAAGAAACTTTAGAGGTACAATGCAATACAATGCATGATGCAATAAACAAGCATAGCGGTGCTTTAGAAAGCACCTCATGGGGTGAGTGGCGATGAACCGCTCTACTCTGACGGGGATCTCCCCTCATGCTCTTCGAACACTTACCTTCAACTAACAGTACAAAGGCTCTGAAATGCTGACAAGGGTTCTTCACGTAGAACACTTTGGATGCTACCTTTCTTCCTGATCATATTTACAACTTTCCCTATTCTCCAACGGGGTGACAGACTAGGTTGGTTCAGTATCCAGAATTGAGGTACATACAAACTATCTCAACCTATGGGGCTTCCATACAGATTTCAAGCCGAGGACACGCCTCTGGGTATTTAAACCAGACTTTAGTCTCGGAAATCCCGAACCTTTGCGTTCTAGGCAACAACCATTCGAACTCTAGTTTCCACCGTCGCAGTTGGTCTCCTAGGAACTCATTGCGAACACAGCCAAGATGCCTCTGGCAGGGAATGGTACTCAGGGAGAGCACTGTTGATTTCCATTCTGGCTTGAAGCAGACTTGATCTTCAGCTTGAGGTAGAGGCATACTCATACTTCGGAGCATTGGCAAGACATGAAGAGGTACACATGGAATGCAATCTCAGAACTTACTGAAGTTGAAACAAACTCAGATACCCGACATTTTCCCTCTTTTCTTTTTCTTTGCAGTCTGGAACCTATATAGCTTCAGATAGGTCCTGGTTTTACTGTTCTCATGTGACTTGGGTTGGACCCTGCAGTTTTATGAAAGAACAGATCCTGTTTTGCACAAATGTAGAGAATGACACAGCACTCGGAGCGCAAAACGATTTTATTTTTGAAATTGAGAGATGAGTTCTTGACCGGGGTATTGAGCCTACGACTGAACATAGTGTACTATGACTCAACAACGGAAAATAAAAGGTAAACAACCTAAACATATCGAGTAACACTTGAAACGACTCGAAACAAGAATCGAGATAAAACAAAAAGACACGACACTCAGACATTCACAGGGAGCCTATTTCTTTGGGTATTATTTCCCATCCTTTGTCATTTGTGATTCTCACATCACTCGGCCCTCAAGCTCGGTTTTTCTCTTAAAACCCTTTCCTCGCTTTTCCTCTCAGCGCACATCTCTTTATTCTTTAATATCTCAATTTTCATCCCTCCCCAGGGTGGTTGATGGATAAAAAGGAAGTTGCGGGTTCTTGCCCCTAGCATTCTGCTAGATTCTTTTTCTTCTTCTCACAACAGTGAACTTTCCTGCAGAGGGGTTGCGCTACAACTGGGTGTGTAGCAAATCTGCAGCTGACATCGGTTGACGATGTTCTACTGGGGAGTTTGGACATGATCAAATGTGTCTAGACGAGGGAGTGGAATATCTTGATCAATTCCAGTTCATGCTTCGCACTTGGCTTGATACCTCGTTGCTTGGAGGATGTTGAGAGCTTTCAGCCCTTTTCTGTTAGCTTCCGCTATGCCCTTCCTGGCGAATAGGGTGCCCTTTCCGGCAAGTATGGTGCCCTTTCTGGAAAATGCATTGACAACGGGGGAAAGACAGGAAGCTTGACTCAACTGTGCACCTAGTTCATTATTTTGACCATTTTTTATTTTTTGGCTTCTGCTTAAAACAATTTTAACCAAAATGAGAGTTAGATTAACGCACTTGTTCGATTTTCTGATTTGAAATCATGTGAGTTAGGTTATGAGCACTGAAAATTTTCCTTTTTTGGGTCCAAGAAATGGTCCGGTTTTGGAAAAGTGGAATAATTTTCGAGAGAATTAGTCAACCTCAGTAAAAATTCTCAAAACTGTTTTTGCAAACGACCACTACTCAAAGAGCACAGAACCTAACCTTGAGATGCACAACCTCAGATCCGAAGGAGAATTGCCCCTTGTCGGAACGGCACTGCATGGCAATGGAAAGTTGCCCCTTGTTTGAATGGCACCGCAGCACGCTGTATGGCAACGGAAAGTTGCCCCTTGTCTGAATAGTGCCGCAGCACATGGCAACCAATCCTTATAGTGACCATTACCACCGAACTCTCGGATACAGAGAAGACAAAGATGATTAGAACCACTACATGGACATAGTCAATTGGGAAGTGTTTACGGCTGGACTTCAGAATGAAGTTGCCTACGTATCCCAAACATGGGAATCAAGCCTTACGTAGTTTCGGTGTTAAGGTACACTCGAGTATTAACCTCTCTTTTTGTGCTCTAACTTTTGCCAAGGCTACCCTTTCTGGGTTTTCAACCTTGCGAGCTTTGTTTTTCTTTTCTTTTCGATTCTTTTCGTTTCTTTTCTTCTTTTTTCTTTTTCATCTTTTCTTTTCATTTTCTTCATTTTTCTTCTTTTCCTTTTTTTTCATTCTTTGCATTTTTTTTTTTTGGTTCTTTTTTCTTCTTTTTCTTGCTCTAACTTTTGCCTGGGTCGCCCTTCTGGGTTTTCGGCCCAGCGAGCCTCTCAAGGGTAAAAGTGTAGCTTTGTCCATGTCAAATGTTTTTGAGATCTTGAAGTCATCTGAATCCAGGAGAATGGCTACTGTTCGCTGATGATGTAGAAGTCCATCCAATGGGGGGTGAATTTGGCCCTAGTGTTGTGGATAGGAACTTGGTTGTCCTTCAGAAATACTTTCTTCTTTCCCCCCTCTGGGATTTGGCATTCTTGCCAGTCTTCCCTGGTTTGCAGAAAAGACTCATCTTTGACTCTTCGAGGGCATCTGACATTTTTTTTCCCCTAGTCCGAGAGGTGCTTCTCATCCAGCTTTGCAAGCTTTCTTTTGACGACGTCTGACCTTCTTGATCTGACTTTCTTGCCCCTAGTTAAAGGGCTACTTCTGATCTAACCACACAGGCCTCACGTTGTGGATGACCGTTGAACATTCTGAATCCCAGTTCAAGGTTTGAAAGTGAGGGGTCGAGTCTTGAGGCTGAGAGCGATCCTAGGCTGCACAATCTCAAGAGCGATTCCACATAGGTCTTCGCAGGACCGCGCAAAATATTTTTTGAAATCTTTTAAGAAAGTGACAAATCACTCGCGCTGAAGACAGTGCAGAACCAATCTGAATCAAGCCAGGATCCTTCCCAGTACTCACACTAACAAGCATGATCTCATTCATTAAGGGCTTAGCATGCCTCTCTTTCTTTCACTTGATCAAATTTTTGCAAATCCCGAGGAATTCCTTCCTCTTTGTTTTCAACATTGTTTGAAAAGTTTTGAAAAACTTAGGTCAATACAATCACTTAAAGGCACCAAAGAGCAGGTGAAATGCACTGTCGTTCCATTCTAAACTTGCTGGCACAACAGACTCAAAATAGCAATATGCACAAAAACATGACAGCCACAGTTGTTTCGATTAGATCTCCTGGTGTAACTGGCTTCCCGGCTGAAACAGACTCAAAAGAAAGCAAAAAGACAAACACAAAACAAGCAAGTGATGTCCGAGGTAACACCCCCGGGATCACCCAACTCAAATAAAACAGGACTGACTCGATACAACAAGACAGACCCAACTGACTCAGTATGAAAAGACAGACTCTGCACAACGGGACAGACTCTAAACGACATAACAAAACTAACTCAATACCTGAGTCAGAAAGTACAAAAACCAGCATTCACAAATGCTCAAAACAGTGCGTGTCATACGCCACATCTAGAGTAAACTGAGTGCCGCCCGCAAGTGGTTCATCCCCTGATCACATATTCGTACTGTCCCCCAAGTACCCGGGGGATATTGGAGCCCTTTGAAGCTATAGTTCCAGGACTACCCCTAGCAAAAGAGAAAACATACAGCATCTCAGTTTGATGTCACAGAACAGATTTGAGCATAGCTGAACGACTGTGCTCTCTATTGAATTCTGCCCAAAATTCTTCCTTGTAAACTGATACCCTTAGGTAAAACTGATTCCCAAAACACTGATGCTAATGCCCGCAGGCCTGATGCCCAGACTAGCAAACTGATACATGCATTCCTATCGAGACGCACTCTAAAAGCACATAGCAAGCAAGTGAGAGCGAAAACACCCCTATGGAGGGGTAAGGTTTCCCTGTCCTATTTTGTCAGGAGCTAGGGTTTCACTACGCACGCAGCGGTTTCAAACAACCTATAATCGGGTAAGCAACCTGTCCTAGCTTGGAATGGTCACTATGGATTCCGAATATGCACTAGGTCGAATGGTCAAAAGGGTGCCTCGGTAACAACCGGGGTTTGTGTTTCCATTGTGGCAGAGCCCGTAACCGGTCAGCCTTATGGCACGCAGCCTCCGGCAAACTGTTCAAGAATAGCAGATGGCAAACACGGTGTCTTAAGCACACCAATGCAAATGCAATGCAAAGAAATACATAAGTGCAAACAAAACAAGATATCATGAGTTCGAGTCAAGTTCTCTAATTCCCCAGCAGAGTTGCCAAAAACTGTAGACGTCCCCGAACGTCCCGGGAGGGAATCCCGTTTTGTTCATTGGGCTCACTACAGTTCAGGACTCAATGTCACGGTCCTGTATCTAATCTCGCAGAGTGCAATGCAAGACCGATGAATCATCAAAGAGTCCAAATCCAGCAAATCATTTTTTGAAAACAGATTTTTTTGAAAGAAGTGCCAAACATGGACTGCTTTGCCAGATACAAAGTCACCACCTAAATAATTATTTTAGGGGAATTTAGGAAACCCTGACTCGTGCCTAAGGCCACGTGTCCGTCATCAGCAAAGTTACCTCGGCTCGGGAACCTGGGTACGATTGGGGAAGGTCACTTCGTGAGCACCCCCGCTCGCCTGATCAAAGATCAGCCTCTACTAACCATGATATCGAGTTTTGAAAACATTATGTGCTCTTATTCCGGTTTATTAGCCTAGAATTACTATGTGATGCCCGCAGCATACAAGTATAGACTGGATCCACTGAGTTGGAACAAAATATTTCGTGCTTGTTTTTGAAAGTGGTTTGCTACTCGCAAGTAGGCTAAAATGCGGATTTTGCCACCCTCAAGTGGGCTTAGAAAACATGGTGATTTGCCACTATCTAGTGGGCTTAAAACTCACAATCAATGAATTGTTCCAATTCAGATAATCCGACCTTCACCCACAGGCATTCAGGCAGTTATATCACATAAGCACTTAGCCTCATAGTAAGCATGCAATCATGGCAGTCACTCACACGCATGCAAGGTTGCTAAAGCATAAACACTCACCGAGTACTCCAAGCCAAAACAGAAACTAGTTAGTAATCAATGCATGATCCTAGTTCATGTTAAGATGGCTAATGCAACACATGTAAAATACAACCAAGATAGGCTCGGCTATTCTAAACATGGCATATGAAATGCAACAGATAACATGTATTCAACTTGGAATTGAAATTTAATGCAGTTAGTATGATACGCCAAGCCCGGTGCATGCAAGACAGATGAATGGATGCAAACATGCGAGCATAAGTATGCTAATTGAAACGTGCCCTAACACTAACCATCATAAGCTGGTAAATAAAAGGGAGAAAGACGTGGGGTTGGAAGACATGCATCACACACACGCACACTTATTACAACATTGCCCTCCTCGGAGGGTCCGAATAAATAATACAGACTGAATAAATAATTAACTACTCTAGCTAATTAAATATTACAAAACCCTAATTAATTAACAAATTAACTAAGAAACGAAATAAACTAGTATGCAGATCTATGGACCGCCTCAGCTCTGTTCCGAATGATGAAAGATGCATGCATGCTCGAGTCCCTTGCCGGAAAATCCATCGCGATGCCCTGATTTGCCTCTGTTTGCTACTGATCCCGGAATATTGTACAAAGCTCCAGAAGGCTTGTTGACCAATTTTGGCTGCTGGTTTCTGGTTTGCTGCAACAGAGAGCAAGAAAGGGGCATAGCACGACCACTCTCACCGTCATTGCATAAGCTCTAGGGGGTGTAGACCTCGATCCTCGTGCCACCAATCACGCATCTCGATGCATGATGGCTGAGGAGTCGAATTGCACGACTCATTGTGGAATGAATGCACACATAAACACAACAAGGCCTAAACTCCATCATGGGTAATCCGGAGTGTCAGCGACCGACAATCGAGGCACGTTTCGTCACTTGGAGTACGAAACGTCCCTCGTTTCCTGTGTTTGGACTAAACCCTATTCCAAACACAATGCAATATACATGGCATGCGCGATGCGACTCTAACATGCAACCTAAACATAATGCCACTAAATGATGCAAACATGCAAACATGCTACTAGCATACACAATGCTATGAAATAATCAATGGCATACTCAATGCACATGAAAACTATACGACATGCGCAATGCACACATGGAGGCTAACAATGAAATGATTAAGGCATACACAATGCAATGGTCAATCATGCAACAACATGGACTAAATGGCATATACAATGCAAGATGGACTTAAACCAAGATAGGCGAGCCTTAGCCACACCCAAATCAGTGGCCAAACATGATGAAATTAAGGCAACAACACTTATGCAAACATGTACAAGGCGAGGGAGCAAACCTAGGGCACCAAGTGCAACTCTATTAAGGCATGGCAAGGGGTTAAATATGGCATACAATCACACATTTTCCAGCTCTGAATTGTGATACACAGCTTTTTTGACCCTTCATGTTAGCACTTTTTGGCCATGCCTTAAATTGATTTTGTGCATATTTTGGACTTCCTTAGCTCTGTTTTTGGCTCTCTTGGTCGAATGATGTTTGTTTTGCATGCTTGTAGTTCAATACCCATGCTTAACTTTGAGTTTTGAGGCTCATTCCATGCATATACTGAGGTGTGTTCATGTTTTGGGTCCATTATACATCATATTTCAGAGCTTGTATCAATGCCATATTGCCATGTTTTCTACTCCTTAAGTGTGTTTGAGAGTTGTCCATGAATGCTTTGTTTTCAGACCATTGAGTGAGCTCCATTTCCTTGCATGTTGAGCCACCATTTTAGGCCATTTTCCCACTGTTTCAGACCTGCCTAAGGTCTTTTTAGGGTTGGTTTTTCCATTTGTGCATCACTTTGGGTACCTGTAGTGTAACGCACTTCACTAGTTTCAGTACCCGAGCCACCTAGCATGCATTGTGTGACATGTTTGCATGTTTCGGGAGCATCTTTTATGCCATTTCAGAGTTGTATCATGTCCCATTCTATGCCATGTTTCATCCTTTGCCATGCTTAGTTAGATTGCATGTTGAGCCTTAGGATCGGTCCACTGCATCCATGCATGTTTGCATGTGTTTCGGTTGTCTCATTTCCACCCATGGTCACTGATGTGAGTGTGGCTGAGGTCCATTCATATTGGTGCAAGTCCATCTTGCATTGTGTATGCCATTTTAGTCCATAGCATTGCGTATGCTAGGTTACATGTTAGTGCATTGTGCATGCCATGTTGTCACGTGCATTGTGTATGCCATTTTGGTCCATAGCATTGCATAAGCTAGGTTGCATGTTAGTGCATTGTGCATGCCATGTTGTCATGTGCATTGTGTATGCCATTTTAGTCCATAGCATTGCGTTTGCTAGGTTGTATGTTAGTCGCATTGCGTGTGCCATCTCATTTGCATTGTGTTTGGAGTAGGGTTAGTCCAAGCACGGGAAACGAGGGATGTTTCATACCCAAAGTGACGGAACGTGTCTCAATTCCTGGTCGCCGACGCTCTGGATTAATCATAATGGAGTCTAGGCCTTGTTGTGTTTTTTTTATGTGCATTCATTTCACATCGAGTCGTGCAATTCGACTCCTCGGCCATCATGCATCGAGATGCGTAATTGGTGGCACGAGGATCGAGGTGTGCATACATATGTGAAAATACTTTGCCATGCCCCTTTCTTGCTCTCTGTTGCAGCAAACTAGAAATCAGCGGCCTTCTAAAGCCTTGCACAGCATTCCGGGATTAATTGCAAACAGAGGCAAATCGGGGCATCGCGAGGAATTTTTCGACAAAGCGACCCGAGCATGCATGCATCTTTCATCATTCGGAACAGAGCTGAGGCGGTCCATTTAGCTTGCATGTTAATTTACTTGCATTCCTAGTTAATTTGTTAATTAATTAGGATTTTGTAATATTTAATTATTTATTCGGACTGTAATTATTTATTCGGACTGTATTATTTATTCGGACCCTCCGAGCGAGGGTACAATTGTAATATGTGCATGAGAGTGATGTATGTCTTCCAACCCCACGTCTTTCTCCCTTTTATTTACCAGCTTATGATGGTTAGTTTAGGGCATGTTTCAATTAGCGTACTTATGCTCGCATGTTTGCATCCATTCATCTGTCTTGCATGCACCGAGCTTGGCGCATCATACTAACTGCATTGTATTTCAATTCCGAGTTGAATACTTGTTAGTTGTAGCATTTCACATGCCATCTTTAGAATAGCCGAGCCTATTGTAGTTGCATTCCTGCATGTGTTGCAGTAGGCATTTCAGCATAGTTAGGATCATGCATGGATTTCTAATATAGCTTCTGTTTTGGCTTGGAGTACTCGGTAAGTGTTCATGCTTTAGCATCCTTGCATGTGTGTGAGTGACTGCCATGATAGGATGCTTACCATGAGGCTATTTGCTTATATGATATAACTGCCTGAATGCCTGTGGGTAAAGGTTGGATGATTTGGATTGGAACAATTCATCGACTGCAAGTTTTAAGCCCACTAGATAGTGGCAAAATCATGTTTTCTAAGCCCACCTGAGGGTGGCAAAATCCGCATTTTAGCCTACTTACGAGTAGCAAACCGCTTTCAAAAACAAACATGAGATGTTTTGTTCCAATTCAGGCGATCCGGTCTATATTTGTATGCTGTGCGCATCACATAGTAAATCTAGGCTAATAACCGGAATAAGAACGTATAATGTTTTCAAAATTCGATATCATGGTTAGTAGAGGCTGATCTTTGATCGGGCAAACGGGGGTGCTCACGAAGTGACCTTCCCCAATCGTACCCAAGTTCCCGAGCCGAGGCAACTTTGGGTATGACGGACACGTGGCCTTAGGCACGAGTCAGGGTTTCCTAAATTCCCCCAAAATAAATATTTAGGTGGCAACTCTGTATTTGGCAAAGCAGTCCATGTTTCGCACTTCTTTCAAAAAAATCTGTTTTCAAAAATGATTTGCTGGATTTGTACTCTTTGATGATTCATCGGTTTTGCATTGCACTTTGCGAGATTAGATATAGGACCGTGACATTGAGTCTGAACTGTAGTGAGCCCAATGAACAAACGAGATTCCCTCCCGGGACGTTCGGGGACGTCTACAGTTTCTGGCGACTCTGCTGGGGAGTTATAGGACTTGACTCGAACTCATGATATCTGGTTTTGACTACACTTATGTGTTTCTTTGCATTGCATTTGCATTGGTGCGCCTAGGACACCGTGTTTGCCGTATGCTATTCCTGAACAGTTTGTCGGAGGCTCGCTTTGAGAAGCGTGTCATAAGGCTGACCGGTTGTGGGCTCTGCCACGACGGGAACACAAACCCCGGTTTTATCGGGGCACGCTCTTTGACCATTCGACCTAGTGCATATTCGAAATCCATAATGACCATTCCAAGCTAGGACAGGTTGCTTACCCGACCATTCCAAGCTAGGACTGGTTGCTTACCCGATTATAGGTTGTTTGAAACCATTGCGTGCGTAGTGAAACCCTAGTTCCTGACAAAATAGGACAGGGAAACCTTACCCCAACATAGGGGTGTTTTGGTTCTCACTTGTTTGTTATGTGCTTTTAGAGTGCTTCTCTACAGGAATTCATGTATCAGTTTACAAGTTTGGGTATCAGGCCTGCGGGCACCAGTTCAGTATTTTGGGAATCAGTTATCTGCGGGTATCAGATTCAGCTTCAAGGATAGTAATTTGGGAACAATGATTAGTACTTGAGAACAGTGTATTTCAGCTTATCAACTATGTGTTGTGATGCCCAACTGTGCGTTGTGTGTTTATTTTAAGTTGTTATGTTGTCCATTTGTCTGGTTGTCTATTTCCTTATTATTGCTTTATTTATCTTTTTGCTAGGTAGTTTAGCACAATTGCTTCAGACCAAGTAGATATTCCTCAAGCACTCTAGACAAGAGGTCGCCGACTCAATCGATCTGAGGATCTGGTCGACGGACAACCAGTGTTTTGTTCCTTACCCCCGGTTATCAGATAGAGGTCGAGAAGACGCAGTGTATCCGAGCAGAGGTTGCCAGAGTAGTGGTTTACCCCATCAGTGGACAGTCGGGCTGAGTTCTCAATTGTTGCCATAGAGATAAACCTACCAGTAGTTCAGATAGATTAGGACAGTATGGCAGGAATGACAGGAGTTGAGGAAATGATGCGTCAGATGTAGGAGACTATAAGAGCTATGCAGCAGGACGCTGTTCGTCGAGATGAATTAGCCAAACAACAGGCCGAGATCATGGCCCAACAGGCAGAGTTAATTGCCAGGCTGCAACAACAAACCGGGGCATCTGCTTCCCACCAAGCTCCTCCCCCACCAGGAGTTCCAACGCCCGGGGAGGCACCAAATGTCCAGGGAGATACGAATATCCCGACAGGGCCGACTCTGCCCCCGATTCTACCTCAACTATCTAAGGCACCTACGCGTGTCAATCAACCAGACTCTCCCTTTGAGTTCAAGGTGGACCATACAGCGTTAAAGTTGAGCAAGCTTGAGAAGTTGTTCAAGAAATCCCAGGGGGTAAAGTCCATCCCAGACATCGAGGACGGATATACTGACGTGGCTGTGACGCTACCAGATAGGTTCAAAATGCCACAAATCAACCGTTTTGACGGATCTGGGGATCCCATGGTGCATCTTCGGTTATTCTCAGATATACTACAGCCGATGGGCCTCACCAGACAGCAGAAGCTTTCATTATTCGGCCGAACCTTGTCGGTGTGGCCGCTATTTGGTACGCAAAGTTAGAAGACGATGTCAAGCGGAACTGGGATGAGATGGCCGAGGCTTTCATTGCACAGTACTCCTATAACACTCAAATCGAGATTACAACCCGTGATCTTGAGACAACAAGGCAGGAGCCTAAGGAGAACCTTTCGGATTTTGTAGCTAGGTGGAGGGCGAAGGCCTCAATGATGACCCTAAGGCCCACTGATAAAGATCAAATTCAGATGATTGTGCGCAATCTCCAACCCAAACTGATGCAGAAAATGATTGTGCTCCCTTTCCCTACCTTTTCAGATTTGCACGAGATGGGGGTACAAATTGAGGATGCTATGAAACAAGGTCTGATTGACCAAGATAGAGAGCAACCCAGAAGAACCTTCAACTGCAACAACAATACAGGCACCAGCAATGCCGCAAATGCTAGAGCTTCAGAAGTAAGCATGGTCACCACCATTCCCCCTCCAAGACCCATGGCAGCTACACCTTTCTCTAGCGCGTCCGAAAGCAACACACAAACCCCCAAATACCAACCTCGAGGTCAGAGAACCTTCACCCCACTGTATATGCCCCTGTCCAAAGCTCTGGGGGTATTAATCAGGAAAGGGCACTTAAAGCCCCTGGAGCCGAGGCCATTGCCAAATCCACTCCCTCCCTCTCATAACCTAACAAAATACTGCGCATATCACCAACAACACGGTCATGACACTAACCAATGTTTCAGATTGCGTCATGAGATTCAAGATCTCGTTGACAAGCAGGTGATTGTGCCTCTAGAAAAACCAATGTCACAACAAATCCTCTCCTACCGCACAACCAAGCTCCACCCCCCAAACGTACCAACTTCATCTAGACTGGGGTCGTGTCTTACGATTCTAGCATATATATCACCCCATCCCACCTACCCAAGCCGGAGGTGCTCCTTCCTGACTGCACTGACTTGTGCATGTTGGACATCTCCAGAACCCAACCCGAACCATTGGTGGTGACTGTCGAAGACAGAACAGGGGAGATTTCAGGGGAGAATGGGATTGTTGAGCCAGAATATGAGGAATCTGGGAGTTTTGCTGAGGGGGTATACAGTCTGAGTGACTACATTCTATTAGTGGGCCAGGCTAGGCCAAACTTTGAATTGCCGTTAGGGGCGGAGCTTTGTCAGATACAGGGGGATGAGTCTGGTTAGAGGATAGATGACTTGGCAGCCGTGGAAGGGGACTTTGCTAACCTCCAATTTTTCAATGAACAAGACCCAGAGGACATGGTAGTCAACTGGTCAGATTTTGAGGAGTCAGCAGAGGTCACCGGGTGGCTTGATGACCTACCAGATGTTGTCGACGAAGCTCAGTTGGAAAGGGGCCCTACAGGGGCAAGAACATCAGTTGTGGCTGGAAGGGTCGGAAATCATAATGCATCGCCGGAGTGCGCCGGTGCTAAGAATTTTGCTCAGGACCTGGGCATTGTGAATGTAGGAAGTGTTGAACAACCAGTTGTACTGACGCAGTTGGAACAAGAAAGATTCGAGGATTCTGAGAGAATCAGGAAAGCTAAGGCCCCTGAGGGGACTGAAAGTGCTGTGTACACGGGGATAGAGAATGCTGCGAGCATGTGGACGGAAAGTACTGCGAGTACAATTGTACCAGAGCCAAACAGGTGTCTGTTGGCTACCGACGGAATGTGGTGGGAAGACGATGATCTATGTCTTGCCCACACGGATGAGGATTGGGGGAGCAACTAGCCAGACGATACCTGGTACATCGGCGAAGTTGATTATATGACTAGAAGCGGGTGGTATTTCAAGCCCCCACATCTAGATCAGCCAGAGGCGTCTGGGAAAGATAAGGAGGCGGAGAAACAGAAAGAGAAGCAACTCGAAGAAGAGGCTGTACTGAAGTAGTTGAAAAAGATACAGGCAGACATCTCCATCTGGGGACTACTTATGGCATTGCGAGTGCATCGACAAGCTGTCTTATCGGCCATAGACAAGGCCAAGCTCTCAATAGACACCACGCCCGAACAGCTGGTAGGCTTAGTTTTTCCAGGAGGGGCTACCCTTTTGTTGACTTTCTTCGACAAAGAATTGCCACCTGAGGGTGCGAACCATAACAAGCCACTCTACATCTCTGTGGAGTGCAGAAACAAATGGATACCGTGTTGCTTGTCGACACAGGGTCCGCCATCAATGTGTGCCCTGCAAGGACTGCATATGTAATTGGTTTAAAGACCGCAGACTTTGTACCGACAGCCTAGGTGATTCGGGCGTATGACAACACGAGCATAGAAGTAATGGGGACAGTGAAAATTCAGACCAAGGTTGGGCCGCGACAACATGAGGTAGACTTTCACGTCTTAGAAGTTCCTGCGACCTTCAATCTACTTTCGGGGCGGCCGTGGTTGCACCAAGTAAAGGCAGTTTCATCCACCTTGCATCAGATGGTGAAATACCCCTATGGGAAGGGAGTAGCCATCGTTTTTGGAAATTCGTCGATCCATCCACCGCCAAAAGTATCTACGCCAGTTTTGGAAATTGAGCATGGTATGGAGGATGTGTTCATGTCAGGCTTTACCCTGGCTGAGGCCCGGGTCATGCAGAATATCTTAGCTGTTAATAAGGGGGTGTATGTTAGCGCACAATCAGTATACCTCATGAACAAGCTTCAACACATCCCCAGGATGGGATTCGGAAAGAGCGGCCGGAAGGGCATCGCGGCATTGGCCGAAGTGCCACACAACCCACACACCTTTGGCTTGGGTTATTTTCCCACCAAAGAGGATTGGATAAGGAAAGGTAAGGAGATGGCTGGGAGAGCCAAAGCGAAGCAAGCGGGGAAGCCTTTTGAGCTAATGCACCGACCCATCCAGGGTACCCTAGACGAACGCTTCGTCCGGGAGGGGGAGGACTTTCCATTTTGTGGCTTCCCAGAGCCGTGGATAAACGAAGAGAAGCGCCGTGTGCCAGGGTTTGAGATTTTCTTTGACCTACAGTTATCCGGGGATGACGTTGCTGAAGAGCAGACAGACCCATTAGCTGAAGCTGAGCAGAGCAAGAAGGTGGAGTATGAGGACGCCGAAAGTGAAATGGTGGTAGCGCTGGCGTGTCTATTTTCAGATCCTCCGATCAAACAGAAGTGCTTAGGGATAACTTCTCGGTATGTGTGATCGAGAATGAAACGGCTGCGGGCCTACCAGCAAACATTTTGGATGCATCTATCGCACCCTCTCTCATTTGGCAGTATGAAGAGGGATTTTGTCAAGCAGCACCGGGTCAGGTAGTGAGCCGGAATTTGATTCCTTCGAATCTGTTGAGTCGCAATCAGGTTCCAGGTCGACTGAGTCTGAGTCCGATATTCTAGGGGGTGATAACCCGGATACCGTAGTTCTGCCCAGGTCGTCTTTTTCTTTCGCTTTTGAGTCTGTTGTAACCGAGGAATTGGACGATTTGGATGTGCTTAATGAGAATGATGTGGCTGTGGTTTCTGAGTACTTTTCTATGCCCTTGATTTATTGCATTAACTCAGACTTTCAAAATTTTGATGAAAACGACGAGGAAGAAATTCCCCCGGCTTTGCAACGCTTAATTGAACAAGAGCAGGAAAGATTTGCTAAACCCTTAATGGATGAAATCACTACTGTGAATATTGGTACTGAGGAGGACCCATGGCTGGTCTAGATCGGGTCCACGTTGTCTTCGGAGGAACGCGAGCGCTTAGTCGCTTTATTAAAAGATTTCAAAGATGTTTTCATGTGGTCCTACGAAGACATTCCTGGGATCGATCCTGAGATCGTACAGCACCGGATCCCTCTTGACCCTGAGGCCCGACCCGTTAAACAAAAACTCAGAAGGATCCGCCCGGACTGGGCTCTCAAGATCAAGGAAGAGGTCACCAAGCAAATTGATGCAGGGTTCTTGCTGGTATCTGAATACCCGACTTGGTTGGCCAACATTGTTCCAGTGCCGAAGAAGGATGGCAGGATCTGGGTATGTGTAACACGTCCGCGGGGGACCTCGAATGCTACAGTTCGGACTCCCTTTTGTTTGTTGCGGTTCTAAATCTGAACCAAAGAGTCCAACTCTGGCAAATCGTTTTGAAGAAAACAGATTTTTGAAAAGTAGTGCCAAACATGGACTGCTTTGCCAGATTACAGAGTCGCCACCTAATATTTTTTAATGGGGGAATTTAGGAAACCCTGACTCGGTGCCGAAGGCCACGTGTCCGTCATAACCAAAGTGTCTTGGCTCGGGAGCTTGGGTACGATTGGGGAAGGTCAGCTATGAGCACCCCCTTTCGCCCGGTCCGAAGACCGGCCTCTTCTAACCGTGATATCCGATTTTGAAAACATTACATGCTCTTATTCCAATTATTAGCCTAGAATTACTATGTTATGCGCACAGCAAACAAGTATAGACTAGATTGCCTAATTTGGAAACAAACATTGCATATCCGTTTGTTTTGAAAATGTTTTGGGATTTGCTACTCGCAAGTAGGCTAAAACACAGATTTCAATGAGTTTTCCCAACTCAAGCAATCCAACCTCCACCCATAGGCATTCAATCAGTAATATCATGTAAGCACTTAGCCGCATGGTAAGCATACTGTCATGGCGACATTCAGACGCATGCGATATGCTAAAGCATAAAATACTTACATTGTACTCCGTACCAAAACAATAAACTAGTTAGCAAGCATGCATGACCTAGCTCATGTTAAGTGGCTAATGCATCGCATACAGGGATGTAATCTAGACAGGCTCGGCTACCCTAAGCATGGCACATGAAATGCAACAACTATCACGTATTCAATTTGGAATTGAAACACAATGCAGTTTGCATGATGTGCCGAGCCCGATGCATGTAAACAAATGCATGAATGCACGCATGCATTGCATAAGGTATGCTAAAATAAGTATGCCCTAATCTACCATCGAAAGCGGGTAAATAAAAGGGTAGAAAGAAATGGGGGTTGGAAGACATACACCCACTCACACACACTTATTACAAATATGCCCTCACACGGAGGGACAAATAAATATTACAGTCCGAATAATAAATAAATTAATTATTACAAAATTTCTAATTATTTAACAAATAAATGCAAAAGGAAAGGTGGCCACAGCCGCCCGCCTCGGGATGCGCGAATGATGTATGCTTGAGCCCGCCTTGCCCGGAAATCCGCACCATGCCACTGTTGCCTCTGTTTCACTGTCCTGCTTCTCTGGAAAATTGCAAAAGTCCTGGAACAGGCTCCCTGAATCCTAAGGATCATCACCGGCTGGATAGAATGTCCACCGGCCGTGTACAAAGTCCACCGGCTGGAAATGAAGCTATCGGCAATAAATACATTGCCGGTCGGCACTTTATACTGCCGGTCGGCACAAAATTCCTGCAGAAGACAGTTTTGACAGCAACAGCAAACCAGCAGTGCAAGGCATAGAATTTCTAGGCAAATGTATGCATGGACACACTCCCTATCATGTAATGGACTCAAGGGAGCATGGTCCTCGACCCCCGGGCCATCAATCACGCATTTCAATGCATGATGGCCCGAAAGCCAAGTTAGCAACTTTGATATCAAATGGAATGCAAGCACAAAACAAATCAAAGGGGCCCAACCCCTATCATGATTGGTCAAGAGGCAAGGGATGCATGCTCAATGAAATGCAACCTAGGCATGGCGGCTAAGTATGCAACATGAACATGCAAACGAGCAATGTATGCTAGGCTCGCAACCTAAACATGTAAACAAGCATGGCATGCAACAACATGCAACGATGGACTTAAACTAACATGGATAACTCGCAAGCATGCCAAAATCAGCGGCCATGAGATGAAAATGAGATGCCTCGAAATGCGTGCACACGGGCACGCAAACCGAGGACCGCGCCTACGGCGCGAAATGGCACTCCAATGAGACATGACATAACATGGAATATGGCATACAAAACATGCAAATTTCAGCAGCAAAATGAGGGGCAAAACAGCCCCGAAACATGGCGAAATGGAACCAAATGCATGGAATCGCTCCCGAAATGCAAAACTAGGTACATGAAATGGCTTATGGCTATATCAAATATGCAAGATATGAACATGAAGTATGAAGAAAGAAGCTAGACAGCCCCAAAATAAGCATGTTCATAGTACAAAGCATGGCAAGACAGTAAGCACAAGTGGGACTAACATGGCATGCAAAAATGGCTCCTCAAGGGAGGCAATGAGGCAAGTGATAGATGCAATGCTCAAAAAGAAAAATGTCCTTCTACAACACTGAAGAGGGACCAAAAATATGAACATTTACAGTAGATGACAAGTCCCAAAACAGTATACGCACATGCTCAAAATGCAATGCAAGATTAAGGCCCACAAAGGGGTATAACATGAAGTACCAAAAGGATGCACCAAACAGCCAAATACCCTTCATGAGATATGTAGAGGGGGTCAAACTAAGACCCTTTTCAGGCCTGTCAAAGACCCACAAACAGAAGCATGGTAGGCTAGAAAGACATTCAAAAATAGGGGTCAAAGAGGGGTATAATGACAAGTATGACATGGATACCCCCAACAAGGTTGATCCCTTCTACAACATTGTAGAGGGACATAAAATAAGCTAACTCACAGTTCATGAAATGCTCCAAAACAGACTACACGCAGGTCAAACAAGTCATGCAAATTTACGGTAAATATGAGAGATTATGAAGCAAGTGCATGATAGAGAGGCCAAACAGGGTTGACCCCTTCTTCAATGGTGAAGAGGGGCTCAAAATAGGCCCACTCACAGTTTACATTGTGCTCGAAACAGATCACACATAAGCCAAATATTCTATGCAAAATATTGGCATAAGAGGATATTGAAAGAAGTGTAAGATGGAGGGCTCAAACAGAGTTGAGCCCTTGAACAAACATCAAGAATAGCTCAAAAAAGACCTAGTTTCAGTATTGGTCGGAGCTCAAAACAGTGAGCAAGTAGGCTTAAGAAATGAGGCAAGAAAAGGGTACAAAAGAGGGAAATAAGAACTTACCCTTGAAGACCACTCTTTCTTTGCTTCTTGGCTTGAGAAATGTTGCTTCTAAGCCTCTAAGAAGCTCCCCTTGCTGCTGGAAATGGAGTGGTGGTGGTGGTGCTTGGTGGTGATGAAGAAATGGCCAAGGATTTGAGAGGTTTTGAACTTGGAAGTTAGAGAGAGAGGGATGTTTTAGAGTGAGAAGCTCCCAAGATTTTTGCTTTTTTTGTTCTAACCCTAATATGAGATATAAGGCTCTATATATATCAAAATAAGAGCTTTTGGTCGAAATATCCCAATTGAAAAATATCTAGTACAGTGTATGAGAAATATCTGTCAAAAATCTGAGTTCTGGGCACTTTTGGCCGACCGGCAATATTTTGTGCCGGTCGGCACTCTTTTGTGCCGGTCGGCAGCCGGTAAGGTCAAAAAGTGCCGGTGGAAGTCCAGATTGAAGCCCCGGAAGTTAGCTTTCCAATGGCGCAAACCTTGCATTAAAATTCCTCCTGTGGAAAAAGTTATGCCAGTTTCCGTAAAGCCGCGTAGATTCAGTCCAACCGGGCTTCAACCAACCATATCTCCTCCCCTCAAATCTGGACTTAGGAGATTCTTGAGTGAAAAATGAAGCCCCGGAAGTAAGCTTTCCAATGGTGGTGGCCTCATATTTTAATTCCTCTTGTGCAAAGAGTTACGCCCGTTTCGGTGAAGCCGCGCAGACTTTTCTCCTTCCCGGATTCATGCTGAACCACTCCCAAACTAGTTTTCTCCCCTCTTCTCCTCTTTTCTTCAACTTCAAACCCCTAAGTAAGGTGTTTTGAAAGATTTTTCAAAGATTTCATCTCTCTTTCATTCATCTCCCCTTTGTCCTTGCTCGGTTTACCGAAAAGCGCAACATTTACTGAAATGCGAGCGTCGGAACATCGTGGGAATTTTATTTCAAAAATGTTTTGAAAGAGAGGGTTTTAAGGTATAAAAACCATCCAAAATAATTTTGGTCCAAAATGGGGTGTGAAGTTGAGATTTGTCTCTCTCCTTGCCGAAGAAATTGGACCTGTGCCCTGCACACATTTCATCATCGAGCAAACCATCAGTGTGCCCAAGTCTTAAGGGCAGTCAAAAATGGGGTGTCTACAGTTGCCCCTCTTTGACAGAACTCGTAAGTCATAACAATGACGGGAGTGAATGTCAAAGCCCAGAGACGACCCATTTTTGACAAGGCCGAAGACTTGGACAGACAAACAAAATATAGATAAATAAATGGTTGTGCCCGCAGGCTGCCTACGTATCCCTTTGCAAGGAATCAAACCAGCGTAGTTCAGGGACAGGATGCAAGCGATATGCAGGAAGACTTTGATAATTGGACTTATACGCTACGCGAAGCCGGTTTGAAAATTGGACTTATACGCTACGCGAAGCCGGTTTGAAAATTCAGGATTTATGCAAAAACACAGTGTGCACAAGACAATGTGATGCAGAGTGAATGCACAAAACAATGCTAAGGAGATGCACAAAACTGTGCGAAGCAGGTTCGAATGCACAAGATAGTGCGCTAACAAGATGCACAAAAGAGTGCGATGTAGCATAGATGCACAGAACAGTGCTATACAGGTGCACAAGAGAGTGCGATGTGGCATAGATGCACAGAACAGTGCGATGCGCAAAATAGCGCGAATGAAATGTAATGCACTAACAAGTGCAGGTAAGGTGCGCAAGATAGCGCGATAAGATGCACGTACAATGCAAGTAAAGTGCACAAGATAGTGCGATGCGCAAAATAGCGCGAATGAAACAATGTAATGCACAAAACAGTGCGATGCGCAAGAAAGCGCGAAAGTAAGTTGCACAGAACAGTGCGATACGCTAAACAGCGCGAGTGTAATGGAATGCACAAGATAGTGCGAGTGAGATATAGCAAGATAGTGCGATGCACAAGAAAGTGCGAGTGCACAAGACAGTGCGATGCGCTAAATAGCGCGATGAGTTAGACAACGCGAGTGCACAAGACAGTGCGATGGAGGTGCGCAAGATAGCGCGATGATGTGATGCACAAAACAGTGCGATGCGCAAGAAAGCGCGAAAGTAAATTGCACAGAACAGTGCGATACGCTAAACAGCGCGAATGATTTTGAAATGCACTAAACAGTGCGGTACGCTAAACAGCGCGAATGATTTGAAATGCACTAGACAGTGCGATACGCTAAATAGCGCGAGTGATTTGAAATGCACTAGACAGTGCGATACGCTAAACAGCGCGAGTGATTTGAAATGCACTAGACAGTGCGATACGCTAAACAGCGCGATTGATTTGAAATGCACTAGACAGTGCGATACGCTAAACAGCGCGAGTGATTTGAAATGCACTAGACAGTGCGATGCGCTAAACAGCGCGATTGATTTGAAATGCACTAGACAGTGCGATACGCTAAACAGCGCGATTGATTTGAAATGCACTAGACAGTGCGATACGCTAAACAGCGCGAGTGATATACAACCACAAGATGCACATGACAGTGCAAGTGAGATACAAAGTGTAAGTGCACAAGATAGTGCGAGTGAGATAAAATGCACAAGAAAGTGCGATAAAATGCAACTTCTATGCAAGTATGGGGGCATTTTCCATGCAATATTGAAAGCAAGCATATTTTATGCATGAATCATAACGATGCGCGGCACACATGCAACAACAGTGTATATGAAAGTTCATATTTTATGCAATAGAGGAGCATCAAATATGTACTCTGGTGTCTCCGATTTACCTCTCAGAGGGTTTTGCAACACACTCAGCTCGAAAAGGGTACACCCTGTTCATATTGGCAAGAGATAACATCTGCCGCTGCTTTAATTGCCGTTCTGACTTGAAGCAGGCTTACACTTGAGGTAGAGGCGCACTCATACTTCGGTAGCATTGACAAGGCCTGAAGAGGTACATCCGGAGTACAATCACGGGATTTGCTGAAGGTGAAACACACTCAGATACTTCAATTTTCCCTCTTTTGCTTTAGCTTTGCAGTCCGGAACCATATAGCTTCAGATAGGTCCGGGTTTTACTGTTCTCACATGACCTGGGTTGAACCCTGCGGTTTTATGAAAGAACAAATACTGTTTTGCACAAATGTGGAGAACGGCACAGCACTCTTAGCACACCACAAATCATTTTTGAAATTTGAGAAAATGAGTTTTCGACCGGGTATTGAGCCTACAACTGAACACAGCGAAAAAGACTCAATAACGGAAAACAAAAGGTAACAACCTAAACACAAACACAGACACTTGAAACGACTCAAAACAAGAATTGAGACAAACAAAACGACTGACGTGACGCACAGACGTGTTGCAAAGACAAGAGACTTCTTAGTTCACAAGGAGCCAGTTTCTCTGGGTATTATTTCCCACCCTTTCTTATTTGTGACTCTCACATCACTCGGCCCTCAAGCTCGGTTTTTCTCTCAAAATCCTTTTCTCGCTTTTCTCTCAACGCACACCTCTCTATTCTTCAATCCCTCTCATTTTCATCTCTCCCCTGGGTGGTTGATGGATAGATATGAAGTTGCGAGCTCTTGCCCCTAGCATCCTGCTAGATTTTTGTTCACAACAGTGAGTTTCTCCCACAGAGGGGTTGTGCTACAACTGGGTGTGTAGCAAATCTGCAGCTAACATCGGTTGATGATGCCCTGCTGGGGAGTTTGGACGTGGTTAGATCTGTCCAGATGAGGAAGTGGAACATCCTGATCCATTCCAGTTCGTGCTTCGCACTTGGCTTGATACCTCGTTGCTCGGAGGATGAGAGAGCTTTCTGCATGTTGTTGACTTCAGTTGTGCCCTCTTCTGGCAGGTAGAGTGCCTTTCTTGGCAAGTATGTTGAAAATGGGGGAAAGACAGGAAGCCTGACTCAACTGTGCCCCTAGTTCATCATTTCGACCATTTTTTTTTGCTTTCTACTAAAACAATTTTGACCAACATGAGAGTTAGATTAACATGCTTGTGCAATTTTTGATTTGAAATCATGCAAGTCAGGCTATGAGCACTGAAAATTTTCCTTTTTTGGGTCCAAGAAATGGTCCAGTTTTGGAAAAATGGAATAATTTTCGAGAGAATTAGTCAACCTCAGTAAAAATTCTCAAAAACTGCTTTGCAAAGGGCCAATGCTCAACAAGCACGGAACCAACTCTTGAGATGCACAACCTCGGACCCATAGCAATGGAAAATTGCCCCTTGTCTGAAGGACACTGCGTGGCAACGGAAAGTTGCCCCTTGTTTGAAGTGACACCGCGGCGTTTTGAATGGCAACGGAAAGTTGCCCCTTGTTTGGATAGCATCGCAGCGTATTTGTAGTCAGTCCTCAGAGCGATGATTACAACCGAACTCTCGGATACAGAGAAGGCAAAGAGATCAAAACCATCACATGGACATAGTCGAATTTGAATTGTTTTACGGCTGGACTTCAGAGTGAAGTTGCCTACGTATCCCAAACATGGGAATCAAGCCTTACGTAGTTCGGGGTTAAGGTACACTCGGGTATTAACCTCTCCTTTTTATGCTCTAACTTTTGCTAAGGCGCCTATTGCAGGTTTTCAACCTTGCGAGCTTTGTTTTTCTTTTCTTTTTCATTTCTTTCTTTTCTTCTTTTTTCATCTTTCTTTTCTCTTCTTTTTTTGCATTTTTCTTTTTTCATTCTTTGCATTTTTTCTCTTTTTTCTTTTTTTTCATTCTTTTCTTCGCTCTAACTTTTGCCTGGGTCGCCCTTCCGGGTTTTCGGCCCAGCGAGCCTCTCAAAGGGTAAAAGTGTAACAGGTCCATGCCAAATGGTTGTAGGGTTTTGAAGCCATCCGTATCCAGGAGAGTGGCTGTTGATTTGCAAAAGGACTCATCTTCGGCTCTTCGAGCACATCTGACATCTTTGCCCCTAGTTCAAAGGGTACTTCTGTTTTAGCTTTGCAAGCTTCTTCTGATCTTCTGATCTTCTTGATCCGACTTTCCTGGCCTCTTGTTCGAGGGCTGCTTCAAATCTGGCCACACAGGCCTTACATCGTAGTTGACCGTTGAACATTCTGAATTTCAAGTTCAAGGTTTGGAAGCAAAGGGGTTGAGTCTCGAGGCCAAGAGCGATCCTAAGCTGCACAATCTCAAGAATGATTCCACACATGTCTTCGCAGGACCGCGCAAAACATTTTTTGAAAGTTTTTAAGAAAGCGACAAATCGCTTGCGCTGAAGACAGTGTAGGACCAATCCGGATCAAAGCTAGGGTCCTTCTCAGTACTCACACTAACAAGCATGATTTCATTCATTAAGGGCTTAGCACGCCTCTCTTTCTCTCAAATTGATCAAAGTTTTGCAAATCCCGAGGAATTCCTTCCTCTTCGTTTTCACCGCAGTGTTCAAAAAGTTTTGAAAAACTCAGGTCATTACAACGACTTCAAGGCACAGAAAAGACAGAGTTCTTAGTCAAATACTGCCATCTCATTTAGAATTTCTGGCACAACTGGCACACGACAGAAGCAAACACAAGAGTGTGAAAATCACTGCTGTTTCATTCAAGATCTGTTGGCACAACTGGCTCCCTGGCAGAAACAGACTCAAAAGAAAGCAAAAAGACACACAAAAACAAGATAGTGATGTTCGAGGTAACATTCCCGGAATCACCTGACTTCAACAAAATAGGACTGACTCGATACAACAAGACAGACCTGAAATAAAAAGACTGACTCAAAATAAAGGAGACAGACTCAAAGCGACACAACACAAAACTGACCCAATACCCAAGTCAGAAAGCAAAATTAACAGCATTTGTACATTGCTCAAAATAGTGCATGTCGTCCACCACATCTGAAGTAAACTGAACGCCGCCCGCAGGTGGTTCATTCCCCGATCACAGTCACATTATCCCCCACAGGTTCACTGATCAAGTGCCGATAGACTTTGCAAGACTGGTACAGTGATGATCTTGTTGTCAATCAGATCTTGTATTTCATGGCGAAGACGGTAACAACTATCAGTGACGTGGCCAACTTGTTGATGGAAGGCACAATACTTGGTCGGATCATGGGAGGGGGGAAGTTTATCTATCTGGCAGTGGCCGCAGCTCTAGGGGTTTCAGATCCCCTTTCTACTCAGGACCCTCAAGGCCGTTGATAGAGACATGCATAGTGGGGTGAACACCCTCTGGCCCCGAGGTGGGTATTTTGAGGTTTGTGACTTTTTGCTGGATGCACCAGCAAAGGGATTGACAGGCGCTGACTGGGTTGCTGATCTCTTCCGAGCACGGGATTAGAGTTGAAAGGAACATTCCTGGTACAACGCCCTTCTCCCGACTTGCCCCTTGATTCAGACTGCCCCTAACTTGAGTGGCGAAAGTGTCATCCACAGTTTTTGCCATAACTGCGAGGACTTGCTCTTCGTTTAATCCCTCGGCTTTCAAAGCCTCAACAGCCAACTGAAGATGTTCATGGGGACTAATGCTTGCCCCTGCCTTGTTCTTATCACTGGCCTCCACTTTGCTAAGAGGTTGGCCTTCTTCCAATGCAACCCGTCCCAAGGTTGGGGAGCCTCTTGACATGAACTCCCTGGTATGTGATGCGGTTGATGATGGGGCCAAAACTCCAAAGGCCAGATCTGCCACAGTTCTTTGAAGATCTTCGATCATCCTCATCAGCTCAGAAGTAGTGGGTTCATGGGTTTGAGATGATTGGGGTTTTGATGCACCCATCATGCATAAGTCCAGGCTTTCTGGGGTAAACACCTTCGGTTTGGGCAAATGGGCTGGGGTGATATATACGCTGGGGTCGTAAGGGACGGCCAGTGTGTGGATTAGATTGAGATGTGGATGAGGTATTTGGTCATTGGGGGCTGAAGGTGGAGCTATCGTTTGGTTGTCAATGAGATTTTGGATCTCATGACGAAGGCGGTAGCAACGGTCGGTGCCATGACCGCGCTGCTGATGGTACATACAGTACTTGGAAGGGTTATGTCTGGCTGGGAGTGGGTTTGGAAGGGGTTGGGGTTCTAGGAGTTCTAGGTGCCCTTCTTCTCGTAGCTTTTTCAAAGCTTGAGAGAGACTCATGTAAAGATGATGGAATTTTCGGGTTTGGGGCTGAGTTGAAGTGGTTGGTTTTTGGCCATTGAGGGAGGTGGTGATAGTACCTACTTCTGAGCATTTCGCAGCTGTGCTACCATCAGCAGTAGCATTGGGACTACGACCAACATTCCTCTTCAAAGGCTCATTATCTTCTGCAAAGATCCCTTGTTTGATGGCGTCCTCGATTTGAACCCCCATTTCATGAAGGGCTGGAAAGGTAAACAGAGGTAGAACGACCATCTTTTGCAGCAACTTGCCATGCAGATTCCGAACAATCATCCTGATCTGATCTTTGTCGGAAGTTTTTGTAATCATCATTGAGGCCTTTGCTCTCCATCTCGTCACGAACTCTGAGAAACCCTCCTTTGGCCCTTGGCGGGTGACTTCAAGATCACGAGTGGTGACCTCAATCTGTGTGTTGTAGGAGTATTGATCACTGAAGGCCTCAGCCATCTCTTCCCAGTTCTGTTTCACAGAGTTCTCCAATTTCGCATACCAGATTGCGGCTATCCCAGACAGGGTTCGGTCGAATAGTGACAATTTCTGGGCTGTGGTCAAACCCATTGGTCTCAGAATATCAGAAAACAGGTGGAGGTGCACCGTTGGGTCTCCAGAGCCATTGAACCGATCAATATGTGGCATCTTGAATTGATCCGGTAATGTCACCATTGAGTCGGTATAATCATCCTCTATATCAGGAATAGAGTGAGCCCCCTGAGACTTTTTGAACAATTTCTCAAGCTTGCTCACTTTCAACGCTGTGGGATCCGTCTTGAACTCAAAGGGGGAGTCTGGCAAGTTGATGGGTGTTTTGGATAGCTGGGGTAGAACCGGGGGCGGAGCCGGCCCTGTTGGAATATCCGTATCTGCCTGGACATCTGGTGTCTCCTCCCGTTTGCGAAACCTTGGCGGGAGGAGCCTGGTGTGAAGTAGATACTCCAGTTTGCTGCTCTAGCCTGGCAATTGTCTCTGCCTGTTGGGCTATGACCACAGCCTGTTGCTTGGCGAATTCCGCTTGACGAACAGCGTCTTGCTGCATGGCTTTCATACCATCCTGGAGTTGGCGCACCATCTCTTCCATACTCGACATATTGTCCTGGTCTAACTGAGCAACCGGTATATCTGTGCCTGTTGTAAGTTCAGAAATCTCTACCCAACTGCTCAAAGACCACTGATCTGGTAGCTGTGGTACTGGTGGTCTATGTCTGACTAGCCTTCTCTGGCCCTGATTTCCCTTTGAACTGAGCCTCTGACCTGACAAAGTCTATCAGCACAAATCCAATGTACCCGGGAGATAGTGGAGCCTTCTGAAGCTATGATTCCAGGACTACCTAGCAAAAGAGAAAACAGACTGCATCTCAGCTCAACTTCACTGGAACGGATACGAGCAAAGCTGAACAACTGTATTCTATTACTGATCACTGTTCCCCAAATATCTGTCCCAAAACTGATACCCTCAGGTAAAACTGATTCCTCAAATGCTGATGCCCGCAGGGCTGATGTTCAAACTTGTAAACTGATACATGCATTCCCTGTAGAGATACACTCTAAAAAGCACATAGCAGATAAAGAGCCAAAACACCCCTATGTTGGGGTAGGGTTTCCCTGTCCTATTTTGTCAGGAGCTAGGGTTTCACTACGCACGCAGCGGTTTCAAACAACCTATATCGGGTAAGCAACCTGTCCTAGTTGGAATGGTCACTATGGATTTCGATATGCACTAGGTCGAATGGTCAAAAAGGGTGCCCCGGTAAAACCGGGGTTTCTGTTCCCATACTGGCAGAGCCCGCAACCGGTCAGCTTTATGGACATGCCTTGACAAGACAAGCCTCCAGCAAACCGCTCAGGAATAGCAGATGGCCAACACGGTGTCCTAGGCGCACCAATGCACATGCAATGCAAAGAAACACATAAGTGTAGTCAAAACAGGATATTACGAGTTCGAGTCAAGCTCTCTAAAATCTCCCCAGCGGAGTCGCCAGAAACTGTAACACGTCCGCGGGGGACCTCGAATGCTACAGTTCGGACTCCCTTTTGTTTGTTGCGGTTCTAAATCTAAACCAAAGAGTCCAACTCTGGCAAATCGTTTTGAAGAAAACAGATTTTTGAAAAGTAGTGCCAAACATGGACTGCTTTGCCAGATTACAGAGTCGCCACCTAAATATTTTTTAATGGGGGAATTTAGGAAACCCTGACTCGGTGCCGAAGGCCACGTGTCCGTCATAACCAAAGTGTCTTGGCTCGGGAGCTTGGGTACGATTGGGGAAGGTCAGCTATGAGCACCCCCTTTCGCCCGGTCCGAAGACCGCCTCTACTAACCGTGATATCCGATTTTGAAAACATTACATGCTCTTATTCCAATTATTAGCCTAGAATTACTATGTTATGCGCACAGCAAACAAGTATAGACTAGATTGCCTAATTTGGAAACAACATTGCATATCCGTTTGTTTTGAAAATGTTTTGGATTTGCTACTCGCAAGTAGGCTAAAACACGGATTTCAATGAGTTTTCCCAACTCAAGCAATCCAACCTCCACCCATAGCATTCAATCAGTAATATCATGTAAGCACTTAGCCGCATGGTAAGCATACTGTCATGGTGACATTCAGACGCATGCGATATGCTAAAGCATAAAATACTTACATTGTACTCCGTGCCAAAACAATAAACTAGTTAGCAAGCATGCATGACCTAGCTCATGTTAAGTGGCTAATGCATCGCATACAGGGATGTAATCTAGACAGGCTCGGCTACCCTAAGCATGGCACATGAAATGCAACAACTATCACGTATTCAATTTGGATTGAAACACAATGCAGTTTGCATGATGTGCCGAGCCCGATGCATGTAAACAAATGCATGAATGCACGCATGCATTGCATAAGGTATGCTAAAATAAGTATGCCCTAATCTACCATCGAAAGCGGGTAAATAAAAGGGTAGAAAGAAATGGGGGTTGGAAGACATACACCCACTCACACACACTTATTACAAATATGCCCTCACACGGAGGGACTAAATAAATATTACAGTCCGAATAATAAATAAATTAATTATTACAAAATTTCTAATTATTTAACAAATAAATGCAAAAAGGAAAGGTGGCCACAGCCGCCCGCCTCGGGATGCGCGAATGATGCATGCTTGAGCCCGCCTTGCCCGGAAATCCGCACCATGCCACTGTTGCCTCTGTTTCACTGTCCTGCTTCTCTGGAAAATTGCAAAAGTCCTGGAACAGGCTCCCTGAATCCTAAGGATCATCACCGGCTGGATAGAATGTCCACCGGCCGTGTACAAAGTCCACCGGCTGGAAATGAAGCTATCAGCAATAAATACATTGCCGGTCGGCACTCTATACTGCCGGTCGGCACAAAATTCCTGCAGAAGACAGTTTTGACAGCAACAGCAGACCAGCAGTGCAAGGCATAGAATTTCTAGGCAAATGTATGCATGGACACACTCCCTATCATGTAATGGACTCAAGGGAGCATGGTCCTCGACCCCGGGCCATCAATCACGCATTTCAATGCATGATGGCCCGAAAGCCAAGTTAGCAACTTTGATATCAAATGGAATGCAAGCACAAAACAAATCAAAGGGGCCCAACCCCTATCATGATTGGTCAAGAGGCAAGGGATGCATGCTCAATGAAATGCAACCTAGGCATGGCGGCTAAGTATGCAACATGAACATGCAAACGAGCAATGTATGCTAGGCTCGCAACCTAAACATGTAAACAAGCATGGCATGCAACAACATGCAACGATGGACTTAAACTAACATGGATAACTCGCAAGCATGCCAAAATCAGCGGCCATGAGATGAAAATGAGATGCCTCGAAATGCGTGCACACGGGCACGCAAACCGAGGACCGCGCCTACGGCGCGAAATGGCACTCCAATGAGACATGACATAACATGGAATATGGCATACAAAACATGCAAATTTCAGCAGCAAAATGAGGGGCAAAACAGCCCCGAAACATGGCGAAATGGAACCAAATGCATGGAATCGCTCCCGAAATGCAAAACTAGGTACATGAAATGGCTTATGGCTATATCAAATATGCAAGATATGAACATGAAGTATGAAGAAAGAAGCTATACATCCCCAAAATAAGCATGGTCATAGTACAAAGCATGGCAAGACAGTAAGCACAAGTGGGACTAACATGGCATGCAAAAATGGCTCCTCAAGGGAGGCAATGAGGCAAGTGATAGATGCAATGCTCAAACAGAAAAATGTCCTTCTACAACACTGAAGAGGGACCAAAAATATGAACATTTACAGTAGATGACAAGTCCCAAAACAGTATACGCACATGCTCAAAATGCAATGCAAGATTAAGGCCACAAAGGGGTATAACATGAAGTACCAAAAGGATGCACCAAACAGCCAAATACCTTCATGAGATATGTAGAGGGGGTCAAACTAAGACCTTTTCAGGCCTGTCGAAGACCCACAAACAGAAGCATGGTAGGCTAGAAAGACATTCAAAAATAGGGGTCAAAGAGGGGTATAATGACAAGTATGACATGGATACCCCCAACAAGGTTGATCCCTTCTACAATGTTGTAGAGGGACATAAAATAAGCTAACTCACAGTTCATGAAATGCTCCAAAACAGACTACACGCAGGTCAAACAAGTCATGCAAATTTACGATAAATATGAGAGATTATGAAGCAAGTGCATGATAGAGAGGCCAAACAGGGTTGACCCCTTCTTCAATGGTGAAGAGGGGCTCAAAATAGGCCCACTCACAGTTTACATTGTGCTCGGAAACAGATCACACATAAGCCAAATATTCTATGCAAAATATTGGCATATAAGAGGATATTGAAAGAAGTGTAAGATGGAGGGCTCAAAAAGAGTTGAGCCCTTGAACAAACATCAAGAATAGCTCAAAAAAGACCTAGTTTCAGTATTGGTCGGAGCTCAAAACAGTGAGCAAGTAGGCTTAAGAAATGAGGCAAGAAAAGGGTACAAAAGAGGGAAATAAGAACTTACCCTTGAAGACCACTCTTTCTTTGCTTCTTGGCTTGAGAAATGTTGCTTCTAAGCCTCTAAGAAGCTCCCCTTGCTGCTGGAAATGGAGTGGTGGTGGTGGTGCTTGGTGGTGATGAAGAAATGGCCAAGGATTTGAGAGGTTTTGAACTTGGAAGTTAGAGAGAGAGGGATGTTTTAGAGTGAGAAGCTCCCAAGATTTTTGCTTTTTTTGTTCTAACCCTAATATGAGATATAAGGCTCTATATATATCAAAATAAGAGCTTTTGGTCGAAATATCCCAATTGAAAAATATCTAGTACAGTGTATTGAGAAATATCTGTCAAAAATCTGAGTTCTGGGCACTTTTGGCCGACCGGCAATATTTTGTGCCGGTCGGCACTCTTTTGTGCCGGTCGGCAGCCAGTAAGGTCAAAAAGTGCCGGTGGAAGTCCAGATTGAAGCCCCGGAAGTTAGCTTTCCAATGGAACAAACCTTGCATTAAAATTCCTCCTGTGGAAAAAGTTATACCAGTTTCCGTAAAGCCGCGCAGATTCAGTCCAACCGGGCTTCAACCAACCATATCTCCTCCCCTCAAATCTGGACTTAGGAGATTCTTGAGTGAAAAATGAAGCCCCGGAAGTAAGCTTTCCAATGGTGGTGGCCTCATATTTTAATTCCTCTTGTGCAAAGAGTTACGCCCGTTTCGGTGAAGCCGCGCAGACTTTTCTCCTTCCCGGATTCATGCTGAACCACTCCCAAACTAGTTTTCTCCCCTCTTCTCCTCTTTTCTTCAACTTCAAACCCCTAAGTAAGGTGTTTTGAAAGATTTTTCAAAGATTTCATCTCTCTTTCATTCATCTCCCCTTTGTCCTTGCTCGGTTTACCGAAAAGCGCAACATTTACTGAAATGCGAGCGTCGGAACATCGTGGGAATTTTATTTCAAAAATGTTTTGAAAGAGAGGGTTTTAAGGTATAAAAACCATCCAAAATAATTTTGGTCCAAAATGGGGTGTGAAGTTGAGATTTGTCTCTCTCCTTGCCGAAGAAATTGGACCTGTGCCCTGCACACATTTCATCATCGAGCAAACCATCAGTGGTGCCCAAGTCTTAAGGGCAGTCAAAAATGGGGTGTCTACAGTATGCGTGGATTTCAGGGATTTGAACAGAGCCAGTCCGAAGGACGACTTTCCCTTGTTGTATATTGATGAGTTGGTGGACTTCACAGTGGGGCATGCTTTTGCTTTCGTTCATGGATGGCTTTTTGGGCTACAATCAGATAGTGATGGCACCTGAAGACCGAGAGAAGACTGCTTTCACCACCCCGTGGGGGAACTACTGCTATAGGGTGATGCCATTTGGGTTGAAGAATGCTGGAGCTACATATCAACGGGCCGCGACCACAATATTGCACGACATGATCCATAAAGAGGTTGAGGTGTACGTGGACGACATGATTATCAAGTCCAAAGAAAGAGAGGGCCACTACACCGCCTTGCAAAAGTTCTTCCAAAGGATCAGAGAATTCTGGTTGCGGCTAAATCCTCAGAAGTGTACGTTCGGTGTTACAACCGGGAAAATACTGGGGTTTCTGAATACACAGAGAGGTATCGAAGTCGACCCTTCCGAAATCAAGGCCATCTTAGAAATGCCACCACCAAGGACTGAAAATGAGGTGCGAGGCTTTCTGGGTAAAGTGCAATTCATAAGGCGGTTTATCTCAAAATTAACCTTGACTTGTGAACCACTTTTTGGCCTCCTGAAGAAAGGAAAGAAATTCCAATGGGATGGCCGATGCCAAGCTGCTTTTGAACAGATTAAGGAATACTTACAGAACCCGCCCGTGTTGTCACCGCCAGAGCCAGGGAGACCGTTTATTTTGTATCTTTCAGTAACTGAGACTACAATGGGTTGCATGCTCGCACAAGAATCAGAGGACAAAGTAGAGAGAACCATCTACTACCTGAGCAAGAAGATGCTGGAGTATGAGACTCACTACACACCGTTGGAAAAGGCTTGCTTAGCCTTGGTATAGGCTACCAGGAAGCTGGGGCACTACCTGTTAGCTCACTCTGTAATGTTGGTTTCAAGATTAGATCCCATCAAATATCTATTCGAGAAACCGACGCTTACGGGTAGGCTAGCTCGTTGGTTGCTGTTGCTTTCCGAATTCGATCTGAAATATGTGACGCGCAAGTCAGTCAAGGGAAGAGTGGTAGCAGAGTTCTTAGCCGATCATCCAGTGGAAGGGGGTGAAGCAGTTGAGTACTTATTCCCAGATGAGGCCATTTTGCATATCGACGATGAGTTTTGGACGATGTACTTTGACGGAGCGTCAAACCAGTACGGGTATGGGATAGGAGTGTTGCTGATAGCACCCGACAACTCCTGTATCCCTCTAGCCTTCAAACTCCGGTTCAAAGTCTCGAACAACGAAGCAGACTATGAGGCATGCATTGCCGGTCTAGAAGCAGCCCTGGAATTAGGGGCAAAACGGTTGGACGTCATCGGGGACTCGAACCTTGTTGTATCTCAAGCGAAAGGAGATTGGAAAGTCAAAGAAGAAAAGATGATTATGTATCACCAGACCTTGGACTTGTTAATTCCTCAGTTTGAGAAACTAAACTTTGCTCTTTTGTTAAGAGAGAACAACAGGTTCGCAGATTCACTAGCAACTCTATCTTCCATGATAGACATCCCGTTTGGAGTCCAAATGCGTCCAGTTATTATCGACCAGAAATTTGTGTCGGCTTACGAGTCGATTGCTGCTATAGATGAGGTTCAAGATGAGAACCCATGGTATTACGATATTTGGAATTTCTTGGAGAAGGAAGCATATCCACCAGGGGTAAATGCCAAGGGTAAAAGGGCAATTAGAAGAATGGCCGTTCAGTTCATCATCTGCGGAGGTAAATTGTACAAGAGAGGTCATCTGGGAATGCATATGTTGTGCGTTGAAGTTGAAGAATCAAAACGCCTGATGAAGGTCATCCATGGAGGGAAATGTGGTGCGCATATGAACGGGGTAATGTTAGCTCGGAAGATCCTCAGACAGGGTTACTACTGGTCCACCATGGAGGAGGATTGTATCGGCTTTGTTCGGCGATGCCACAAATGTCAGATCCATGCAAACCGCATGAACATCCCGCCGTTGAAGCTGTACAATATGGCTTCGCCATGGCCATTTTCAGTTTGGGGAATCGATGTGATCGGGGCTGTCACTCCGAAGGGGTCGAATGGGTATGAGTTGATTCTGGTCGCGATATATATTTCACAAAGTGGGTTGAGGCCCAATCCTATACGGTGTTGAAAGCATCGCACGTTGCAAAATTCATCAGAAACAACATCATCTGTCGTTATGGGGTCCCAAACGAGGTCATTTCAGATAACGGTTCCCACTTCAAGAAGGAAGTGATTGACTTGTTGGAGAAATACAATGTGGCTTTTGATAAGTCATCCACCTACCAGCCGTAGACCAATGGAGCGGTTGAGGCTGCCAACAAGAATATCAAACACATATTGTAGAAGATGGTGGAAACCTATCGGGATTGGCCAGATAAGCTGCCATTTGCTCTGTGGGGCTACCAGACTTCAATTAAAACGTCTACTGGGGCGACTCCGTATTCATTAGTTTATGGGATGGAGGCCGTTCTACCTATCGAGATTGAAGTTCCGTCTTTACGAGTGCTGGCTGAGTGTCAGATAGCCGAAGCAGATTGGCAACAGAGCAGATTTGAAGAACTCATGCTCTTTGACGAGCGCAGACTGAAAGCACTGTACCATGTTCAAGGTTATCAGTGCAGAATTGCTAGGGCTTTCAACAAGAAAGTTAAGTCCAAGAATCTAAAAGAAGGAGATTTGGTGCTCAAAGACAACCGAGCTCCCATCCACGACCCTAGGGGCAAGTTCAGACCCAATTGGACTGGCCCTTACATCATCGAGTCTATCTGGTCAGGTGGAGCTGTGGTTCTGATGGACCTAGATGGCCTAGAGTTCTCCCAACCGATCAACATGGACAAGTTGAAGAAATATTACCCCAAGAGGCTCGTTAGGCCGAAAATCCAAAAGGGCGACCTAGGCAAAAGTTAGAGCACAAAAAAAAATTGAAATGATAAAAACTGAGCTCGCAAGGTTGAAAACCCACAAAGGGCGGCCTTGGCAAAAGTTCGAGCGTAAAAGGAGAGTGAAAATACTCGAGTGAACCTGAGCCTGAACTACGTAAGGCTTGATTCCCATCTTTGGGATACGTAGGCAACTTCATCCTGAAGTTCAGCCATAAACCTTTCCACGATCAAATTTGTCCATTTGATCATCTCGGCCATCTTTGTCTATTCAGCATTCAAGAGTTCGGTTATGATCTCTGGTGCAGTGCTTTTCAGACTAGGGGCAACTTTCTATTGCTGTGCAGTGCCACGGTACTACTCAGACTAGGGGCAACTTTCCAGTTGCTAGGATCCGAGGTTGTGCATCTCAGTGACAGATTTCAGGCGTGTCCAGTTCTGATCCATATCGAAAATGGTTTTGAAAAGTTTTAATAAAAGTTGGCTTTGTTCAAAATTAATCTTTTTACAACTTAGACCATTTTTGGACCAAAGCGGAAAATTTTCAGTGCCCACAACCTTCAATTTCATTGATTTCAATACAGAGTTCTCTTGCTCTTGCATACAAATTGAAGTTGCTTTTGGCTACAATCATAAAGAAAACTTGAAAGTACTAATAAAACAATAAATCCGAGGCATAGATAAGTCAGGTGTTCCTGCGCCCCCTCCCAGAGCTGGTCGAAGCCTCTGATGCCAAAGTGGGCCCTTCCTGTGCCTCTTCATTGAGCTAATCCAAGTACTCATCAGACAAAGTGCAATTGAAAGTGGGAGCGGGGGCCAGGAGCTCTCTAGTCCTCCATGCTGTGGCATACCGGGCAAGCTGTGCGCCTCGGGCTGGGAATGCAGCAGGGTACTCTATCCCCTCTGGCAGGCAAGTCTGATCATGTCCAAACTGGTGCCGAACCGGAACGAAAAATAGAAGACACAGTGTGTCATGCCAATTAATTGAATCCCGGGTTGACGGGTCATGTTGTAACTCATTGCCGGCAATTGAGCCAAGGGTAGCGCCAAGCAATGCGGTTTGCAGACAAACTGCACATCCAGTTGTACCACCACCCCTTATCCAGGGCATCAACCAGGCGTTGTCGAAAAAAGTAGCCGCGAGCTGAGTATGTTGGGCAAGACTCCACAATCTGTAACTTGTCCATCAACCACAGCTGGGAAGGGATGAAAAATGAGAGAATAAAGAATAGAGAGATGTACGATGAGAGAAAAGTAAAAAAAGGGTTTTGTGAGAAAAACCGAGCCTGAGGGCCGAGTGATATGAGCAATGCATATGTGAGATTGGGTGGGAAACATTACCTGCAATAGTAGTGGGCTCCCCGCAAGCCTAGCCATCTCCCGGCTATGAAAAGCGTCTAAGCCATCAATGTCTCAGCCAATGTCATGGCAATGCAGCTCTTGCCTCCTTCAACCTTAGGCAACCTCGATCAACTGGACATTGAATCCACTGGAGTCCGGGGGCAAGCAAGAAATGTGAGATAGCAAGCATAGGCAAAGCGCGTGTCGCCAATAGCCCTGCCAATGATGGTCGCCGCGGTCACCAGCATCAGAAAACCGGCAAACCAAGCTTGGGATGTCCAGTTCCCCATCATGAATCAATGATCAAGCGTATGCAAAGTGAGGCCACACATTTGTCCAAAGGCTCGGACGTGGCCAAATCGAAGTTGAGGCAAGATTTCCTCATTGTGCTCGGACTCCATCAAAGCTTGGAAATCCTGGAAAGTAGGACACATCTCTTGCCCGCTAAAGCTAAAAACGTGTTTTACCGGATTCCAAAACCTTGCCGCGGCATGGAGGAAAGGAAGATGTAGCGGAGTACGGCCCAGCGTGAATAGTGCATTCAAGCCGAAGCCCCGGAAGTTCAACTTTTTCGAGCCATCCAGAGAAGCAATCCAAGCTGTGAGATTTTGGATGAGGAACGCCTCCATTTTAATGCAAAACCGAGATGAAATGAATGAACCACGAGGCTAGAACTTTTAAAGAGGATAAGGCACTGTTCGGGGGACACGTGTCGAAAGATTGGTGGTTGCTAAGCCAGGTGGTCGGCCGACCACCTTCTCTGGTAGGCCGACACCCCTTAGTCTCCAATGCAAAAAAGCTCAGCCAGCTCCCTCTGATGGTCGGCCATGAAGAGAAGTGGGGGGTTTGTCTTGTCCTAGCCTCTGGAAGAAAAGTTCCTAGCATTTCCATGCATTGGGAGTGTTGAAGGTGCGAGTTTTCCTCTGTTTCGGATGCGTTCCGTCACCCCGATTGTCCGAAATGCATTCGTTTATCGAGTTGTTGTTAAATCCTTCTTATCGAGTTGTTGTTTTGCTTACCGAGTTGTTTTGCTTATCGAGTCGTTAAGTTTTATCGGGTTGTCGAGCTTTGTATATCGAGTTGTTACTCTTTGTTTACTCAACGTTGTTGTGTCTTGCTTATCGAGTTGTAAACTTGCTAAGGTTTTGTTGATTCTTAGTGAAGTTAAGTTGTTTTGTTTGTTGTGTTGGTTCATTACCTGACTTGGCAATTTTCAATGCACGATTTTCATTTAATCTCATTTTTGTGCAAAATGATGCGATGATGCTATGCTAAGAACATAAAACAAACCTTTTTGACAAAAGCTTTGTTTATTCCATCATGCTTCCTTTGTTACAACATTTTACAATAAGGGTACAAGTTTTACAGAAAATAAAACTGCCTTAATAATGTACAATGTGCTATAACTACTAGTAAAAAAGGCAAATAAAGCAGGAACATCTGCATTAGTGCTCCCAAGTGCAAGAATAAGAGGCCCTCTTCGTCCTCTTCGGCTGAGAAGTTCCTGCACCATCCCCTCCAGCACCACCATCTGAATCGGAGCTGCTATCCTTGGAATCCTCCTCGGCATCACCTCCACCCTCAGAACCAGACTCAGAGTCCTCCTCTCTGCCTGTAGATGTCTCTGACTGAGGATGCGCAGACTCCTCCTCCTCGCTGGACTCCTCTATGACAGGTGCTCTGCGCCTACCTTGTCTGCAAGACGAGTCTCCTCTCCCGGCTCCCCGAAAAGGCCCAGATGGCCCGGCCTGTGGCCTAGTATGTAGCGGAGGCATCTGAAAAGGAAGAGGACAATTTGAGTACATTAGCTAGTATGCATATCAGATGCAGATGCAAGAATGCTACAATGGATGTATGCAGATACAGTATGTGAATGTGGTGTGTGTCAGATGTGCTCTACACATACAGTCAATCAATGTAGTGAAATGTTCAAGATCAACATGTCATCAGAAGTATGATAAATGCAAGAAAACTAAAGAGTACCGGGACACCGACGATGGACAACTGCGTCTCTCTCCGCAGTACCATGCCCTCGAGTGAGGCCACCAACCTGAGTAACCCCTCAGTATACTCCGTGGTAGGCTGCAGATGCAAGTGCAAGTCATTAGTAAATGAATGAATGTCCAAGCATCTGAGTGATAAATCAAAGCTGTAAAGCATACCGGTGGTGAGTCAGGGTCTCTGACGTATGGGTGACCAGGCATAGGAGGCTCTATCGGAATCGAGTAAGAAGTCCCGTATCACCATCCTGTTAACTCAGTCGGGATATTTGGCCATCCGGCATGATGATAAGTCGGGGAATCGGGGGGACCAGTCCAGCTCCACCCCTCGATGTGCCGGCTCTACTGGTCGACGGAATGTCTCTAGCTCGTGCGCGACTCGAGGATGGCATGCCAACAAACCTCCTCGTGGGAGTCCGGACACCTATCAATGGAGGTATCAAGTATGTATGACGGTAGGTCGCGTACTCTCCATTCTCCAAATGTAGCAATATGTCGTTACCCAACATGGCGCTGTCGACATCCTGGGGAGTGAGCCTATCAGTGGATCGCATATCGTCCGGAGGTGCTGAGGGAACACTCTGCTCGGGGAAGCCCATAGTCTGGCGCAGGAAGCGGTCCCCTAGGAACCGGGCCGTACCAACGGGCCCCTCAAATAAGATCCTGTACCGAGAAGCAACCCATCCTCTAGCAAACTGAAATCGGATGTCTCCACCCAAAGACGCCCAGGGCTGCCATGTGATCTGCGAATAACCAATGTATAAGCCGATTGGAAATCGCAAATGTGCAAGATAAATCGAAGATGAAAACATGAAGGGGAGAGTCTCTCGAGCTCTCGGCCGGTACCGGCCCTCAAATACTAGCGTCGGGAAGTACGCGAAAACCCATATCTGTGGAAAACAGGGCAATAGCCATCAGAATACAGATTGCTGAGTACAGAATGTGAATGCATAATGTACAGAGAATGCAGAATGCTGAGAGCGGAATGCAAGGTATAGAATGTAAAGTGTGCCGTGTCTGCAATGTACAGATAATGAAAAGCAAAAATGTAAATCAAGAGGGCAGAAAGTGCCTCCTAGGCTCTCCAATAGCTGCCAACTATGTTCCCCTGTCCGCGGGAGGTCGCACTCATGTAGCAGTAGAGGGTAGCTAAGCGGGCACCACCCCAGTCATACTGACTGACCTGTGAGAGGTCTACCGGGGCACTCAGCAGATATAGCCCAACGGTGTTCCCCCTATCGGAGAACAGAGTGGTCCCGAAGAGGAACATCAAAAACCCTCAGGTGTACTGCGCTATCTCTTTGGGAGTCTCGGGCACCCTCTCTCTGAAATGTGAGGAAAACCAGGTATACCGAACTCTGCCCGAAGATCTGTCAATTGGTGGGCGAGCTCCCAAAAGATAGATCCAAGAAGCCTCCCACTCGCCCATATCCTCATCATAAGGGACCATCCAGCCTCCCACGTCAAGGCCTGTCACCACAACAAAGTCGAACGAGGTCATAGTCATGTCCCTGGTAGCTGAGAAATGGAACGAGTTGGTGGTGTCCCACCATCTCTCTATAAGGGCGCCCATCAATGTCCTGCTAGCAGGATAACGAGATATCCCCATGCAGAAGGGTCGAATCCTGCCTGGTCAACCCAATCACGAACGGCCTCTGGGAGCTCTGTGTACCACTCCCTCGCAACGATGGAGCCATATCCTCGTGTAACACGGGAAGACACCTGCATTCATAATGAACACATGTATTCAGTTTCAGAATGAAATGAATAAGCTACGTGCGAGTGAAAGGTATGAGCTGTGTGCAAATCAAATCAGATATAATGCTGTGGACTGCGTGTTCTGTATGAGCTGTGTGCAAATCAAATCAGATATAATGTTGTGAACTGTGTGTTCAGTAGTGGGCTGTGTGTTCATCTCAAAGTTCGAGCTGTGTGTTCAACGACAAGTGTTTGAGCTGTGTGTTCAGATTTCAGAAACAATGCGCTGTGTGTTCATCATCAAAGTGTGGGCTGTGTGTTCATCTCAAAGTTCGAGCTGTGTGTTCATCTCAAAGTTCGAGCTGTGTGTTCATCATCAAAGTGTGGGTTATGTGTTCATCTCAAAGTTCGAGCTGTGTGTTCAACGACAAGTGTTTGAGCTGTGTGTTCAGATTTCAGAAACAATGGGCTGTGTGTTCATCATCAAAGTGTGGGCTGTGTGTTCATCTCAAAGTTCGAGCTGTGTTTTCAACGTCAAGTGTGTGCTGCGTGTTCACAATCAAGAAATGGACCGTGTGTTCATCTCAACAGTTTGGGCTGCGTGTTCAACTCTCAACACGTGTGTGCTGTGTGTTCACAATCAACAAATGGGTTGCGTGTTCAGAAATTCAAAGTTCGGGCTGCATGTTCAACTCTCAACAAGTGTGTGCTGTGTGTTCACAATCAATATATGGGCTGCGTGTTCAGAAATTCAAGTGTTTGAGCTGTGTGTTCAAAATGAAAATAGAATATTGCGTTATAGACTAAGTGTTCAGAACAAGCTGTGTGCTAGAATGAGCAGAAGTATGGCATGCGAATGTGTTCAGAACGAGCAGATAAGCATACATAGCATGAAATGTGCGTGAAATGCAAAATATATGGCAAAAAATGTAAAAAGTGAGGTACATACCTCTCGTGCCTGATGAGAGAGGTGGGACTCCGGCTCCCGCAATAGCAGATCCACAGGTGCTCGGTCATCAAAATCGGTAAAATGATAGAAAACTGCCCGAGGGAGGATGTACGTCGGAGGGTCATACCTGTCGGGAATAAATGGCTGAATCCTCGGAGGCAAAGACATAATGTCTGGATCACCTCCGGCACCTGGAGGACCTCCGCCATGGGGGAAATGACCTGCCATCTCAAGAAATCTGCAGAAAGGAGCAAAAATGAGTGAAATGAGCCAAAATTGGAAAAAGTCAACAAAAGTCAACTCTCGGGAAATGAAAAAGTCAACAAAAGTCAACTCCCGAGAAAATTTTCCAAATATTGAGACAAACTTACCTCAAGTGGTGAAAATGGGAAAAGAAGCTCCGAAATCAAATTTTAATCGGTCCAAAGTGTAGAGAACTGAAAGTTTTCACGAAACAACTTTGCGTGGGGCGTTGGAAAACGTGTATAGAGCGCAAATCTGAGGGAGAAAATGGTCTAGGAAGGAGGAGGAGACAATTTTGGATCTGAAGTTATGGGGAAAAGAGCTTTGGACATGTGTATTTAAAGAAACAAGGGTGAAAGTACCAAACTGCCCCTATTTTGGGCTAGGTGGTCGGCCGACCACCTTTTCTAGTAGGCCGACCACCCCCTTGCCTCAAACCTGGTCGGTGGCCTCCAAACCTGGTCGGTGGCTTTCCCAAGGTGGTCTCCCATGTCCTTTGAGCTCCCTGCAAAATTTGGTAGTGATCGGAGTCCCCAGCACCCGAGAAAGTACAAGAAAAGTGCACTTTTCGTCGCGAAATCCCTCCGCGGGAACTTCAACTCCAACTTTCGATGCGTGTTTCATCGTTACTCGTCAAGAGCAAGATGTATCCTTTTTGAGTATGTTGTGACCCTTTCGGGAGGTAAACCGGAGGCCGCGATTGAGTCGCCCTCGTCGAAACTTACATTCCTTTGCTCGTTGTTTTGTGTCAAATATGCATTCGAGGTTGCACTTATCCTGCTTTGCTATGCACGTCACTTGCATTCTCATGAACATTGCTTGCATTGTTGTGCACATTTCATTGGTATTGTCATGCCTCCGTGCTTAACTTGCATTGTCACGAACATTTCTTCTCACATTGCGATGCACTTTCCCATCAGCACCATGTTTGTCTGCGTCCGATATAGCGTTGAACATATGTTGCTAATTATGTTGTGCTTGTTAAGTTTCTCTCTTTTGCAGGGCATGATATTGTATGTACGGTTCATTTGAAGCTAGTACGACCAGACGAGCCGCACAGGTATTGTATCTTCTCCGTGTGAGACGTGGCGAGAATTGAATAATTCTCCACATTCTTACTGCATGAAATGTAGTTGCTGCTTCGCATTCTTGCTTAAAACTGTTGCATCTATTGTAAATACTTGCTTCATACAGCTTGCTGCTTTGCATGATCATGCGTTACGTCCAGCTTGGTGCATATCGTTTTGCATTTTGCCCCCGCCTGCGGGTACATCTCTTTGTTTATCTCGCATGTTTGTCTAAGTCTTTGGCCTTGTCAAAAATGGGTCGTCTCTGGGCTTTGACATTCACTCCTGTCAATTACGACTTCCGAGTTCTGTCAAAGAGGGGCAACTGTAGACACCCATTTTTGACCGACCTTAAGACTCAGACGTCGCCGATTGAGCGCTTGGTGATGATGCATATTGTGCTCGTTCTGAGGTTTCAGAGTCTCGGCTGCGAGCCTTGCCTCTGGACTTCGGGGCTCTTTTGTGCTTTGCCTCAGTTTGCGAACCAGGTCCTGTTTTCTCTATTTTCTCTTCCCGAAGGGAGGGAGAGGTCTCGGTAGACATCTTCAGTGGCCGTAGGCTACGTTTCGTGGTCGTAGGCCATTTTTCCCGTTTGGAGACCAGTTTCTGATTTTGGAGCCGCCGGCCGTGTGCCTCGGTTCGGGACCGCTTAACTACCTCTGTTTGTTCTGGTTTCTGGCAAACACTTGTTTCCTCTCCTTAGAGGGACACTGTGGCCCGGGAGACCACCTTCGTGGTCGTACGCCACCTCCAGTGCTTAATAGTCAGTTTTCGGGGCCCCCGGCTGCGTGTTTTGGCCCCCGAACTCGCATTTTGCATCCGTCTTGGCTCATTTTGGTGTGGACCCTAATTTCATTGTTACGAAGGTGGTACGGGGGTGGGAGACCAGCAATTCTTCTTGGAGACCACCTTTCTCTTTGCCACCCGGTTTTCTTGGCAGGTAGGTGGTCTCCCTCACTTTTGAGCCAAAATTTCGGGTCTCCCATACCACCATTGTGTTGTATTCACCTGGGAGGCCACCAATATGGGTAGGCCGACTAGCTTTTCTTCTTGACCCTTTTGAACCTTGTTAGAAAGCTGGTTTTCCTCTCTCCTGGGTCACATTTTCTGGTTTCTTATACCACCACTGTATTGCATTTATCTGGGAGACCACCTTTCTAGGTAGGCTGACCACCTTTTGAGCTTGAACCTTTTGAGCCCTGGTCGGCCAACCAGGGGGAGTGGCCGGCCGACCACCTTAACTGGTCGGCCAGCCTTCTGCTTTTTGCTCTCTCTGAATGCAATCCAGCTGTGCCAGTTGGGAGGCATTTGGACCATCCACCATACACGTGTATGGAGGATCTTCAAAGTTAGTTTTAAGCTTCTTAAAGAAGCTTTAGAGCCTCTCCTCTATAATGGAGGGGCTGATCTTCCATTGCAAGGGTTGAACCTTTTGTTGAAGGCTTATACACTTCTCCCTCCATAGCTCTCTTCTTCAAGCCTCCAAACTCCATTATTCTTGGCCATTTACACTACACCTCCTAGCACAACACCTCCACCATCCATCCAAGCACCTTGGAACTGATTTGCAGAGGTTGAAGGCTCATCACCTTGGTCCAGAAGTTGCTGAGGGCCGGCTCTACAAGGGTAAGCCTCTATTTCTCATTTGTTTTGCATTATTTTGCTTCATATCTTAGCCCTATTTGCAAGCATTTTTGGACTTTGACATAAACTGAAAAAAGTTTCATTTTGAGCTCCTCTTTAAGTTTGATCATGGTCTTTTTTCTGTTTAGGGTCATCTTCCTCTTTCCATGCTTCATTTCCTCATGTTTAGGGCTATGCATTAGAGCATTTGTGTTGGCCTTAGTTTGGCCTTTTAGCCATTGAAATCCAGTGGATTTTCAATGGCCAATATGTGTTTTTGAGCCCTAAAATCAGAGAGGGGTGGCCCTCTCACGCCTTGTTCTCTTTACTAGCTTTGTTGGCCTTCCAAAGGAGCTCCATTTTGCATGTTTTGAAGTCATGTTTCAGGCCCTATTTAGTGAGTTTTAAGGTCTGCATAAGCTTTTTTCTGAGCCCTTTTGGCCATTTTGAATGTCTATTATGCATGTGTAGAACAATCCTATTCAAGGCCTTTCAAAGGGGCTTTCACTTGCATGCTTCCTAGACTAATTTCATGGCCTTTTTGGTGGGTTTTAGGGCTTTCATAACCTCTTTCCAGAGGTGATTTTACCATTTTGTATGTCCATCATATATGTGTAGAATAACCTCTTGCATGGCCTTTCAAAGGAGCACTTCATTCTTGCATGTGTTGACTGAGTTTCAGTGGTTATTTGGGCATATTTTGGCATGGCATACTTTTTTTTTTGTCTGGTTTGGTGAGCCCTCATGTGCTTCATATAGTTGTAGTGCAAATCATGGTTCACTAGCTTACTTCGCATGCTTTATTGACCCTTCATGTTAGCACTTTTTGGCCATGCCTTAAACTAATTTTGTGCATATTTTGGATTGCCTTAGCTCTATTTTTGGCTCTCATGGTCGAATGATGTTTGTTTTGCATGCTTGTAGTTCAATACCCATGCTTAACTTTGAGTTTTGAGGCTCATTCCATGCATATACTGAGGCGTGTTCATGTTTTGGGTCCATTATACATCATATTTCAGAGCTTGTATCAATGCCATATTGCCACGTCTTCTACTCCTTAAGTGTGTTTGAGAGTTGTCCATGAATGCCTTGTTTTCGGACCATTGAGTGAGCTCCATTTCCTTGCATGTTGAACCGCCATTTTAGGCCATTTTCCCACTGTTTTAGACCTGCCTAGGATCTGTTTGGGGTTGATTTTTCCATTTGTGCATCGCTTTGGGTACCTCTAGTGTAACGCACTTCACTAGTTTCGGTACCCGAGCCACCTAGCATGCATTGTGTGACATATTTGCATGTTTTGGGACCATCTTTTATGCCATTTTAGAGCTGTATCATGTCCTATTCTATGCCATGTTTCATCCTTTGGCATGCTTAGTTAGAGTTGCATGTTGAGCCTTAGGATCGGTCCATTGCATCCATGCATGTTTGCGTGTGTTTTGGTTGTCTCATTTCCACCCATGGCCACTGATGTGAGTGTGGTTGATGTCCATTCATATTGGTGTAAGTCCATCTTGCATTGTGTATGCCATTTTAGTCCATAGCATTGCGTATGCTAGGTTACATGTTAGTGCATTGTGCATGCCATGTTGTCACGTTCATTGTGTATGCCATTTTAGTCCATAGCATTGCGTATGCTAGGTTGCATGTTAGTGCATTGTGCATGCCATGTTGTCATGTGCATTGTGTATGCCATTTTAGTCCATAGCATTGCGTATGCTAGGTTGCATGTTAGTCGCATTGCGTGTGCCATCTCATTTGCATTGTGTTTGGAGTAGGGTTAGTCCAAGCACGGGAAACGAGGGACATTTCGTACCCGAAGTGATGGAACGTGTCTCAATTCCTGGTCGCCGACACTCCGGATTAACCATGATGGAGTCTAGGCCTTGTTGTGTTTTTTTTTATGTGCATTCATTTCACATCGAGTCATGCAATTTGACTCCTCGGCCATCATGCATCGAGATGCGTGATTGGTGGCACGAGGATCGAGGTGTGCATACATATGTGAAAATACTTTTCCATGCCCCTTTCTTGCTCTCTGTTGCAGCAAACCAGAAATCAGCGGCCTTTTAAAGCCTTGCACAGCATTCCGAGATTAATTGCAAACAGAGGCAAATCGGGGCATCGCGAGGAATTTTTCGACAAAGCGACCCGAGCATGCATGCATCTTTCATCATTCGGAACAGAGCTGAGGCGGTCCATTTAGCTTGCATGCTAATTTACTTGCTTTCCTAGTTAACTTGTTAATTAATTAGGGTTTTGTAATAGTTAATTATTTATTCGGACTGTAATTATTTATTCGGACTATATTATTTATTCGGACCCTCCGAGCGAGGGTACAATTGTAATAAGTGTGCGTGAGTGTGAGTGTGATGTATGTCTTCCAACCTCACGTGTTTCTCCCTTTTATTTACCAGCTTATGATGGTTAGTTTAGGGCATGTTTCAATTAGCATACTTATGCTCGCATGTTTGCATCCATTCATCTGTCTTGTATGCACCGGGCTCGGCGCATCATACTAACTGCATTGTATTTCAATTCCGAGTTGAATACTTGTTAGTTGTAGCATTTCACATGCCATCTTTAGAATAGCCGAGCCTATTGTAGTTGCATTCCTGCATGTGTTGCATTAGGCATTTCAGCATAGTTAGGATCATGCATGGATTTCTAACATCGCTTCTGTTTTGGCTTGGAGTACTCGGTAAGTGTTCATGCTTTAGCATCCTTGCATGTGTGTGAGTGACTACCATGATAGCATGCTTACCATGAGGCTATTTGCTTATATGATATAAGTGCCTGAATGCCTGTGGGTGAAGGTTGGATTATTTGGATTAGAACAATTCATCGACTGCAAGTTTTAAGCCCACTAGATAATGGCAAAATCATGTTTTCTAAGCCCACCTGAGGGTGGCAAAATCCACATTTTAGCCTACTTACGAGTAGCAAACTGCTTTCAAAAACAAACATGAGATGTTTTGTTCCAATTCAGGTGATCCGGTCTATATTTGTATGTTGTGTGCATAACATAGTAAATCTAGGCTAATAACCGGAATAAGAACGCATAATGTTTTCAAAATTCGATATCATGTTTAGTAGAGGCCGATCTTTGATCGAGCGAACAGGGGTGCTCACGAAGTGACCTTCCCCAATCGTACCCAAGTTCCCGAGCCGAGGCAACTTTGGTGATGACAGACACGTGGCCTTAGGTACGAGTCAGGGTTTCCTAAATTCCCCCAAAATAAATATTTAGGTGGCGACTCTATATCTGGCAAAACAGTCCATGTTTGGCACTTCTTTCAAAAAAATCTGTTTTCAAAAATGATTTGCCGGATTTGGACTCTTTGATGATTCATTTGTCTTGCATTGCACTCTGCGAGATTAGATACAGGACCGTGACATTGAGTCCTGAACTGTAGTGAGCCCAATGAACAAAATGAGATTCCCTCCCGGGACGTTCGGGGACATCTACACCGACCCCTTACCCTGGGGGGCCGACCAAGTTCAAAAGGGTCAATCATCAAAAGCTAGTCGGCAGCCTTGATTGGTGGTCTCCCAGGTGAAAGCAACTCATTGGTGGTATGGGAGACCAGAAAATGTGGCTCAAAAGCCAAGGAGACCAGTTTCCTGACAAGAAAATCGGCCGGCGGGAGAAGAGGTGGTCTCTAAGAGAAAAGGCGGTCTCCCACCCTTGTACCACCTTCCAAACAATGAAAATAGGGTCCACACCAAAAATGAACCAAGACGGATGCAAAACGAGGGTTCGGGGGTCAAAATGCGCAGCCGGGTGTGCCGAAAACTGACTGTTAAGCATCGAAGGTGGTCTCCCGGGCCATAGTGTCCCTCTAGAGAGAGGAAACAATGTGTGTGCCAAAAACTAGAGCAAACGGAGAAAGTTAAGCAGTCCCGAACCGAGGTGCACGGCCAATGGCTCCGAAAATCGAAAACTGGTCTCCAAACGGGAACAGTGGTCTACGACCACGAAAAGTAGCCTACGGCCACTGAGAGATGGGCTGCGAGACCTCTTCCTCACTTCAGGAAAAGAAAACAGAACCTGGTTTGCAAACCGAGACAAAACACAAAAGAATCCCGAAGTCCAGAGGCAAGGCTCTTAGCCGAGACTCCGTAACCTCAGAATGAGCACAACATGCACCATCACCGAGCGCTCAATCAATGACGTCTGAGTCTTAAGGTCGGTCAAAAATGGGGTGTCTACAGAGAGCATCCAGCCTCAAATCTTTCCTGGACATATGTTCAAATTTTGTTCATTGCTTTGTCTTTCTTTTAACCCGTATACATGTTCACACAAAACACAAGAACAAATTCCACCTCATACATGTTAACAACAATTTCAGCAACAACAAAAAAAAAAAGGAACAAAAATTGTTTTAGCAGTAGTTTCAGCAAAATACAGCAACAAAATAAGTAACAGATGGGTAGCAGCAGTTTTAGCAACAGATGGACAGTAGCAAAACAAGCAACAAATAGGCAGCTGCAGTTTGACCAACAGATGGACAACAATAGTTTTAGCAACAAAAGGACAGACAATTATGAGCTGCTATGACCAAAACTTGTAGTGTGTTCCACCTGTTTGTGCCTATCGATAGCCTAAGACAAAAAAATCAAACAAAAAAATCACTTTAACAAAACACAGCAGCAAAAGGCCAGCCAATGTAAAAAAATTGTAATAACAATTGCCAAAGTTAATGAAGTAACCTAACTACACATTGGACTATTTGATTCTTTAGAATATTGAAACCCAATGTCATATCCACATGAACCTTCAACTACTGACTAAACTGTTGGTTGAGAATAATAGCATTGAGGCATTGAATTTGGCACACAATTTAGCAGTACATACATATTTTGCAAATTGTTTGCCTATAACAAGGACAATATTATATTAGGCTTGACAATAAGTCATAGAGGGTCATATTATACCCACAACAAAATAATAAAATTTCAAACTAACACTCACATGATATGTGGGATACATCAATGAAAGAGCAATTGAATTACCACCCATGGCAATAGATGGATTAAGAGGATGAAAAGGAGGAACATGTTGATGAATATAGACATCTCCTCCAATAGATAATGGAGAAGGTCTAACTATTGGACCTGCAATAGATTGTGAAGAAGCCAAGCTGTTAGCACGGGATTTTTTTTTTTTTTTTTTTGAGTTCGCTACCAACGCCGCTTCGAATCCACCTTTTACTCTCCTTTTTCCCTTGCTAGTTGCCACATTTTTCTTTAAGCCTTTTGGTTGCACAACATGATTGTTATCTTCGCAATCCACTTCAAAGCTTGGGTTTCATCCTCATTACGTACTTCATTTTCAACAGCAAAATGAGCACTTAACTTGTATTCAACATTTGCACCTAATGTAGTAACTTGTGCAATTGCAAAATCATAGGTTTCTTCAGTTTCAGCAGCTCTACATGCTATTGCTCTAAAAACGATCATCAATGTCTTATACCGCGAGGTTTGTTGGAATTTTACACCAACTTGAATGTCATTCCCCTTAATGTCCTTCATAGTTTCAACTCTTGCTTGTTGTAGACACCCCATTTTTTATTGCCCTTAAGACTTAGGCGCCTTAGGTTGATTGCACGAGGATGAAGGCTATATTGTGCAAAGGTTCGATTTTTTTGGCAAGAGGAGCTTCAAATCCCAACCTTACACCCTATTTTGGACCAAAAGTATTTTGAACAAAATTATTTTAGACCTTAAAACCCTCTCTTTCAAAATATTTTTGCCAAATATCTCTACGATGTTCCGGGGAACGCATTTCGTTAAATGTTGCGCTTTTCAGTAAACCGAGCAAGGATAAAGTGAAAATAAATGGAAGAGAGGTGAACTCTTTGAAAAATCCATTTAAACATCTTTTTTATAGGTTTGGAGTTGAAGAAAATTGGAGGGGAGGGAAGAAACCTAGTTGGGGAAGAAGTTGGGCATAAACCGTTAAGAGAGAACCGACAGCCTTCACTAAATCAGGTCTATTCTTTTGTACACTTGGACTTAAGTTGCGAGGCCACCACCATTGGAAAGTAGACTTCTAGGGCTTCATTTTAGACTCAATAATCTCCTAAAGCCGAGTCCGGATGAGGGAGATATGGCTAGTTGAAGTTATGCATCCATCCGATTAAGCCAAAACTAAACAGTCTTCACTAAAATAGACATATCTCTTAGCACACTTAGAATTTTTATGTGAGGACACTTCCATTGGAATTTAGACTTCCGGGGCTTCAATTTAGGCTCAAGAATAACCTACAAAGGAGTCCGGATGAAGGAGATATGCCCATTTGAAGTCGGGCCTGGAAGCAGATTTTTGATGGCCGGCAATGAACACTAATGGCCAGCAATGCATGTGCCGGCCACTAATGTAAAACCCAGATATTTTCCTCCAACTGTTTGCACAAAGCTCCAGTTGTCCTGTATTGATATTTTCGACCAAAACTCATATTTTTCTATATATAGAGGACCTTCTCTATTGTTTTCAAGGTTGGGAAAATTTTGGGAGTCTCTCTCTCCACAACTCTCTCTGTCTACATTTCTCTCTCTCTCTCTCTCTCTCTCTCTCTCTCTCTCAAACTTTTGTGCATACACGTATAGATGCACTTCAAGTTTTCTTATCAACCCTTAACGAAAGTTGCTTATCCTTGGGCTGAGGTTACTTGGGACCCTCTTTGAGCTCTAGAAGGTGGTCTTGGCTTGATTTATTGCCTCATTTGTGTCTTCCTTTCAAGAGGTATAACACTTCCCTTTTACACTTGTTTTTCCATCTATTTCAACTATTTGTGGGCTGATTTTGAACTGTAAAAAACTCTATTTTTGTGACCTAAAAGTGGTGGTTTAAGACCATTTTCAGTTAGGGGGTGGTTCACCCTTCTTACTTCTTTGCTTGTAAAGCTTTTGTGCCTTTGTTCACCACTTTCTAATCAAGTTTTTTGGGCCCTTTAACCACTGAATTTCCGAAGTTTTTCAGTGGCAAAAAACTCATTTTGAAGTCTAAAATTGGAGGGGTTAGCCTCCCCTCCTTGTGTCTTGTTTGTATGCTTAGTTAGCTTCACATGTTGGCATATTTTTTTAGCTTAACTTAGCTCAAGTCCAGCATATCTTAGCCTCTGAAATAACCTATTTTAGCTTTGCTTTGGGCTGGCTAGTTTGTTTGATTCTTGTTTTGCATGGTTGTAGTGTAACCCCATGTATTAGTTTATTGCTTTAGCTCTTTGTGGCTTAAGTCCAGCATGTTTTAGACTATATTTAGGGCTGTTTTGCCTCTATTTTTGGCTGGTTAAGCCCTTTGATCCTTGCATGGCATGGTTGTAGTGTTAATTCCTTCACTAGCTTAATGTTTTAAGGCTTTAAATATCATTGGTTTGAGTTGGTTGCATGTTTTAGTGCTTTTAGTACTCATTTTCAGCACTTATAATCTATGCAATCTCCCTCATTTCTTCACTTTTTGGTTTTGCTTTGAAAGTGGTTTCAAACCACTTGTTTGCCTAAGTATGAAATGGAGGTGCTACACCTAATGGTTTAATCCCTTGGGGGGTTTATTACCAATAGTGTAATGCCTCTTTCATGCCCAAAGCAACTTGTGGTTTGATCCCTCCTTCCATTAGAGGACACTCACCAATGGACAATTGATCAATGAATGGCTTAGTAATTAAAATGAGTAAACAAAATTAACAAGTAAAAGAAGCAAGATGTAGACGCGCCCCGAGGACTACAGTTTGGACTCAAATGTCACGGTTCTGAATCTAATCCCGCAAAGTGCAATGCGAGACTGATAAATCACCCAAGAGTCCAAATCCGGCAAGTTATTTTGAAAAATTGATTTTTAAGAAAGAAGTGCCAAACATGGACTGCTTTACCAAATACAAAGTCGCCACCTAAATATTTTATTTTGGAAAAATTTAGGAAACCCTGACTCGTGCCGAAGGCCACATGTTCGTCATCACCAAAGTTGCCTCGGCTCAGGAACTTGGGAACGATTGGGGAAGGTCATCTATGAGCACCCCTGCTCACCCGATCAAAGATCGGCCTTTACTAAGCATGATAGCTAGTTTTTGAAAACATATGCATTCTTATTCTGGTTAATTAGCTAGAATTACGATGTGATGCGCACAACACACAAGAATAGACTAGATCGCCTAATTCGAAACAAATCATTGCATATCCGTTTGTTCGGAAATGGTTTGAAGTTTGCTACTCGCGAGTAGGCTAAAACACGGATTTCAATGGATTGTCCCAATTCAAGTAATCCAACCTTCACCCACAGGCATTCAGGTAGTTATATCACATAAGCAATTAGCCTCATGGCAAGCATGCTTTCATGGCAACATTAACACACATGCAAGATGCTAAAGCGTAAACACTCACAGTGTACTCCGAGCCAAAACAAGAAACTAGTTAGTAATCAATGCATGATCCTAGTTCATGTTAAGATGGCTAATGCAATGCATGCGAAATGTGACTAGAATAGGCTCGACTAATCTAAGATGGCATATGAGATGCAACAATTGATACATGTTTTCAACTTGGAATTGAAATACAATGCAGTTAGTATGATGCGCCGAGCCCGATGCATGCAATACTGATGAATGAATGCAAACATGCATAACATAAGGATGCTAATTGAAACGTGCCCTAAAACTAACCATCATAAGTGGCTAAGTAAAAGGAAGAAAGAAATGGAGGTTGGAAGACATGCATCACACACACGCACGCTTATTACAACAATTGGCCCTCTCGACAGAGGGACCGAAAGAATAATACAAATTAACTAATTAACTAACTAACAAGCTAATTAATTATTACACAACACTTAACTAATTAAACAAATTAACCACGCTATGAAAAATAGTAAAGCAGCCTCGGGAAGATGGACAAATGCATGCTCGGTCAGCTTCGCTCGGAAATCCGTTGCCATGCTTCATGTTGCCTCTGTTTGCACTGCTCTGCACCTCTGAAAACTGCACAAGTCTCAAGGATGCTTCTGAACCACTCCCTGAGTGTTGTGGGAGGTCACTGGCCAAAATATAGGACCATCGGCCAAGATAAATAGGTAATCGACCAAAAGTATGGCTCTCGGCCAGATGTTTGTAGCCGACCGGCACTGAAGATGGACGACCGGCCATATCTTCCTACAAAATGCTGTTTTGCTGCAGCAGAGGATAAACAGAGCATGGCAATGCATTTTCAAGACAATGGTGCCGAATGTGCAATTCTATATCAAGTGAAATGCACATAACACATAATGGGCTCCCAAAACTCTATCATGATTGATCAAGAGGCAAAGGATGCATGCATGCAAGCAAGACTAATACAACATGAGCATGTCAAGGACAATGCCATACAAGGCTAATGGTAATAAGCATGCCAAATGCAATGCAACCTAAACAAGCATGCAAACATGCAAGGCATGTGACAACATTCAAGGATAGGCAAGCATGTAACAACATGTGGGGCAATCATGCAACAACATGCAAGGGACAATACATGCAAACATGCAAAGCAACTTAACAAACGGGGCATGCCAAATGCGATATAACTCAAGCATGCAACAACATGCAATAGGCCAAGTATGCAACAACATGCAAGGCAAGCATGCAACAACATGCGCTAATGGTCTTAAACCAAAATGGACAGCTCTCAAGTAGGTCCAAATCGGTGGCCAAAATGATGCGACAAAGGCATGAAATACACATACAAACATGCATGCTAATGGTCCATTACTTTAAGCATTGTAGAGCAACTTTTAAGAACACTTAAAGGAAGACAAACATGGATATTAGGCAAACACATTAAGCCCTGAAATCATGCAAGGGATGATGCCAAATCAACCAAACCATGCAATTAAGGCATGTAATAAAGCCCAAAACTTGAAACTAGCCAAGGGACTCAAACCAAGGCTACATGAAGCAAGCCCCAAAAGGCCAAAGGGACCTAAAACAATCCCAAGGCAGGTCTAAACAAGACCAAAAGTGAGCTCAACACTAGCCAACACAAGCTAGAACACAACGCCAAAACATGAGGCATGCAAGGCTACCAAAGAGGGTGTTACACTACACCTATTAAAACCAAACATGGCATGACTTAAGCCAATAAAATTAGAGTTATGGCATGTTAGAATGAGCCCAAAAACCCACTTAGATGGCATCCCAAAGACCTAAACATGGAAGCATACACAATGATCCATTCAAGAGGCATAAAACACAAACCCTTTAAAGCATTAAAGGAGTGATAAGTGCAAGTGTACAAGCATACTATATGGACTGAAATAACATAACAAGTGATGCCAAATCACTAAAATAAGCCAAGTAATGCATGCTAGGGGATTCAATACACAAAGCTTACAAGCTAGATTGAACCAAAACTATACAAGGCAAGTCATGGATGACCAATATAACTAAAATCAGATCTTAAACATGATAAAAACATGAACAAAATCTTCTTTAAGCTAAGCCAAAACATGCAAGAATGGTAGTCTAAACACAAGATGCATGTTAAGGCAAATAAGGGGATTACAAGGCAAGTACATGGTGCATGCAAGAGACCACTAAACCAACTTGAAACAGAGGCATATTATGGCAAAACAAGGCCTAATACACACTGAAGTAAAGCTAAAACAAGCTAAGCATACAAGGCACCAACATAAGCCATTTATGCAAGCATTCAAGACAACAAGGAGAAGGGATGACCCTCTTCTATTTGAGACCTTAAACCATCATCCCCACCACTGAAATCCCTCTGGATTTTAGTGGTGAGAAGGCCAAAACAAGGTCATCTCAATGCTTAAAAATAAAGCACAAGAACAAGGCCAAACAAGGCCTAAGAGGGGGTAAACAACCCTAAATACAAAAATGACCTTAAACAAAAGTCCTAAGCACTAAAAATTAGAACTTTTATCAGTTATACTCTAAACTTAAAACAATAAGCAAGAAGGGCTAAAAGCTTAAGCAAGAATGTGGTATCTAAAGCAAGGAACTCACCCTTGTAGAACCTCTTCAAGAACAAAGCTCCAGCAAGTTTTCTGAGTTCAAACCAACCCAAGAACATTGAAATCAACCTCCTAGCACCTCAGCAATCAAGGATGGTGTTCTAGTGTGTGTTTGTGTACAATAGTAAGACAATACTACTCTTTTAGACACAAAACAAAGCTAAACAAAGAAGAATAGATACAATACTATATCTATCCTCTCAAGAACAATTTTTTTGAACCCTGGAGGAGGGAGGAGGGGCTCCCTCTTTATAGAAGTTCAAATTCTAAAGCTTCCAAGAGAAGCTAAGCAAAGGGCAAATCCCTCCATACACGTGTATGGAGGGGGTGAATTGTGGATGCCAGCTGCACCAGCTGGCACAAAATATCTGCATAAAGCAGATGAACAGGGTTCGGCCACCAAAAATGGCCGATCGACCAACATAAGTGCCGGCCGACCAAATATAGTGCCGATCGGCCAACACTCTTGGCCAATGGCAAGAAAAAGAGGCCGATGGTATCATGCCCTGGCCGGTGGGTTGAGGGGATGGCAAATAAGCCACCCTCTTCCCTTAGAAGCAAAAACACAAGTGTTTGGTCCACAACCAAGCACAAAACAAACAAGTTGAGAGATCTTGAGGCCATGCGCATAGCTGAGACCTCCGAGAACTCAAAACGAACATAAGCACGGATGATCATCGAGTGTTCAAATGATGACGTCCAAGTCTTGAGGACGGTCAAAAATGGGGTGTCTACACAAGATAAACATTCTTTGTGTTGCATTGCATGTGTTCAAATCGGACGTTAATTTGAACACAAGGCAAATGAGACATTTCATACGCAATAGTGATGGAATGTGCCATTTTCCTAGGTCTTCATTGCCCTTGATCATGCATGATAAGGTGATGGACATTTTGGGTCTTGTTTTTGCATTTATTGAACTTGCACAATTGGTTTCACAAGCCATCACGCAATGAAATTGCTGGATTGGTGGTTATGTAAACCAAATCTTGTCCCTCCTTTGATTTCCCCATGAAAAGGAGAGACAGGGTGTGCAGACACTCCTTGGAAAAACCCCCTTTTTGCTCTATTTGTATTTCTGTTGCGGCATGGTGATCCAATGTATCAGCGGCTGATAGTGCCTCATCCACGGCTGGCAAAGCCTCATTTTTAGCCGGCAGTACCTCCTTTTGGCCAGCAGATGGCCGGCAGCAACCACCCATGGCCGGTAGGCCACTGATGTTAACCTCAGCGAAGAATTGGTAAGGTGGTGTAGAAAGGTTCAGAAGTATGCTCAACCCTGCAAACAGAGCCTCTCAAGAACAAAACGGAGGTCTTTTCGGGGCAAAAAACCGAGCACGACCATCTCTCCTTCCCGAGGCGGAGCAATGGCAGCATAGTTTAATGCCTTGCATGATTTGTTTGCTAGTTAGTTAAGTGTTGTAATAACTAGTAATTAGTTTGCTAGTTATTCATTTGATTTGTAATAATTAGTGTAATTAGCTTAATTAGATTAGCTTGGCTTATATTAGCTTAGCTCTTATTCATTCGGACCCTCCTTCGCGAGGGCATAATGTTGTAATAAATGTGCATGCGTGTGTGTATGTTTTACTACCCCACGTCTTTTCACTTTTATTTAATCTCTTTTGATGGTTAGATTAGGGACATATTTTAATTAGCATATTGCATGCTTCCATCCATTCATCTTGTCTTGCATGCACTGAGGCTCGGCGCATCATTCAAACTGCATCGCAATTTCAATATCTTATTTGAATACGTGTTTAATCGCATGCTGTTCAAATCGATTCGTATGCCATACAAATAGCCGAGCCTATTAAATGCATATTGCATGTGTTGCACTAGGCATCTTGTATAGTTAGGATCATGCATCTTTCTAACTAGTTTCTGTTTTGGCTTGGAGTACTCGGTGAGTTTTACACTTTAGCATACGTCCATAAGTGTGAATGTTGCCATGAGGCTATGTGCTTAAATATTATATTGCATGAATGCCTGTGGATGAAGGCTTGTTGTTTGAATTGGAACAATTCAACGAATGCGCGTCTTTAAGCCCACTTTGTTGAGTGGCAAATCATGTTTCAAGCCCACTATGTTTGGTGGAAAATCCGCATCTTTTAAGCCCACTTGAGGTGGCAAATTCAAACCATTTTCGCAAAAACAAACATGAGTTGAATTTTTCCAAATTGAGCAAACTAGTCTATACTTGCTTGTGCGCTTCACTTGGTAAAGCTAGTTTAATAACCAGAATAAGAACACATAATGTTTATAAAAATCATATCATGATTAATAGAGGCCGATCTTTGATCGGGCGAGTGGGGGTGCTCAACTCATGACCTTTCCCCTTCGTACCTAAGTTCCCGAGCTAAGGCAACTTTGTTGATAACGAACAAGTGGCCTTTGGCACGAGTCAGGGTTTCCTAAATTTTCCAAAAATAAAATATTTAGGTAGCGACTCGGTATCTGGCAAAGCAGTCCAATTTTGGCATTATTTGATTTAAAATCGATTTTCCGAAAAGATTTGTCGGATTTGGACTCTTTCGTGTTTATCAGTTTCACATTGCACTTATGAGACTAGATTCAGAACCGCGGGAGTCCGAATTGTGAGGCCTTTCTTTCAAACCTTCCGAAAGGGGGGAGGGCGGAAAAAGGGTGAGTCCACAGTTTCTGGCGACTCTGCTGGGGACTTAGAGAACTTGACTCGAACTCATGATATGTTGTTTTATCTACACTTATGTGTTTCTTTGCATTTGCATTGGTGTGCCTAAGTCACAGTGTTTGCCATCTGCTATTCCTGAGCGATTTGCCGAATGCTTGCTTGGAAAAGCTTGGCACCACAATGGGAACACAACCCTTGGATCTAGACTATTGCTGTACCGTTTGATCCTCCTTTCACTTCTCGGTGTTAGGTGTGAAAGGTATATTAGGTAGTCTTGCTGAGGTATCCTTTTTGACCAATCAACCTAGTTGCATATCGAAAACCATAGAGACTGTTCCAAACTAGGACAGGTTGCTTACCCGAATGTAGGATTGTGTGAAGCCACTTGTTGTGCACAGTGAAAACACCAGCTCCTGACGAAACTAGGACAAGGTTACCTTATCCCCTCATAGAGGTGTTTTGGCTCTCACTTAACTGGTATGTGCTTTACAGTGAAACTGTACAGGGATGTGCATATCAGTTGCCAAGTTGGTATCTATTTTGGGGCAGAATTCAGTAGCAAACACAATCATTCAGCTGTGATCATATCCGTTCTAGTGAAATTGGGCTGAGATGCTGTCTGTTTTCTCTTTTGCTAAATAGTCCTGGAACCAAAGCTTCAGAAGTCTCCGATATCCCCCGGGTACTCTAGACTTGTATCGATAGACTTTGTCATGTCAGAATTTGTTCAGAGGCAACCAGAGTTTACCTCATTTCCCTCCTGGGTACAAGATGAATGAGAGTTAGGCAGGATTCACCAGTACAGTTCTACAGCAGTCACCCCTTAGTTCACCCAGGTCTAGTCTGGTCTGGGAACAGTTGTCTGCATTCAGTTCAGCATGAGTTCAAACGCCGATTCTAAATGGCACAATGTCCTCCATCCAGTGTGGAAGAATTGATACAACACTTGCAACAGATAGTCGAGGCACTGCAGCAAGATGCAGTCCGTCAGGCTGAAGTCACAACTCGTCAGGCCGAAGTGATAACCCGGCTACAACAACAACAGCCACAGCCACAGCCGGCCGCGGCTTCTACATCTCATGAACCTCCCACGGGTAACCTGACACCTGAAGCCACTGCCCATACTGCTAATGTCCAGGAGACTCGGGGCAATCTGGCAGAGCCAATCCCAGCACAGGCCTCTAAAGCTCTTGTCTATCAAACCAAAGCTCCGTTTGAATTTGAGGTTGACCCAAATGCAGTTAAAGTCAATAAATTGGAGAAGTTATTCAAAAGAGCACAAGGAGTAAACTCCATCCCGGATTTGGAGGACGGGTATACTAAATCTACAGCTTCCTTATCGGAGCGGTTTAAAATGTTGCATATCAACCACTTCGACGGCTCTGGAGACCCAATGGTGCACCTGTGCCTGTTTTCTGATATCTTGAGGCCAATGGGTTTGTTCCCAACCCAGAAGTTGTCTCTCTTCGGCTGAACCATGTCTGGGATAGCCGCAATCTGGTATGCAAAATTGGAGGGACTCTATGAAACAGAACTGGGAAAAGATGGTTGAGGCCTTTATTGCTCAATACTCCTACAACACACAGATTGAGGTCACAACTTGTGATCTCGAAGCCACCCACCAAGAGCTAAAGGAGGGTTTCTCAGAGTTCGTGACGAGATGGAGAGCGAAGGCCTCGATGATGACTATAAGGCCTTCCGAAAAAGATCAGATCAAGATGATTGTTCAGAATCTGCATGGCAAGTTGCTACAGAAGCTGATCGTTCTACCTCTGTTTACCTTTCCAGAGCTTCATGAAATGAGGGTTCAAATCAACGATGCCATCAGACAAGGGATCTTTGTGGAAGATAATGAGCCTTTGAAGAAGAATGTTGTTTGCATTTCCAATGCTACTACTAATGGTAGCATTGCTGCGAAATGCTCAAAAGTAAACACTGTCACCACTCCTCTCAATGGCCAAAAACTAACCACTTCAACTTGGCCCCAAGCCCGAAATTTCCATCCTCTTTACATGAGTCTCTCTCAAGCTTTGAAAATGCTGTGAGAAAAAGGGTACCTAGAACTCCTAGAACCCCGACCCTTTCCAAATCCTCTTCCACCAAGATATGACCCAGCTAAATATTGTGCCTATCACCAACAGCACGGTCATGATACAAACCATTGCATCTGTCTCCGCCATAAGATTTAGGATCTTACTGATTAAGAGATCATGGCTCCACCAAAAGGACCTCAGGCCACCTCTAACCTATTACCTCCATATCTCAATCTAATCCATACACTGCCATCCACCTAGAACCCCAGCATATACATCACCCCGGCCCATTTACCCAAGCCTGAGGTGTTCATTCTAGAAAACATGGACTTGTGTATGATGGATGCACTTGCATCCCAATCATCTCAAACCCATGAATCCACTACTTCTGAGCTGATGAGCATGATTGAAGATCTTCAGAGAACAGTGGCAGATTTAGTCTTTGGGGTTTTGGCTCCATCATAGACCACATCATATGCCAGAAATTTCACGCCAAAAGGCTTTCTAATCTTGGGGTGAGCTACAATTGAAAATGGCCAACCTAAAGCTATCTCAAGTCTGGAATGACATGTCGATAACAACTAAGCTCCACTCTAATATAGCGACCCAATCCCTTGGCAAAGTGGAGGCAAGTGGTAAGAACAAGGTTGGGGCAAGTATTGGTTCCTATGAACATCTTCAGTGGGCTGTTGAGGCTTTGAAAGCTGAAGGACTGAACAAACAGCAAGTTCTCGCAATTGTTGGAAAGACTGTGGATGACACTTTTGCCACTCAGGATGAGAGCATTCTGAATCAAGAGACAAGCCGAGAAAAGGGATGTCGTACCAAAAATGCTCTTTTCAGCTCCAATCCTACACTCGGAAGAGATCATCAAACCCAGTCAGCACCTGCCAACCCCTTTGCCGGTACATCCAACACAACTTCAAAAACCTCAAGCCATCAGGCCCGAGGCCAGAGGGTCTTCACCCCGCTTTATATGACCTTATCCAAAGCTCTCCAAATCCTCATAAGACAAGGCCATCTCAAACCTTTTGAGCCTCGGCCTCTCCCAGATCCCCTTCCAACTAGGTATAATGCTGCCAAGTACTGTGCCTTCTATCAACAAACCGATCATGACACTAACAGTTGTTTTCATCTTCGCCATGAAATACAAGATCTGATTGACAACGAGGTCATCGCCGCACCAAGTACTACAAAGTCTATCGGCACCGGATCAATGAACTAGGGGGATAATATGACTATGTGACCCGGGGATGAACCACCTACTGATGACGCTCATTTTACTCCAGATGTGATGGATGACATGCACTGTTTTGAGCAATTTGCAAATACAGTTTATTGTGCTTTCCGACTTGGGTATTGAGTCAGTTCTGTTGTGTTGTATTGAGTTTGTCTTGTTGTATCAAGTCAGTCCTATTGTGTTAGAGTCGGGTGATTTCGGGGGTATTACCTCGAACATCACTATCTTGTTTTGTGTTTGTCTTTTACACTCTTTCTTTTGCGTATGTTTCTCCCATTGAGCCAGCCAGAAGATCTAAATGAAACAGCAGAGATTTTCACCTACTTTTCTGTGCCTTGAAATCATTGCATTAACCTAAGTTTTTCAAAACTTTTCTAACGTTGTGTTGAAAATAAAGAGGAAGGAATTCCTCAGGATTTTCAAATTTTGATCAACTAAGAGGACGAGAGGGGGCTAAGCCCTTAATGAATGAGATCATGTTTGTTAATATGAGTACTAAGAAGGATCCTGGCTTAATCCAGATTGGTTATGCATTGTCTTCAACGCGAGTGACTAGTCGCTTTCTTAAAAGATTTCAAAAAATGTTTTACGTGGTCCTACGAAGACATGCTTGGGATTTGATCTTGAGCTTGTATAACATTGGATCACTCTCGGCCACGAGACTCGACCTTTGATTCAGGATGTTCAACGATCAATCACAATATGAGGTTTGCATAATCAAGTTGGAAGTAGCCCTTGAACTAAGGGCAAAAAGGTCAGATGTGCTCAAAGATTCAAAATTGGGTCATCTCTCAAACCAATGAAGACTGGCAAGAAAGCCCAGAATCCGAAAAAAGAAAATTTTTGCTAAAGGACAATCGAGTTCCTATCCACAATACTAGGGAGAAAATTTAGACCCAATTGGATGGGCTTCTACATCATTAGTAAACAACAGTCATTCTCCTGGATTCAGATGGCTTAGAGATCCTATGACCAATCAACATGGACAAAGTTAAACATTTCTATCCTTAAGAGGCTTGCTGGGCCAAAAAACATGGAAGGGCAACCTAGGCAAAAGTTAGAGCAAGAAAAAAAAAAGAACAAAAATGAAAAATGGAAAGAAAGAAGAAAAGAAAGGAAAAAAGAAAGAAAAGAAAAGGAAAAGAAATAAAAAGAAAATAAAAACAGAGTTTGCAAGGTTGAAAACCCGAAATGACGGCTTTAGCAAAAGTTAGAGCGTAAAAGGAGAGTGTCAACACCCGAGTGAACCTCAACCCGGAACTACGTACGGCCTGATTCCTATCTTTGGGACACGTAGGCAACTTCATCCAGAAGTTTGGCCCCAATCATTTTCAGCCTGCTTGGCTCATCCATGTTGATTGGCTTATCCTTGTTCAAACTCGGCTGTCTTATCCATGTGCAAATTGGCTCGTCTTCGTTCAAGTTTGGTTGTCCTATTCCATTACAAGATTCAGCTGCAAGACAAATCAGGTTTAGATTTGCGATTGTGCATCTCGAGAGTAGATTCCGTGTTGGTTGAGCAATTGCTGTTTGCAAAAACAGTTTTGAAGATTTTTGGTGAGGTTGACTAGTTTTCTCAAAAATCATTCCATTTTTCCAAAACTGGACCATTTCTTGGACCCAAAAAAGGAAAATTTTCAGTGCTCACAACCTGACTTGCATGATTTCAAATCAGAAAATCGAACAAGTATGTTAATCTAACTCTCATGTTGGTCAAAATTGTTTTAGCACAAGCCAAAAGCAAAAAACGGTCAAAGTGATGAACCAGAAGCACAGTTGAGTCAGGTTTTCTGTCTTTCCCCCATTATCAATGTACTCGCCAGAAAGGGCACAACTGAAGTTAGCAGCAAGGGGCCAACTGCTTTCTCATTCTCCAAACAGTAAGGTTTCAAGCCAAGTACGAAGCACAAACTGGAATGGAGTAGGATATTCCACTCCCTCATCTGGACAGGTCTAATCACATCCGAACTGGCCAAGGGCATTGTCAACTGATGTCAGTTGCAGATCTGCTGCACATCTAGTCGCACCACAACCCCTCTGCGGGAGGCCACTAGTTGTGAGTGAAAGAAAGAGAATCTAGTAGAAAACTAGGGACAAGAGCATGCGACTTCCTGCTTATCCATCAACCACCCAAGGGAGGGATAAAAAAAAATAAGAGAGATTAAATAATAGAGAGATACGTACTCAAAGGAAAAGTGAGAAAAGGGCTTTTCAGAGGAAAAGTGAGGAAAAGGCTTTTTAGTGATGTGAAAAGAGATTGAGTGCCATAGTGATGTGAGAATCACAAATAAGAAAGGGTGGAAAACAATACCTAGAGAAGCTGTGGGCTCCTCATGAACCGAGAGGTCTCTCGCCATTGTAACACATCCAAGTGTTGTGTTTGTTGTTTTTGTTTGTCTTGATTCTTGTTTTGAGTTGTTTCGAGTGTAAATGTTTATGTTTAGGTTATTTTACTTTGTTTTCCTTTGTTGAGTCGTTTTGACTGTGGTCAGTCGTAGGCTCAATACCCAGTTAAGAACTCATTTCTCAATTTCAATTTCAAAATAAATCGTTTTGTGCTCAGAGTGCCTTGCCATTCCTAACAAGATGTACAAAATAGGATTCTTTTTTAAACGGCAGGGTTCAACCCAGGTCATGTGAGAACAATAGAACATGGACCTATCTGAAGCTACATAGGTTCCAGATTGCAAAGCAAAAGAAAAGAGGGAAAATTTGGAGCATCTTAGTGTGTTTCAACTTCAGTAATTTCTGAGATTGCATTCTGGATGTACCTCCCCAGGCCTTGTTAATGCCCCGAAGCATGAGTGTACCTCTACTTCAAGCTCAAGCTCAAGCCTGCTTCAAGCCAGAATGACGATCAGAAGTGCTCTCCCTGAGCACCATTTCCCTGCCAGAGGCATCTCAGCTGTGTTTTGCAACGAGTTCCTAGGAGACCAACTGCGACGGTGGAAACTAGAGTTCGAATGGCGATGCCTAAAACACAAAGGTTTGGAATTTCTGAGACTAAAGTCTGGTTTAAATACCTAGGGGTGTATCCCTAGCTTGATATCTGTATGGCAACCCCATAGATTGAGATAGCATGTATGTGCTTCAATTCTGGATAATAAACCAACCTAGTCTGTCACTCTGTTGGAGAATAGGGAAAGTTGCAAATATGATGAACGACATCCGTCATTTCTACGTGCAGATGCTACCCCATGTCAGCATTTCAGGACCTTTGAACTGAGAGTTGAAGGTAGGAGTTTGAAGAACACAAGGGGGATATCCCTATCAGAGTAGAGCGGTTTATCGCCACTCACCTCATAAGGTGCTTTCTAAAGCACTGCTTTGTCTATTGCATTCCCTAAACATCGTGCACTACATTACTTGTAACATGTATCATATCATCGCACGTATTGCATTTATTTGCATCTTGTGTTACCTTGTATCATTTATCATTTTACGCTAAGCCATGTATAGGATTGTTGTCCCCCGGGGCTATATCAAGATACGTGGAACACGCTCCTGATAGCTTTTCTTTGGACCTCTTCTCACAATTTCGGCGTGGTTAGAGTGTCTCTTTCCTCACACGATTTCAGCATGTTTGAAATTTACCTCAGGATGCATGAAACGCACTCCTGATTGGCTTTTCGTTGGACCTCTTCTCACGATTTCGGCGTGGTTAGAGTGTCCCTTTCCTCACACGATTTCAGCGTGTTTGGAATTTATCTCAGGATGCATGGAACGCGCTCCTAATGGCTTTTCTTTGGACCTCTTCTCACGATTTCGGCTTGGTTAGGGTGTCTCTTTCCTCATACGATTTCAGCGTGTTTGGAATTTATCTCAGGATGCGTGAAACGCGCTCCTGACGGCTTTTCTTTGGACCTCTTCTCATGATTTCGGCGTGGTTAGAGTGTCTTTTTCCTTACACGATTTTAGCATGTTTAGAATTTATCTCAGGATGCGTGGAACGCGCTCCTGATGGTTTTTCTTTGGACCTCTTCTCACGATTTCGGCGTGGTTAGAGTGCCACTTTCCTTACTCCTTACACGATTTCAGCGTGTTTGGAATTTATCTCAGGACACGTGGAACGCGCCCCTGAGTGTTGTTCTTGGGACCTCTTCTCATGATGTCAGCGTGGTTCGAGTGTCCCCTTCCTCACACAATTTTGGCGTGTTCGGGATTTGTTCTTCCTCCTCTCACGATTCCAGCATAGTTGGAGTATGTCACCGTATTCAGCTGCTACATTGTCCATGGCATTCATTGCATCATACCGTCCTTTCCATGTTAAGCTTAGTTTGGCATGTGCCCATACCTTTTCACGTTAAAACATAGATCTGCATGTGTACACGCCTATTCTGCAAGAATTGTGGTCTGAGAGTTTCGACACCTTTTCCGTGTTAGACGTGGTTTGTTTTGTGTCCATACCTTTTTTAGGTAAAATGTGGTTCGGCTTATGCCTTATTCACTGCATCCATTGCATCATATTTTGTCTTGTTGCATTTAGCATTTAGGATCATTACCTTTCCCTAACAGATCATTCCTCACTTATATCATACCATCCAATTACTTGTACTCTTTCTCTTTCTAGGAATAACATAGTTTTTCATGTGCATGCACTTATTCCGCAAGAATTGTGGTTAGAGTGCTCCGGCACCTTTTCTATATAAAACATAGTTTGACTTACATCGCCAATCCTTTATGATATTTGTGTGTTTTGCACTGCTTGTGGTTTGATGATTTTGACACATTGCATATCGTTTGCATGATTTCATTACAATTGTGTATCATTTTGCATTCTACCCCTAAACTACGCTGGTTTGATTCTTTGCAAAGGGATATATAGGCAACCTTCGGGTTCAACCAATTACATTTGCATTTTGTTTGTTTGCCCAAGTCTTACGGCCTTGTCAAAATGGATCATATTTGGGCTTTGACATTCACTCACGTCATTTCATGACTTTGAGCTCTGTCAAAGAGCGGCAACTGCAGACACCCCATTTTTGACCGCCCTTAAAACTTGGGCGCCTTAGGTTGGTTGTTCGAGGATGAAGGCTATGTTGTGCAAAGGTTCGATTTCTTCGGCAAGAGGAGCTTCAAATCCTAACCTTACACACCATTTTGGACCAAAACTATTTTGACCAAAATTATTTTAGACCTTAAAACCCTCTCTTTCAAAATATTTTTGCCAAATATCTCTATGATGTTTCGGGGCTCGCATTTCGTTAAATGTTGCGCTTCTTGGTAAACCGAGGAAGGACAAAGTGGAAATAAATGGAAGAGAGGTGAACTCTTTGAAAAATCCATTTAAACATCTTGTTTAGAGGTTTGGAGTTGAAAAAAATTGGAGGGGAGGGAAGAAACCTAGTTGGGGAAGAAGTTGGGCAAAAACTATTAAGAGAGAACCAGGCAACCTTCACTAAATCAGGTCTATCCTTTCGTACACTTGGACTTAAGTTGTGAGGCCATCACCATTGGAAATTGGACTTCCAGGGCTTCATTTTACACTCAAGAATCTCCTAAAGCCGAGTCCGGATGAGGGAGATACGGCTGGTTGAAGTTAGGCATCCATCCGATTAAGCTAAAACTGAGCAGTCTTCACTAAAATAGGCATATCGCTTAGCACACTTAGAATTTTGATGTGAGGCCACTTCCATTGGAAAGTAGACTTCCGGGGCTTCAATTTAGGTTCAAGAATGACCTGCAAAGGAGTCCAGATGAAGGAGATATGCCCATTTAAAGTCGAGTCTGGAAGCAAAATTTTGATGGCCGGCAATGGACATTGATGGCTGGCAATGCATGTGTCGGCCACTAATGTAAAACCCAGATATTTTCTCCAGCTGTTTGTACAAAGCTCCAGTTGTCCTGTATTGATATTTTCGACCAAAACTCACATTTTTCTATATATAGAGGACCTTCTCTATTTTTTTCAAGGTTGGGAAAATTTTGGGAGTCTCTCTCTCTACATTTCTCTCTCTTTCTTGAAATTTTGTGCATACAAGTATAGATACACTTCAAGTTTGCCTATCAACCCTTAACCTAAGTTGCTTATCCTTGGGCTGAGGTTACTTGGAACCCTTTTTGAGCTCTAGAAGGTGGTCTTGGCTTGATTTATTACCTCATTTGTGTCTTCCCTTCAAGAGGTATAACACTCTCCTTTTACACTTGTTTTGCATACTTGTTTTTCCATCTATTTCAACTATTTTTGGGCTGATTTTGAACTGTAAAAAACTCTATTTTTTGTGACCTAAAAGTGGTGGTTTGAGTCCATTTTCAGTTAGGGGGTGGTTCACTCTTCTTACTTCTTTCCTTGTAAAGTCTTTGTGCCTTTGTTCACCACTTTCAAATCAACTTTTTTGGGCCCTTTAACCACTGAATTTTAGAGGTTTTTCAGTGGTAAAAAACTCATTTTGAAGTCTAAAATTGAAGGGGTTAGCCTCCCCTCCATGTGTCTTGTTTGTATGCTTAGTTACCTTCACATGTTGGCATATATTTTTAGCTTAACTTAGCTCAAGTCCAGCATATCTTAGCCTCTGAAATAACCTATTTTAGCTCTATTTTGGGCTGGTTAGTTTGTTTGAGTCTTGTTTTGCATGGTTGTAGTGTAACCCCATGTATTAGCTTATTGCTTTGGCTCTTTGTGGCTTAAGTCCAGCATGTTTTAGACTATATTTAGGGCTGTTTTGCCTCTATTTTTGGCTGGTTAAGCCATTTGAGCCTTGCATGGCATGGTTGTAGTGTTAATTCCTTCACTAGCTTAATGTTTTAAGGCTTTAACTATCATTGGTTTGAGTTGGTTGCATGTTTTAGTGCTTTTAGTACTTATTTTCAGCACTTATAATCTATGCAATCTCCCTCATTTCTTCACTTTTTGGTTTTGCTTTGAAAGTAGTTTCAAACCACTTGTTTGCCTAAGTGTGAAATGGAGGTGCTACACCTAATGGTTTAATCCCTTAGGGGGTTCATTATCAATAGTGTAATGCATCTTTCATGCCCAAAGCAACTTGTGGTTTGATCCCTCCTTCCATTAGAGGACACTCACCAATGGACAATTGATTAATGAATGGTTTGGTATTAAAATGAGTAAACAAAATTAACAAGTAAAAGAAGCAAAATAAGCATTCTCTGTGTTGCACTGCATGTGTTCAAATCGGACGTTAATTTGAACATAAGGCAAATGGGACATTTCATACTCAATAGTGATGAAATGTGCCATTTTCCTTGGTCTCCATTGCCCTTGATCATGCATGATAAGGTGATGGACATTTTGAGTCTTGTTTTTGCATTTATTGAACTTGCACAATTGGTTTCACGAGCCATCATGCAATGAAATTGCTTGATTTGTGGTTTTGTGAATCAAATCTTGTCCCCCCTTTGATTTCCCCATGAAAATAAGAGACAGGGTATGCAGACAATCCTTGGAAAAACCCTATTTTTGCTTTGTTTGTGCTCTGTTGCAGCATGGTGATCTAATGTATCAGTGGCCGACAGTGCGTCATCCATGGCCGGCACTGCCTCATTTTTGGCCAGCGGTACCACCTTTTGGCCGGCAATAACCATCCATGGCCGGCAGGCCACTGATGTCAACCTCAGCGAAGATTTGGTAAGGTGGAGCAGAAAGGTTTTGAAGTATGCTCAACCCTGCAAACAAAGCCTCTCAAGAGCAAAAGGAAGGTCTTTTCGGGGCAAAAAATCGAGCACGAGCATCTCCTACTTCCCGAGGCGGAGCAGTGGCAGCATAATTTAATGCCTTGCATGATTAGTTTTCTAGTTAGTTAAGTGTTGTAATAATTAGTAATTAGTTTGCTAGTTATTCATTTGATTTGTAATAATTAATCTAATTAGCTTAATTAGATTAGCTTGGCTTGGCTTAGATTAGCTTAGCTGTTAGTCATCCGGACCTTCCTTCGCAAGGGCATAATGTTGTAATAAGTGTGTGCGCGTGTGTGTATGTTTTCCAACCCCACGTCTTTCTCTCTTTTATTTAATCTCTTTTGATGGTTAGATTAGGGACATATTTCAATTAGCTTATCGCATGCTTGCATCCATTCATCTTGTCTTGCATGCACCGAGGCTCAGCGCATCATTCAAACTGCATCGCAATTTCAGTATCTTATTAATACGTGTTTAATCGCATGTTGTTCAAATCAATTCGTATGCCATACTAATAGCCGAGCCTATTAAATGCACATTGCATTTGTTGCGTTAGGCATCTTGTATAGTTATTATCATGCATCTTTCTCACTAGTTTCTATTTTGGCTTGGAGTATTCGGTGAGTTTTACGCTTTAGCATACTTGCATAAGTGCGAATGTTGCCATGATTAGAATGTTTGCCATGAGGCTATGTGCTTAAATGCTAAATTGCATCAATGCTTGTGGATGAAGGCTTGTTTGAATTGGAACAATTTAACGAGCGCGTCTTTAAGCCCACTTTGTTGAGTGGCAAATCATGTTTCAAGCCCACTATGTTTGGTGGCAAATCTGCATCGGCAAATTCAAACCATTTTCGCAAAAACAAACATGAGTTGAATTGTTCCAAATTGAGCAAATTAGTCTATACTTGCTTATGCACATCACATAGTAAAGCTAGCTTAATAACTGGAATAAGAACACATAATGTTTATAAAAATCATATCATGATTAGTAGAGGCCGATTTTTGATCGGGCGAGCGAGGGTGCTCAATTCATGACCTTTCCCCTTCGTACCTAAGTTCCCAAGCCGAGGCAACTTTGGTGATGACGGACACGTGGCCTTTAGCACGAGTCAGGGTTTCCTAAATTTTTCCAAAAATAAAATATTTAGGTGGCGACTCTGTATCTGGCAAAATAGTCCAATTTTGGCATTATTTGATTTAAAATTGATTTTCCAAAAAGATTTGCCGAATATGGACTCTTTGGTGTTTATCAATTTCACATTGCACTTATGAGACAAGATTCAGAACCGCGGGAGTCTGAACTGTGAGGCTTTCATTTCAAACTTTCCGAAAGGGGGCGCGAAAAGAGACGAGTCCACACTTGTTTGGTCCACCTCTTTACAATGTATTGTGAAGGAACCTCTTTCATCTTCAATATGTCTCTAATAACCTTCAAAGAGTGAGAACACAAAATTCCTTCTCTTTCGAACTTTGTACAATTACAACCCAAAGAGCCATCCCTCTCCATCTTCACTTTCCTTGCATGTTTCCTACCAACATCAACAACTGTGTAAGTGGTACTAGCCTCGCCATATTCAATTGCTTCTATGCCCGATTCAATGGATCGAAAGTACTCATTTCGAAATTCCACAAAAATCTTTTTTGTATACACATTACCCATTTGAATTAACATTCTTATTGTTGCTTTTACCTTTGGCAACCTTTGGCACAAAGCATATCCTACTTCTAACTCCTTGTATCACTTCTCATAAAGTACCCTTTCTAAATGCATGAAGAATTCATTTAAATTAAAATAAGAATGAATGTAATCCTTAAAAAAAGTATTAACAGATTTGCTAAGTTGTGTGATACTCATTCCCATAGCCCATGTTTATCTAACATATGGCCAGGCCTATTTTTCCTTCATCGCAAAGGTCAATTTCAATCAATGATTATCATGTGCACCATATTTATCAAGAATTTCAGCCCACTGTAACTTCCATTGATTTTCATCTTCAATGTCAAACAGGAATTTATTTAGTACACTCTTTACCTCCTTATCTTGGAACAGACAATTAACATGTTTTAATGCATTTTGCATCAAATGCCAAGTACACAATCGGTGACTCGTGTCAGGCATAACAATGGGTATGGCTTTAGCCATTACAGCATCTTAATCGATGAAGAAAGTTTTTGGTGCCTTTCTTGACATAGCCTCTAGAAAAGTTTGAAACAACCATACAAACGATTCAGCAGTCTCATCATACAACTAGGCTGCACCAAATATAACTGTTTCCCTATGATGGTTCAATCCCACAAAAAATGCAAAGGGTCTATGTTCTTTGTTTACTTGTAAGTCGTACCAAATATAACAACAACACCAAATTGGGTATAATCCATGATCATTTGTGCATTAGTCCAAAACATATTCGTTATTTGCTCCTCATTATCTAACTGGAAAGCATAAAAAAAGAAGGATTTTGCAAAGATTTTTCTTTAAAGTATTGCAACACATTGCCTACTTCCCCATATGCTAAACTTTGTTGTCTTCTGGTTCTCAAATAATTTTTTTGATCTAATTTTGTAAACCCAAGCTATTGCCTCCCATCAGCTTCCCTACCCATGAGTTCAAAAGACTAGCCTAAATGAAGACCAGATTGTGCTACCAAATTTAACTCAATTGCTTGGGTAGCCGATATCTTTCTTTGTGACGACAACATGTGGGCATACTCGGGTGATACAAGATCATGGTTGTGTTTTTTTCTTTGAAATCAGTCGTAACAAATTTCACAGTACCCTCATCTAATTTAACATAAAGTCGAGCCTCGCAACCAGTCCTAGTTTCAGCTCTAGGGTCTTTTGACAATGGGTCTCGCTTGTTAACCTTCCGAAACCCCTCCTTGTTGCAAACCAAAAGTCTACAAATAAGTTGGTTGGTGAACTTGTTCTTCCTAGAGTAATCCCTTCTTATGCTAAACCCCATTCTTCCTCCATATACATTATAAAAATCATACGCACCTTATTCTGAATCAAATGTCATTCCCTGTTTTGGCTTCCAAGCACAATCATTCTAAAGTTCCATATCCATATCAAAATGAAACTAAAAAGCCATATAACTCAAATATTAGGTACAGATAAGTCATATATCTTATATCTGGTACAAAAACAAAAATGTTATATATGCTACTGAAAAAAAAAATCAAATTAAAACAAAACAAAACAAAACTATTCCATCCTTATTCATGTAAGAGAACCTTAAACACACAGCAGCAGATTGGAGAAGTGGTAAAATACTATTAATTTCCATCCTTATTAATTTCCTTCACCATTGTTTTCGTAGTAGCCAAACAGACCATTAGATATTTGTGAACACCCAGCTTTTCAAAATAAAAAAATAAAAACAACAATTCCAGAGATAGAAAATTCCAAAGACAAACACTTAAAAGACAACAATTCCAGAGACAAAAAATTCCAAAGACAACAAAGAAGTTCTTCACAGTACCAAAATTTTAAACTTAAATCAAAAACTTAAATAATATTTGTAAAGACATTCTTTTTAATTTATCCATTTAAATACATTCTTTTCTTTAATGAGGGCAAAGCAATGGATCCGAATGTATGTAAATTATTATTGTTATTATTTATTTATTTATTTTTGTTTTCAACAGAGGAAATCCATATAGGCCTCAATGAATTGAAGCTTAAACACACACACACAGTAGCAGATTTCCAAAGCATGAAAGAATGTCTTTACATAGCTTCAAGACCCAAAAAAAAAAAAAAAAAAAAAAAAAATTGCAGAGACAAAAAAAACATTCCAGAGACAAAAACTTAAAGACAAATTTCAGTTAAAAAAATGAAGACTAACCTGTGGATGATTGGCATCGGACTGGTTTGCTCACAACGGAACTCTAGTTCACGATGTGAGGGCAGAGAGAATGAGGGCAGAGCAATGGGTTTGGTTTGGGGAGTGGGTTTCTGTAGAGAGGGTCGTTAGTGAGACCGATTTTGGTGAGCTGGAGGAGAAAAGCATGAGGGCTCTTGTTTACGAAGCAGACAGAATCAATCCACCTTGATTGGTTAGGTTTCAAAAGTGTTGGGCAGGTAGACCCTGATAAGTACTATTCACTCAACCCTACGATTTTTGGGTACTTTCGTATTTCTCATGTTGCTTTCATGTAACCCTAATTCTATACTTATAAATAGATCAACGGCGCCTCTTTTAGGTTAAGAGAGAGTTGTATTTTTCTAATCATAGTGACAAACCGCAACAGTCGTGGACGTAGCCCTATTCTGGGGTGAACCACGTAAATCCTTGTGTTCTTGTGTGTGTAATTTGTTTGATTCATTTTTATTCTTTGTTTGTTATTTCATGTCTCACCGATCTTGGTTAGGAATGGTAAAATTCCTAACAACTAGTATCAAAGCATTGGTTTGAGTGGGAGCGATGGCTGCATACGAAAAGGTTAGAATTGATAAATTCAATGGCACAGATTTTGGCTTTTGGAAGATGCAGGTTGAAGACTATATGTATCAGAAAAAACTGTATGAGCCCTGTTCAGGGAAGAAACCAGAAAAGATGAAGGATGATGAGTGGACTTTTCTTGATTGCCAAGCGCTAGGTGTTATTTGGCTAACATTGTCTCATAATGTTGCATTTAACATAGCGAAGGAGAAGACTACAGCGGGTCTCATGGCAGTACTCTCTACCTCAAATAAAGTTTGTTTGATGCGTAGATTGTTTAATCTGATGATGACAGAAGGTGCTTTGGTGGTTGAGTATCTGAACGAATTCAATATTGTGGTAACACAATTGAGTTATGTATTTATCAAATTTGATGATGAGGTTAGGGCTTTGATTCTTCTATCTAGTTTGCCAGAAAGTTGGAATGGTACTGTAACGGTAGTAAGTAATTCTTCAGGAAAAGAAAAGTTAAATTACAATGATATTCGAGATTTAATTCTGAGTAAAGAAATTGGCAGGAGGGAATTAGAGGAAACATCAGGTTATGCCCTAAATACAGAAGCCAAAGGAAGATTAGTAGGAAAAAACCCGAACTGCAACAGATCAAAATCCAAAAACAAAAGCAAGTCAAGAACTAGAGAGAGACGGAGTTGCTGGAACTGTGGAAAGAAGGGACATCTAAAAGGAGATTGTTCGACATTGAATAAGAATAAAGGTGATCAAAATCAGAAGTCTGCCAATGCTGCAACGGAGGAGATTTATGATGCTTTCATCTTGCGTATTGATAGCCCTCTTGAATCTTGGATTTTAGATTCTGGGACATCATTCCATTCTACTTCATACAGGAAAATCATAGACAATTACATTGGTGGTGATTTCGGGAAGGTTTATTTTGGCTGATGATGAACTTTTGAAGATTGTGGGTAAAGAGGATGTAACAATCAAGTTGCCAAACTGATCTGTTTGGAAGATACAAAATGTCAGACATGTGCCTAGTTTGAAAAGAAACTTGATTTTTGTTGGACAACTTGATGATGAAGGTCATGTTGTAACCTTCATGGGTGGTTTGTGGAAAATCACCAAATGAGCCATGGTTATTACTCGTGGTCAAAAAGAATGAACCCTTTACATGACTACAAACAATAGGGATGCAGTAGTAGTTGCTGGTGAGAAAGAAGACTCAAATCTATGGCACTAAAGGCTTGGGCATATGAGTCAAAAAGGGATGAAGGTACTTACATCTAAGGGGAAATTGTCAGATTTGAAATTGGTGGACATTTACTTTTGTGAGGATTTTGAAATTGGTGGACATTGACTTTTGTGAGGATTGCATATTCGACAAACAAAAGAGGGTCAGTTTTTCAAAGGATAGCAGGAAACCGAAGTCAGAAAAGTTGGAGTTGGTTCATACAGATGTGTAGGGACCCGAACCTCTTTCATCTCTTGGAGGAACATCATACTATGTTACCTTTATCGACGACTCAACGAGAAAAGTATGAATTTATTTTCTGAAACATAAATCTGAAGTTTATACTACTTTTAAGAAGTCGAAAGCCTTGGTGGAGACGGAAACAGGTCTGAAAATTAAGTGCTTGAGATCAGATAATGGAGGGGAATATTAGGAGAATGAGTTCAAGAAATATTGTGCAGAAAGTGGAATTAGAATGGAGAAGACTGTTCGAAAGACACCTCAACAGAATGGCGTTGCAAAACGCATGAATAGAACTTTGAATGAACGTGCTAGAAGTATGAGGATACAGGCCGGATTACCAAAAATGTTTTGGGTAGATGCAGTTAACATTGCAGCATATCTGATTAACCATGGTCCATTTGTTCCATTGGATGGAGAGCTACCAAAAGAAGCTTGGAGCAGTAAAGAGGTAAATCTTTCTTTGTTGAAGGTATTTGGTTGTGTTTCATATGTGCATATAGATTCTGCTGATAGAAGTAAACTTGATCCAAAATCTGTTAAATATACTTTTATTGTGTATGACATTGACCAATTTGGTTATCGGTTTTCGGATGATAAAAATCGAAAAATAATCAGAAATAGAGATGTCATATTTAATGAGAAAGTAATGTATAAGGATAGGGATAAGTCTGCATCTGAATTTGACTTTGTTACTTGTCATGAGCATGTTGAGTTAGAGGAGATTAGTGAGAATGATTTGAATAGTAGGATTCGGAATAATCCTGAAAATCTTATTCCACAAACTGAGCCATATACTCCTACTCCTAAGTTGAGATGATCAGAAAGAGAGTCTAAACCTACACAGAGTTGGTCTCCATCGTTACATTATTTGTTGTTGTCTGATGGGGGTGAACCCGAAACCCAAACCCATCCTTATAGGTTTAGCATCGTAACTGGCCAGTAATCCTTGGATTACCGAAGGCCTCTTAACAGTATAACATATAATTAGGGATTGCAGAAGCAATATATAAACATACATAGTCTATTGTGCTGTGCAGACATATATAAGACAAAATTTTCAAAACAAACTTATATATATACATGTGACGTCATAAATACAATAATATTACGTCACCCATTTACACAAATAAAGTCAAAAGAGAACTTAGCCCAAGTACAGATAAACAAAACAAAACCAAATAAAGCCTTGACATGGACCTCTCAAAGGAACCTCCTCAGGAGGCGCGATGGTTGGCTGACAAAAGAGAATCTTAGGCTGTCAACTCTGGGCTTGGTTACGTGCCTGATCACCTACATGCATAATATAAAATAGTGAGCAGGAGCCCAATGAATAATAACAGAGTAAAGGGTTTAAATGAACTATGTCCCTAACAGATTCAGAAATCAGAATTCAAATGAAAAACAGATGTATATTCATATTCTTGTTCAAACTTCATACGAAAATTTGAATTCATGTTTAATCATACATGATACATCCATTAGCGTTATCTTGCTTGTTAGTTCCATAAGGAACCTCCAGTACTGGGAACTTGTAATATACTTGAGCCACGGTATTGTTACCCCCGGGTAAGGGCTATGAGACTACGGTACTATTACCTACGGGCAAGGGCCTTGCTTAAAAAGGTAGGGTATTGTTACCCCCGGGTAAGGGCCATGTACTTGTAGACCACGATATTATTACCCCCAGGTAAGGGCCTTGTGCTAAGGATGCCACGAATACATTTCAGAAAGTTGGAAAATCATTCATTCATACAAAACATCGCATTTCAGAAAACTGATCATTTCATAGCATCAAAAAATAGTTAAAGTTAAACATAACTTTATAGGGTTGTTATTCATAGATGACTGCACTTAAAGAACAGACAAATCAGATAACTTGTGACGCGTGACCTATATACATATAGCAAAAACACATAATGAAACACACACTCGGTTGATACTTAACTTCTTTTATTTCATTCTTAGTGTGTTTCTAAGTCTTAGCCTCTTATTAAGTCTTAAATGAATGCCTAGGATGCAATGTGAATGTCAAAATGCACTTTGGGACTCTTAACCAAACTTGCTGAAAATAGGGGCCACGTTCAAGTGCAACTTACCTCGTTCGAGCGGACATGCAAACATGTAAGGGTCTACTCAAGCACAGATTCCTTCGCTCAAGCGGTCTGCAAACTTTAAAAAAGTACTAGTTGTGTGATTTTCACGCTCGACTGTGGCTCGAGTGAGAGACTTAGGTCCTCGCTGGAGCGCAACCCTTATCGCTCGAGTGCAGGATCTGTCGCTCAAGCGGAGAGGGTGAATTCTGGGATTTCCAGATTCACGTCCAAGCTGTAAAACTCAAATTCGAAGTCTCAAAAATTAAAATACATTTCTTAAAATATTAAAAAAATCAGTGAAAACAAAAAAATACAGAAAACGAAAAAGAAAAATTTTCTGAAAAGTGAATTCTAAAAATAGAAACCAAACAGGGTGATTAGGTTTCACAATTTTAATTAACAAAGATTAAGTATGAACAACCCTCTTTCTAAACCCTAATCCCTTTATCTCTTTCTCCGCTCTATAGAAAGAGGATGGTGCTTCTAGCCATCTTCATCCCTTTATTTCTTTTCTCTCTCTCTCTCTCTCTCTCTCTCTCTCTCTCTCTCTCTCTCTCTCTCAATGCTAGCCACTATTATTCCTCTTGTCTCCATCATTGGCTTGCTATCGAGGAAATTTTCAGATTTAAACTCAGATCTAATTATTCACCTAGATCCGATACTGTTAAACGCGCTTTTATACGTGTAGACACCCCATTTTTGACCGTCCTCAAGACTTGGACGTCAACGTTTGAACAATCGATGATCACCCGTGCTCGTGTTCGTTTTGATTTCTCGGAGGTCTCGACTACGTGCCTTGCCTCAAGATCTCTCAACTTATCTGTTTTGTGCTTGGTCATGGACCAAACACTTGTGTTTTTGCTTCTAAGGGAAGAAGGTGACTTGTTTGCCATCCCCTCAACCCACCGGCCATGGCATGAGACCATCGCCCCTTTTTCTTGCCACCGGCCAATAGTTTTGGCCAGTCGGCACTATATTTGGTCGGTCGGCACTTGTGTTGGCCGATTGGCCATTTTTGGTGGCCGAACCCTGTTCATCTGCTTTATGCAGATATTTTATGCCAACTGGTGTAGCTGGCATCCACAATTAACCCCCTCCATACACATGTATGGAGGGATTTGCTCTTTGCTTGGTTTCTCTTGGAATTTGAGCCTCTATAAAGAGGGAGCCCCTCCTCCCTCCTTCAAGGTTCAGAAAATTTGTTCTTGAGAGAATAGATATAAGATTGTATCTATACTTCCTTGTTTAGTCTTGTTTTGTGCTCAAAATAGTAGTATTGTCTTACTATTGTACACAAACACACACTAGAACACCATACTTGGTTGCTGAGGTGCTAGGAGGTTGATTTCAGTGTTCTTGGGTTGGTTTGGACTCAGAAAACTTGTTGGAGCCTTGTTCTTGAAGAGGTTCTACAAGGGTGAGAAACTACTCTCTTTATTTCCCATTTTTGCACAAGCTTTTAGTCTATCTTGCTTGCTGTTGTGAGCTTAACTTATAATTGATAAAAGTTCTGATTTTGCATACTCTTGATCTTTGTTTAAGATCACTTCTGTGTTTGGGGTTGTTTACCCCCTCTTAGGCCTTGTTTGGCCTCATTTTTGTGCCTTTTTTTGTGAGCTTCGGGACCACCTTGTATTGGCCTTCTCACCACTGAAATCCAGAGAGATTTTAGTGGTGGGGATGTTATTTTGAGGTCCTAAGAAGGAGAGGGTCATCCCCTCTCCTTGTTGTCTTCAATGTTTGCATAAATGGGTTATGTTTGTGGCTTGTATGCCTAGCTTGTTTTAGCTCCATTTCAGTATATATTAGGCTTTTTTTTTTTTGCCATGATATAGCACTGTTTTGACTTGGTTTAGACATACCATGCATGCTTTGTATGCTTCTCTTGTAATCCCATAATTTGCCTTAACATGCACCATGTTGTAACATGTACCATGTTGTAACATGTCTTTTTAGCATGATTTTGGCTTAACTTCATGAAGCTTCTAGCTTTGTTTTAACATGCTAAAGCTCTGATTTTGGTTGTTTTGGTCGTCCATGACTTGCTTTGTATAGCCACCATGTAATCTAGCTTGTCGGCTTTGAGTATTGGATCCTTTGACATGCTCTACTTGGGCCATTTCAGTGATTTGGAATCGTTTGTCATGTCATTTCAGGCCATATTTCATGCTTGTATACTTGCATTTGTCATCCTTTCAATGTCTTGAAGAGTTGGTGTCTTATGCTCCATGATCGGGTCATTGTGCATGCCCCTATGCTTAGGTCATTTAGATGCCATCTAAGTGGGTTTTTGAGTTTGTTTTAACATGCCATAAATCTGATTTTGGTTGTTTAAATCATACCATGTTTGGTTGTATTAGGTGTAGTGTAGCACCTCTTTTGTGACCCTGCATGCCTCATGTTTTGCCCCTTTGTTCTAGCTTGTGTTGGCTAGTGTTGAGCTCACTTTTGGTCTTGTTTGGACTTGCCTTGGGACTGTTTTGAGTCCCCTTGGCCCTTTGCGGTTTGCTTCATGTAGCCTTGGTTCAAGTCCCTTGGCTAGTTTCAAATTTTAGGCTTTATTGCATGCCTTAATTGCATGGTTTGGTTGATTTGGCATCATCCCTTGCATGATTTTAGGACTTAATGTGTTTGCCTAACATCCATGTTTGTCTCCCTTTAAGTGTTCTTAAAAGTTGCTCTACAATGCTTAAAGTAGTGGACCATTAGCATGCATGTTTGTATGTGTATTCCATGCCTTTGTTGCATCATTTTGGCCACTGATTTGGACCTATGTGAGAGATGTCCACTTTGGTTTAAGACCATCCCCGCATGTTGTTGCATGCTTGCCTTGCATGTTGTTGCATGCTTGTTGCATATTTGGTAAATTGCATGTTGTAACATGATAGTTCAATTGTGTCTTGTTGCATACTTAGTCCATAACATGCTGTTACATGTTTCCCTCATATGTTATTATATGCTTGAATGTTGTTACATGCCTTGCATATTCGCATATTTAAGTCGCATTTTGCATGCTTGTTAGCTTGCATTTTGTCTTGTGCTTGATATGTTGTTACATATTCTCACGTGTTCGAATGCATGTTAAGTAACATTGCATTTGCTTGTTTGCATGCTCATGTTGCATGTTTGTTTGCATATTCATGTTGCATTAGTTTGCTTGCATGCCTAGGTTGCATAGCATTAAGCATGCATCCCTTGCCCCTTGATAAACCATGATAGAGGTTGGGGGTCCTTCATGTATTTTGTGTGCATTTCATTTGACATTAAAATGCACATTTGGCACCTTGGGCCATCATGCATTGAAATGCGTGATTGATGGCCCGTGATTGATGGCCCGAGGGTCGAGAACCATACTCCTTTGAGTCTTAAACATGATAAGGAGGGTGGTGGTGCAAATATTTCCTTGAAAATGCATTGCCATGCTCTGTCTATCCTCTGCTGCAGCAAAACAGGATTCTGCAGGAAGATATGGTCGGTCGGCCACCCTCAGAGCCAACCGGCTATGCATTGTTAGCCGATGGCCCCCACTTTTGGTCGATGACTAGTTCCCCTTGGCCGGTGGCCTTGAATTCTGGCCGGTGATATCCCACAGTGCTCAGAAGGTGGTTCAAAAGCATCTTTAGGACTTGCAAAGTTTTCAGAGGTGCAGAGTAGTGTAAACAGAGGCAACATGACATGGCGATGGATTTCCGAGCGATGCCGAGCATGCATGCATTTGTCCCTCTTCCCGAGCCTGCTTTGCTACTTTCAATAGCTTAATTAATCTGTTTAATTAGTTAAGTGTTGTGTAATAATTAATTAGCATGTCAGTTAGTTAATTATGTAACTTGTATTATTCTTTCGGTCCCTCCGTCAAGAGGGCACAATTATGTAATAAGCGTGCGTGTGTGTGATGCATGTCTTCCAACCCCACTTCTTTCTCCATTTTAGTTAGCCGCTTACGATGGTTAGTTCTAGGGCACGTTTCAATTAGCATTCTTATGCCATGCATGTTTGCATCATTCATCTGTATTGCATGCACTGGGCTCGGCGCATCATACTAACTGCATTGTATTTCAATTCTAAGTTGAATACATGCATTGAATTGTCGTATCTCATATGCCACTTTAGATTAGCCGAGCCTATTCTAATTGCATTTTGCCTGCGATGCATTAGCCATTTTAACATGGACTTGGATCATACATTTGATTACTAACATGTTCCTTGTTTTGGCTCGGAGTACACTGTGAGTGTTTATGCTTTAGCATCTTGCATGTTTGTGAATATTAACATGACAGCATGCTTGCCATGAGGCTAATTGCTTATGTGATATAACTGTCTGAATGCCTGTGGGTGAAGGTTGGATTGCTTGAATTGGAATAATTCGTCGAAATCCATGTTTTAGCCTACTTGCGAGTAGCAAGCTTCAAACCGTCTTTAAACAAACGGATATGCGATGCTTTGTTCCAAATTAGGCGATCTAGTCTATACGTATGTGTTGTGCGCATCACATAGTAATTCTAGCTAATTAACCAGAATAAGAACACATATGTTTTCAAAACAAAATATCATGCTTAGTACAGGCCGATCTTCGGATCGGGCGAGCGGGGGTGCTCATAGATGACCTTCCCCAATCGTACCCAAGTTCCCGAGCCGAAGCAACATTGGTGATGACGGACACATGGCCTTAGGCAACGAGTCAGGGTTTCCTAAATTCTCCTAAAATAAGTATTTAGGTGGCGACTCTGTATCTGGCAAAGCAGTCCATGTTTGGCATTTCTTTACAAAAATCAGTTTTCCAAAAATGATTTCCCGGATTTCAACTCTTTGGTGATTTATCAATCTCACATCGCACATTGTGAGATCAGATTAAGAACCGTGACAATTTGAGTCCGAACTGTAGCATGAGGCCTTCGGGGCGCGTCTATAGTTTTTGGCTGGGGAGTTGGAGAGCTTGACTCGAACTCATGATATCTTGTTTTGATTACACTTACATGTTTCTTTGCATTGTATGTGCATTGGTGCGCCTAGGACACCGTGTTTGCCGTATGCCATTCCTGAACGGTTTGCCGGAGACTCGCTTTGAGAAGTGCGCCATAAGGTGGACCAATTACAGGCTCTGCCATGACGGGAACACAAACCCCGGTTTTTACCAGGGCACCCTTTTTGACCATTCGACCTAGTGCATATCGAAAACTGTAGTGACCATTCCAAATTAGGATAGGTTGCTTACCCAATGGTAGGTTGTTTGAAACCGTTGTGTGCATAGTGAAACCCTAGCACCTGACAAAATAGGACAGGGAAACCCTACCCCAACATAGGGTTGTTTTTGGCTCTTACTTGCTTGTTCTGTGCTTTTTGAGTTGACCTCTACAGGAATGCACATATCAGTTTGCAAGTCTGGGTATCAGGCCTGAGGGCATCAGTGTTTTGAGAATCAGTTATATCTGCGGGTATCAGATTCAATTTTCGGATAGTAATTTGGGAACAGTGATCAGTGGCTGAATACAGTTATTCAGCCATGCTTGTGTTTGTTCTGGTGAATTTGGGCTGAAATGCTGCCTGTTTTCTCTTTCAGGGGGGGAGTTTCAGAGATTTAGTTCAGAATAGCCAGTGTTTTCCTTTGCCGAAGCAAGGCAGACATTTGATCCGTCAGTCACCGGTCACATGACCTCCGTTCAGTTCAGCGGATTTATGATGGCACAAAATTCAGAGGAAATTGTGGCAGCCGCGTTAAACCAAGGAATCATCTTGCAGGGTGAGGCCGACGTTGAGGTGACACACCCACCCAGATCATCCGCCGCGCGCCCGATCTGGGAACCCCAGTTGTTTCAAACTCGTGAACCCACTACCTTTGAGCTAATGGGAATGATTGGCGACCTCCAGAGATCTGTGGCTGATCTAGTCTACGGAATGTCGGCCCCGCCACCAACTGCATCGTATGCCGGGAACTTCATGCTGCAAGAGCCCCCGCTACTGGGGCGAATTGTAATTGAGCTCAGCCAGCCTGAACCTGTCTCAAGCTCCGGCAATGATATGTCGGTGACAATGGGGCTTCTCACTGAAGTAGCAACCCAAACCGTCCACCAAGCTGAGGCTGTGGAAAGAACAAGATGAAGGTGGACGCAGATCTCTATGAACAACTCCAGCAAGCTGTTGAGGCTCTAAAAGCCGGGGGGCTGAATAAGCAACAAGTACTCGCAGTCGTGGCTAAGACTGCAGATGACATTTTCCCTGCTCAGACTGAGAGCAATTCAAGCCAAAGGGAAAATCGAGATAGGGACCGTTGTGCCAGAACAATTCCTTTCACTCCTAACCCTGCACCTGGAAAAGAACAGAGAGCCAAGGCAGCAGCTGCTGATCCTTTTGCTAGTGCGTCCAGCAAAGGTCCACAGGCTTCGAAGTATCTGCCCCGAGGGCGCAGGGTCTTTCACGCCCTCTACATGCCTTTGACCGAGGCTCTTCGAATCCTCACTGAAAAGGGTCATCTCAAACCTCTTGAGCCTTGACCTCTCCCGAGCAATCTCCCTTTCTCACATGATGCTACTCAGTACTGTGCGTACCATCAGCAAGCTAGGCACACCACCGACAATTACTTTCGTCTTCGCCACGAAGTGCAAGACTTAATCGATAATGAGGTCATCCTCCCACCTAGCTCAGCAAAGTTTGTCACCACTGAGTTCGTGGACTTCAAAGATAATACAAGTATGTGATTAGGGGTTGGCCCACCTGCGGGCGGCACTCGGTTTATTTCAGATGTGGCGTTTGGCACGCACTATTTTGAGCATTTGCGAATGCTATTTTTTGTATTTTCTGACTTGGGTGTTGAGTCAGTTTTGTGGTTTTGTTTCGAGTCTGTCTCGTTGTTTTGAGTCAGTCTTTCGATTAAGGTCTGTCTTGTTATATCGAGTCAGTCATGTTTTGTTAGAGTCAGGTGATTTCGAGGGTGTTACCTCGGATATCACTTGCTTGTTTTGGTTTTTGTCTTTTACACTCTTTTGAGTCTGTTTCTGCCGTACAGCCAGTTACACCAGAAGATTTGAATGAAACAGCAATGGTTTTCATGCTTTTGTGTTTGTTTCTGCCTTGAATCAGTTGTGCCAGAAGATTAGAAAGAAACGACAGTACATTTCACCTGCCCTTCTGTGCCTTGAAGTCATTGTTTTGACCTAAGTTTTTCAAAACCTTTCGAATAATGTGTTGAAAACGAAGAGGAAGGAATTCCTTAGGTTTTGCAAAATTTGATCAATTGAGAGAAAGAGAGGCGTTCTAAGCCCTTAATGAAAGAGATCATGTTTGTTAATGTGAGTACTGAGAAGGATCCTGGCTTGATCCAGATTGGTTCTACACTGTCTTCAGTGCAAGCGATTAGTTGCTTTCTTAAAAGATTTCAAAAAATGTTTTGCGCGGTCCTGCGAAGACCTGTGTGGAATCTTTCTTGAGATTGTGCAGCTTAGGATCGCTCTCGTCCTCGAGACTCGACCCCTTGCTTTCAAACTTTGAACTTGCATTCAGAATGTTCAACGGTCAACAACAATGTGAGGCTTGTATGGCCAGATCAGAAGCACCCCTCGAAACTAGGGGCAAAAGATGTCAGATAATGCACTCGAAAAGTCAAAGACGAAGATCGGCAAGAATGCCAAATCCCAAAAGGGAAGAAAGAAGAAAGTTTTGTTGAAGAACAACCGAGTTCCTATCCACAACACTAGGGGCAAATTCAGCCCCCATTGGATGGACTCCGACATCATCAGCAAACAACAGCCACTCTCCTGGATTCAGATGGCTTCGAGATCTCAAAACCATTTGACATGGACAATGCTACACTTTTACCCTTGAGAGGCTCGCTAGGTCGAAAACCCAAAAAGGCGACCCAGGCAAAAGTTAGAGCAAGAAAAGAAGAAATGAAAAGAACAAAAAAAAAAAGAAGAAAAGAAAAAAATGTGAAAAAAAAACAACAAAAAAAGAAAAGAAATCAAAAGAAAAGAAAAACAAAGCTCGCAAGGTTGAAAACTCGGAAGGGCGGCCTTGGCAAAAGTTAGAGTGCAAAAGGAGAGGTTAATACCCGAGTGTACCTTAAGCCGAACTACGTAAGGCTCGTGATTACCATGTTTGGGATACGTAGGCAACTTCATTCAGAAGTCCAACCATAAACACTTCCAAATCAATTGTATCCATGTAATGGTTCTGATCATCTTTGTCATTTCTGTATCCGAGAGTTTGGTTGTGATCATCGCTATGAGAACTGGTTACAGTGTGCTGCGGTGCATTTCAAACAAGGGGCAACTTTCCATTGCCATACAATGCGCTGTGGTGCCATTCAAACAAGGGGCAACTTTCCGTTGCCATGCAGTGTCCTTCAGATAAGGGGCAGTTTTCCATTGTTATGAATCCGAGGTTGTGCATCTTAAGAGTAAGTTTCGTGCTCGTTGAGCAGTGGATGTTTGCAAAAATAGTTTTTGAGAATTTTTACTGAGGTTGACTAATTTCTCTCAAAAATTATTTTCCAAAACTGGACCATTTTCTTGGACTCGAAAAAAGGAAAATTTTCAGTGCTCATAGCCTGACTTGCATGATTTTGAATCAGAAAAGTTGAACAAGCATGTTAATCAAACTCTCATGTTGGTCAAAATTGTTTTAGTAGAAAACCAAAACAAAAAAAAATGGTCAAAATGATGAACTAGGGGCACAGTTGAGTCAGGTGTTCTGTCTTTTCCCTATTGTCAACATACTTGCCAGAAAAGGGCACTCTACTTGCCAGAAAAGGCACTCTATTTGCCAAAAAGGGCACGACTAAAGTTAACAACAAAGGGCTGAAAGCTCTCTCATCCTCCAAGCAGCGAGGTATCAAGCCAAGTACGAAGCACGAATTGGAATGGATCAAGATACTCCACTCCCTTATCTGTGGCACTGACTAGACGTCACTGGAAAAAAATAGCCGCGAGCTGTTGGGCATGAACCCACAATCTCCCATTTATCCATCAACCACCCAGGGGAGGGATAAAAAAGAAGATAGATTAAAGAACAGAGAGGTGTACGTTGAGAGAAAAAGTAAGAAAAGGGCTTTTTTGGAAAAATAGAGATTGAGTGCTAGAGCGATGTGAGAATCACAAATGAGAAAGGGTGGGAAACAATACCCGAAGAAACTGGCTCCTTGCGAACTGAGAGGTCTCTCGCCTTTGTAACGCGTCTGAGTGTCGTGTTGGCTTTGTTGTTTGTCTCGATTCTTGTTTAGAGTCATTTCGAGTGTTACTAGATATGTTCAGGTTGTTTTACCTTTGTTTTCTTTTATTGAGTTGTGGTACGCTGTGTTCAGTCGTAGGCTCAATACCTAGTTGAAAACTAATTCATTTTACAATTGCAAAAATGAATCGTTTTGTGCTTAGAGTGCTGTGCCATTCTCCATATTTGTGCAAAACAAGGATTCATTCTTTCATGAAACCGCAGGGTTTAACCCAGGTCATGTGAGAACGAGAGAACCAGGACCTATCTGAAGCTATAGGTTCCAGATTGCGATGCAAAAGAAAAAAGAAGAATCCGGAGCATCTGAGCTTGTTTCGACTTTTGCAAATTCCGACTTTGCATCCCGTGCGTTCAAACTGAATAGAATGCTGTGTTATGGGCTGTGTGTTCAGAATCAGCAGTGTCCTGCATGAGCTGTGTGCCGAATGAATAGAATGCTGTGTTATGGGCTGTGTGTTCAGAATCAGCAGTGTCCTACATGAGCTGTGTGCCAAATGAATAGAATGCTGTGTTAAGGGCTGTAAGTTCAGAATGAGCAGTGTTTGGAATGGGCTGTGTGTTCAGAATCAGCAGCGTCCTGCATGAGCCGTATATTCAAAATAAACAGAGTACTGTGTTATGAGCTGTATGTTCAGAATGAGCAGTCTATGCGTTGAACATGTTGGGAACTTGTAATTGGTTCCACTTCCAGCGCCTTCCGGTGTTGATTTGGCGAAGTCACACCTGTGTTACTTCAATTTGCTTATCAAGTTGTTACTCATTTTCCTATCAAGTTGTTGCTCATTCGCTTATCGAGTTGTTGCTCATTTTTCTATCGAGTTGTTGCTCATTCGTTTATTGAGTTGTTGCTCATTCGTTTACCAAGTTGTTACAATTTTGCTTATCGAGTTGTTCCTATTTACTTATCGAGTTGTAAACTTGTCAAGGTCTTATTGTTGCTTATTGAGTTAATTTGTTTTCTTTGTTATGTTGGCTCGCTACCTGACCTGGTAGCACATGCAAGTTCAATTTCCATTCGATTACATTGTTATGTAATGCGATGCGATGCAATGCGATGCATAAAATGTACGAACGCAACACTTTTTTAGCAAAAAGCTTGTTTCATTCCATCATCTTTTCAAAAGTACATAGTTTTGAGAAAGTAAAATATGCCTGAATCAGTACAGTGTGCCTAAAGAAAAGTAAGGCAAAAAAGGAAGAGAAAAGCAACAAAATGTCTTAACAAAGCAAAAAAGGAAAAAAGCAGCAGAAAGTCTGGATCAATATCAGTCGTCTCAAGTGCGGGAGTCGGTCCTGGTCCTCTTCCTGGACGAGGGTCCAGGATCACCACCACCATCTCCAAAGTCAGAGTCTGAGCTATCTCCAGCCTCACCATGGGATGATGCCACCTCCTCATCTGACTCATCGTCATCTGGAGTGGGCTCTCGTGAACTGCTCTCAGCACAGGTGCGCCTATGTCTGCCCCGGCTATGGATGGTCATCCTCCGCCTGACTCCCCCTTCTCCTCAAGCAGGAACAGATGGTCCAGCTGGAGCATCTCCCGCGGTCGGAACCTGGAATGGGGCCTGAAAAGGACAAATGGCAAATGCATCAGTTACAGAACGCAAAGCAGAGTATCAGTACAAAATGCCGTGTTTGAGTACAGTGTATGAATGCTGTGAATAGTACATCAGTACAAAATGCAATGTGTGAGTACAGTGTACAAAAGCCGTGAGCAATGCTGTGAACAGTATGTGGATTACAGTGTATTCGTACCGTGGTGGCTGTATGTCAAGTGCCGTGTCAATAGTGTGATGCATCAGATTATGTATGAAACAGACTAGGCAGAGTTTGAAACTGCAGTTGAAAGAACTTACCAGGATATTGTAGATGGTCAACAAATCGATGCACCGCTGCAACATCCCTACCGCTGAGGCTGTCAACTCCAGGGACTGGCAAGTGTACTTGACGGAAGCCTGCAAAAGTGTTGAAGTCATTAGTATTCTGCGGGATATCAAATTGAAATGACTGTACAAAATGCAAAGTTTAGTAGTGCATACCGGGGTCGAGCCATAGACTCCGACGAGCTCAGAATCAGCCGGAGGAGGAGCGAATGGAATCTGATAGGTCTCCCCACCCTGCCCTCGGCATATGATCATCGTAGGCAGTGCTGGCCACTTAGTTCCCTGTCCCCTCCGGGACCCACTCCTGCCTCGGGCTGTAGGTGCCCTCGGTGCCCCCGCTCCTACTGCTGGCGCCGCTAGCCTCTCTCGCTCAACTCGATGAGCACCAGTTAAAGACCGCATGATGTAAGCCTGAATGTACTCAGCGTAGTCACCCTCCTCCCTGAAAGGCTTTAAGTCCCAGCCAATCGTGTAGTCCATCATCTCCTCCAAGGTGTATCTCTCAGTGTGCCTCGTATGGGTAGGAGGAGGTGCTGAAACCGGTTGCTTAGGCACACCCAAGGTCTGCCGCTGGAAGCGCTCCCCAAAGTACCAAGTGCGGCAAACCGGCCCCTCCAGTAGAACCCTGAACCGGGCGGTCTCCCGAGCACCGGTATACCGCTCTCGAACTGCGTCAGGCAACGGGGCCCAAGGCTGCCAGGTGATCTGCAAGTAAAACACAGTTTGTTATCTACTGATGTTGAGAGTACAATATAAAGCGAAGCTTAAATGAACTGTAATGTTTAACATACCTCGGCTGCGGTGATGGTGTCGAAATAACAGCAGAAGAACATGAAGGACTCCCATGGCCTTCGCTCACATCTCACGTCAAAGCGATGAGAGAATAGAACGCCAAGGGAGACGTCCTCATCTGGCACTAGGGCAAGCCTCGGGAAGTAGGCATATACCCACAACTGCAAAGTATAACAGAGCAAACACCAGTATGCTTATCAGATAAAGCATAATGCAGAATAAAGCAGATTATGTATATACCGTGTGTGTAGTGTACAAACCGGTGTAAAGCAGATTGCATATGTACAGTGTGTGTGGCATATAGATAATGTAAAGCAGAAATGTAAAACAGAAAGAGAAGGTGTACCTCCCAAGCTCACCAGTAGCCTCCGAGCAACTGTCCGCTACAGCGAGAGGATGAGCTCATGTACCCGTAAAGTGTGGCCAAGCCCGTGCCACCGCAATCGTAGCGGCGAATCTGTGTCACGTCCACTAATGCGCTCAGCAGGTAGAGGGCAACAGTGTTCGCCCGGTCAGCGAAGAGCATGGTCCCCAATAGAAACATAATGAAGCCACGAGCGTATTGCTCCTCCTCCTCCTGAGTGGTAGGCGCCTAGATCCGGAAGTGATCCTTGAACCACGAGTACCTCACAAACCCTGCCCGAGCAAGAGGTGGCTGAGTGCCGAGCAAGTATAGCTGAGCAGCGTCCCACTCGTCCATGTCTGTATCAAAGGGGATCGGATCACCTCCTACTCCGATGCCTGTGAGCATGGAGAAGTCAAAGGGAGTCATCGTCATCTCCCCGGTGGCAGAAAGGTGGAAGGAGTCGGTGGTATCCCACCACCTCTCCACCAGAGCAGCAAGAAGGGGCCTGCTCGCAGTGAGGCGCGAGCGTCCCACGCAGAAGGTCCCAAAGCCGGCTCGGTCGACAATATGACGGACCGCGTCGGGTAGCTCCATATACCAACCTCGGACGGCGGTGTTCCCATACTCCCGGAAGGCATGGGAATCTCCCTGTGATCAAAACAAACAATTGCGTAGCAGTGTCACAAATACAGTGTTGAATGTGCTCAGAATTGATGCAAATACAGCGTGTGTGCACGTGTTCAGATTCAAACAGATGTCGGGTGCGGGTGTGCCAGTGAACTACAGCATTTGATGAATCAGTGTGTTTTGAATGGTTCAGTTGAGAATACAACGTGTGTGCACGTGTTCAGATTCAAACAGATATCAGGTGTGGGTGTGTTCACAGTGAATTACAGAATGTGATGTATCAGTGTGTCTCAGTTAAGCAATTAAAGAACAGAATCGACTATCGCAGCTATGTGTTCTACATTGCAGAAAATGAAACAGAGGAAGAGTGTACCTCAGAAGCGCCGTAGGACAGACGTGACTGTCGCTTGCGCAACAAAAGCTCTAGTGGCGCGCCCCGTGCATAGCTCTTGAACTGGAGGATGCCATTGGGAGGCAGCAAATGTATCACCGGCCTGTAGGTTACCGGATCGAACGGCCGGATGTGAAGAGGTAGGAGCTCAACCTTGGGGTCCACGTCCATCTCCGGGGGAGCCCCACCCTGTGGTATGTCGTCCGCCATCTGAGAAAGAGTGCAAAAATGGCCGAGAATGTGAAAAATAGGCGAGAATGCCAAAAGTCAACCCAAAAGTCAACCCCGAGAGGGCGAAAAATGGAAGGAAAGGTCGGGGTGTGCAAAAGGCACGAAGATCAAGGTTTGACTCGGGGAAAACAAACCCTAAATGGTGGAAACCAAGAAAAATGCACCGAAATCAAGATTTGTTTGGTTCAAAGTGTGCGAAACGGTGAGGGTTTCGCAAATCGAACGACGAAAAAGTGTCAAAAACACGAGAAAAACGAGGATTGAAGGTTAGAAAATCACCTAGAGAGAGAGGGGAGGGTTTTTCGAGCTTGGAGGAAGTGAGAATATAGGGTTTGAGGCCTTATATTTAAAGACCCATGGCTAAATGTTAAAATTGCCCCGACACAGCCATTTTTGGCCGGTCAGCCAAATTGTTAGCCGATCGGCTAAATAGTTGGTCGATGAACTCCTTTGGTGGCCAATGGATGGCTGGTGGCCTCCCCTTGGGGTCGGTGAACCTCCCACACCCTTGGTTGGGTCAGTTATGGGGTTTGGAACCTTCATTACTCAAGATAGTGCAAGGAAGTGGACTTTTGAAGTTTAACCGGCTTCCGTGTTGACCTCGAACCATGTCTTCTATATGCGATGCTCGGTAAGCGCAAGGTGTATCCTTTTCGTATCCCTTGGTATCTTGCAAGATTCAATAACCGCTTGAAATGCGTTGCATTGCGTGTGTTGTCTTGTTTATGATACACATACACAGGTTGCATCGTCATGCCTGTCTACACGTGTTGTAGTGCACACAACTTGCATTGTTATGCACTATTCACTTGCCTCGTTATGCACGTACTACATGCATTGTAGTGCACACCCGTCTTGCATTGTTATGCACTGTTCATTCGCATTGTTATTCATTTCAAGAAATGTGCATTGTCGCGCATTTGAATTCATTCGCATTGTTATGCATTTCAACAAACGTGTGTTGCCATGCATTTGAGTCCATTTGCATTGTCATGCATTTCAAGAAACGTGTGTTGTCATGTATTTGAGTTCATTTGCATTGTCATGCATTTCAACAAACGTGCGTTGTCGCGCATTTGAGTTCATTTGCATTATCATGCATTTCAAAAGAAACGTGCGTTGTCTTGCATTTGAGTTCATTTGCATTGTCATGCATTTCAACAACCGTGTGTTGTCACGCATTTGAGTTCATTTGCATTGTCGTGCATTCGAATAGTTTGCATTGTCATGCATTTCGATAAACCATGCATTGTCATGCATTTCAATTACATGCATTATCATGCATCTTTCATCTGCATTTCAATTCATGCATTGTCATGCATTTCAGTTCATGCATGGTCATGAGTGTCTCATTTGCATTGTTGTGCATTTCAATGATCATGCATTGTCATGCATTTCAGTTCATGCATTATCATGCATGTCTCATTTGCATTGTCGTGCATTCCAATAGTTTTCATTGTCATGCATTTTAATAAACCATGCATTGTCATGCATTTCAATTACACGCATTGTCATGCATCTTTCATCTGCATTTCATTTCATGCATTGTCATGCGTGTCTCATTTGCATTGTTATGCATTTCAATAATTTGCATTTCTCGTACATTTCAATAATTTGCATTGTTATGCATTTCAGTAACTTGCATTGTCATGCATCTTTCATTTGCATTGTCATGCATTTCAAACAACTCGCATTGTCATGCATCTTCCATTTTCATTATCATGCATGTCAATCTCTTGCATTGTTGCATATTTCATTCGCATTTTCTTGCGCCCCTCTAACTTGCATTGTTTTGCACGTTCTTTTTTCGAAACACCGGGATATGTCCCTATGTTTCTTCCTTTTTCGGTTAAGAGCATTTGAAATACGTTCCAATGCTTAAGCCATTCCGAAACACCAAGATACATCCTTATGTTTCCCCCTCTCTTATTTTGGAACACCGGGATATGCCCTATGTTTCCCTTTCTTTGGTTAAGAGCATTCGGAACATGTTCCGATGCCTAAACTTTTCTCCACTCGCGTGCCGTGTGTGGACATAACACTAACTTTTCTCCACTCGCGTGCCGCGTGTGGACGTCACTAACTTTTCTTCACTCACGTGCCGCGTGTGGACGTAACTAACTTTTCTCCACTCGCGTGCCACGTGTGGACGTAACACTAACTTTTCTCCACTCGCATGCCGCGTCTGGACGTAACTAACTTTTCTCCACTCCCGTGCCGCGTATGGACGTAACTAACTTTTCTCCACTCCCGTGTCGCGTGTGGACGTAACTAATTTTCTTCACTCGCGTGCCGCGTCTGGACCTAACTAACCCTTACTAACCCTTTCTCCCCTTTTTGCATTGTTACACACATTGCATGCGTTTTCGCGTATGCTTTACTCACATGTGTTTATGCACCCTTTCTCCCCTCCATGCATTGTTACACACATTGCATTCGTTATCGCGTATGCTTTACTTACATGTGTTTATGCACCTTCTTGCATTGTTACACACATTGCATGCGTTTTCGCGTATGCTTTACTTACATGTGTTTATGCACGCTTTCTCCCCACCCCGCATTGTTACACACATTGCATGTGTTATCGCGTGTGCTTTACTTACATGTGTTTATGCACCCTCTTACATTGTTACACACATTGCATGCGTTTTTGTGTATGCTTTACTTACATGTGTTTATGCACCCTTTCTCCCCTCCCCGCATTGTTACACACATTGTATGCGTTATCACGTATGCTTTACTTACATGTGTTTATGCACCTTCTCGCATTGTTACACACATTGCATGCGTTTTCGTGTATGCTTTACTTACATGTGTTTATGCACCCTTTCTCCCCTTTTTGCATTGTTACACACATTGCATGCGTTATCGCGTATGCTTTACTTACATGTATTTATGCACCCTCTCGCATTGTTACACATATTGCATGCGTCTTCGCGTGTGCCTTACTTACATGTGTTTATGTACCCTTTCTCCCCTCCCCGCATTGTTACACACATTGCATACATTATCACGTATGCTTTACTTACATGTGTTTGTGCACCTTCTCCCATTGTTACACACATTGCATGCGTTTTCACGTATGCTTTACTTACATGTGTTTATGCACACTTTCTCCCCTCCCTGCATTGTTACGCACATTGCATGCGTTATCGCGTGTGCTTTACTTACATGTGTTTATGCACCTTTCTCCATTCTCGCATTGTTACACACATTGCATGCATTATCTCGTATGCTTTACTTACATGTGTTTATGCCTCTCTTGTTACACACATTGTATGTGTTGTCGCGTATGTTTTACTTACATGTGTTTATTCACTACTCGGTTTGCATTGTTATGCACCACTCGGCGTGCGTTGTCACACATGCCCTTCTTGCATTGTTATGCTTGTTTCAAATCGCATTGTTATACGTCACAGTTAGGTTGCATTGTCTTGCACCCCCTCACTTGCGTTGTCACGCACTTTTTACTTGCATTGCCATGCATGTTTCTAACAATGTTATACCTGTTAAGTTTCTTTCTTTTTAAGGAACGATATTGTATGTACGGTTCATTCGAGGCTAGCACGACTAGACGAACCAGACGGTATTGTATTCTCCGTGTCAAACGTAACGAGAATTACATAATTCTCTTACATCCTTTCGGCATTGTAATGTAGTTTGGTTTTTGGCTTGCTTAAAATTGTTGCATGTTATGCTTCGTTACAGCTTTCTTTGCATGATCATAAGTTATGCTCGGCTTTGTGCATTGTTCTTGCATCTTGCCCCTGTCTTCGGGCACATATCTTGCTATCTTGCATGCTTGTCTAAGTCTTCGGCCTCGTCAAAAATGGGTCGTCTCTGGGCTTTGACATTCACTTCCGTCATTGTTATGACTTTTGAGTTCTGTCAAAGAGGGGCAACTACAAACACCCCATTTTTGACCGTCCTCAAGACTTGGACGTCATCGTTTGAACACTCGATGATCACCCATGCCCGTGTTCGTTTTGAGTTCTCGGAGGTCTCGGCTACGTGTCTTGCCTCAAGATCTCTCAACTTATCTGTTTTATGCTTGGTCATGGACCAAACACTTGTATTTTTGCTTCTAAGGGAAGAAGGTGGCTTATTTGCTATCCTCTCAACCCACCGGCCATGGCATGAGACCGTTGGCCCCTTTTTCTTGCCACCGGCCAATAGTTTTGGCCGGTCGGCACTATATTTGGTCGATCGGCACTTGTGTTGGCCGATCGGCCATTTTTGGTGGCCGAACCCTGTTAATCTGCATTATGCAGATATTTTATGCCAGCTGGTGCAGCTAGCATCCACAATTAACCCCCTCCATACACGTGCATGGAGGAATTTGCTCTTTGCTTGGCTTCTCTTGGAAGCCTTAGGATTTGAGCCTCTATAAAGAGGGAGCCCCTCCTCCCTCCTTCAAGGTTCAGAAAATTTGTTCTTGAGAGGATAGATATAGGATTGTATCTATACTTCCTTGTTTAGTCTTGTTTTGTGCTCAAAATAGTAGTATTGTCTTACTATTGTACACAAACACACACTAGAACATCATCCTTGGTTGCTAAGGTGCTAGGAGGTTGATTTCAGTGTTCTTGGGTTGGTTTGGACTCAGAAAACTTGCTGGAGCCTTGTTCTTGAAGAGGTTCTACAAGGGTGAGAAACTACCCTCTTTATTCCTCATTTTTGCACAAGCTTTTAGTCTATCTTGCAGCTTAACTTATAATTGATAAAAGTTCTGATTTTGCATGCTCTTGATCTTTGTTTAAGATCACTTATGTGTTTGGGGTTGTTTACCCCATCTTAGGCCTTGTTTGGCCTCATTTTTGTGCCCTTTTTTGTGAGCTTTGGGACCACCTTGTATTGGCCTTCTCACCACTAAAATCCAGAAGGATTTTAGTGGTGGGGATGGTATTTTGAGGTCCTAAGAAGGAGAGGGTCATCCCCTTTCCTTGTTGTCTTCAATGTTGGCATAAATTGCTTATGTTGTGGCTTGTATGCCTAGCTTGTTTTAGCTCCATTTCAGTATATATTAGGCTTTGTTTTGCCATGATATAGCACTGTTTTGACTTGGTTTAGACATACCATGCATGCTTTGTATACTTGTCTTGTAATCTCATAATTTGCCTTAACATGCACCATGTTGTAACATGTCTTTTTAGCATGACTTTGGCTTAACTTCATGAAGATTCTATCTTTGTTTTAACATGCTAAAGCTCTGATTTTGGTTGTTTTGGTCGTCCATGACTTGCTTTGTACAGCCACCATGTAATCTATCTTATAGACTTTGAGTATTGGATCCTTTGACATGCTCTACTTGGGCCATTTCAGTGATTTGGAATCATTTGTCATGTTATTTCAGTCCATATTTCATGCTTGTATACTTGCATTTGTCATCCTTTCAATGTCTTGAAGAGTTGGTGTCTTATGCTCCATGATCGGGTCATTGTGCATGCCCCTATGCTTAGGTCATTTAGATGCCATCTAAGTGGGTTTTTGAGTTTGTTTTAACATGCCATAAATCTGATTTTGGTTGTTTAAATCATACCATGTTTGGTTGTATTAGGTGTAGTGTAGCACCTCTTTTGTGACCTTGCATGCCTCATGTTTTGCCCCTTTGTTCTAGCTTGTGTTGGCTAGTGTTGAGCTCACTTTTGGTCTTGTGTAGACTTGCCTTGGGACTGTTTTGAGTCCCCTTGGCCTTTTGGGGTTTGCTTCATGTAGCCTTGGTTCGAGTCCCTTGGCTAGTTTCAAATTTTAGGCTTTATTGCATGCCTTAATTGCATGGTTTGGTTGATTTGGCATCATCCCTTGCATGATTTTAGGACTTAATGTGTTTGCCTAACATCCGTGTTTGTCTCCCTTTAAGTGTTCTTAAAAGTTGCTCTACAATGCTTAAAGTAGTGGACCATTAGCATGCATGTTTGTATGTGTATTCCATGCCTTTGTCGCATCATTTTGGCCGCTGATTTGGACCTATGTGAGAGCTGTCCACTTTGGTTTAAGACCATCCCCGCATGTTGTTGCATGCTTGCCTTGCATGTTGTTGCATGCTTGTTGAATATTTGGTAAATTGCATGTTGTAACATGATAGTTCAATTGTGTCTTGTTGCATACTTAGTCCATAGCATGTTGTTACATGTTTGCCTCATATGTTATTATATGCTTGAATATTGTTACATGCCTTGCATATTCGCATACTTAAGTCGCATTTTGCATGCTTGTTAGCTTGCATTTTGTCTTGTGCTTGATATGTTGTTACATATTCTCTCGTGTTCGAATGCATGTTAAGTAACATTGCATTTGCTTGTTTGCATGCTCATGTTGCATGTTTGTTTGCATATTCATGTTGCATTAGTTTGCTTGCACGCCTAGGTTGCATACCATTAAGCATGCATCCCTTGCCCCTTGATAAACCATGATAGAGGTTGGGGGCCTTCATGTGTTTTGTGTGCATTTCATTTGACATTAAAATGCACACTTGGCACCTTGGACCATAATGCATTGAAATGCGTGATTGATGACCCGAGGGTCGATAACCATACTCCTTTGAGTCTCAAACATGATAAGGAGGGTGGTGGTGCAAACATTTCCTTGAAAATGCATTGCCATGCTCTATCTGTCCTCTGCTGCAGCAAAACAGGATTCTGCAAGAAGATATGGCCGGCCGGCTATGCATTGTTGGCCGATGGCCCCACTTTTGGTCAATGACCAGTTCCCCTTGGCCGGTGGCCTTGAATTCTGGCCGGTGATATCCCGCAGTGCTCAGAAGGTGGTTCAGAAGCATCTTTGGGACTTGCAAAGTTTTCAGAGGTGCAGAGTAGTGTAAACAGAGGCAACATGACATGGCGATGGATTTCCGAGCGAAGCCGAGCATGCATGCATTCGTCCCTTCCCGAGGCTGCTTTACTGCTTTCAGTAGCTTAATTAATTTGTTTAATTAGTTAAGTGTTATGTAATAATTAATTAGCTTGTCAGTTAGTTGATTATGTAACTTGTATTATTCTTTTTGTCTCTCCGTCGAGAGGGCGCAATTGTGTAATAAGCGTGCGTGTGTGTGATGCATGTCTTCCAACCCCACTTCTTTCTCCCTTTTACTTAACCGCTTACGATGGTTAGTTCTAGGGCACGTTTTAATTAGCATCCTTATGCCATGCTGTTTGTATCCTTCATCTGTATTGCATGCACCGGGCTCGGCGCATCATACTAACTGCATTGTATTTCAATTCTAAGTTGAATACATGCATCAAATTGTCGCATCCCATATGCCACTTTAGATTAGCCAAGCCTATTCTAGTTGCATTTTGCTTGCGATGCATTAGCCATTTTTACATGGTCTTGGATCATACATTTGATTACTAACATGTTTCTTATTTTGACTCGGAGTACACTGTGAGTGTTTGTGCTTTAGCATCTTGCATGTATGTAACGCCCCAACTTCCGGGTCGTTAATAAATCAAATCAACCTCAAATCAACCTTTAGATGCTTCAACTCCAATCGCCACTAAATTTGCTCCATGCCTAAAAAATAAATTAATTCGGGAGGTATACAATACAACAGGAATAGCAAGGTTCAGACAGAAAATAAATTAACAAAGATCCAGCAATTACAGGACCGATTAGATTCGATAAACAAGCAATTTACCAAATTGCACAAACAAGTCAACTCGACATATGATAATTTATCCAGAACCAAATACCCGGTCCTACTTGGTACATGACCAATGACCGGCCTCACCCCCCTTACCCAAGCACAACCGCTTATCCGAGGTATTGGTACAGAGTATATTGGCAAAGTCCACTTGATCCATGTACGGAGCATTTCCACGTCATTTAGTCAGACAAATCGACATTTCCAACACAGATTAACTACACAGAGTTCATCAAATGACTAGAGTAATCAAATGAATCAACAACGAATAATTCCATAGAATTTATCAAACGATCAGAATGATAAAGAGTTTGTGGGAATTAAAAATAAACTCTTGCAAAGAGAATTTAGGAAGCATATTGTATACTACCGAATTACCTCAAATCAATCTCCTCCTTCTCCAACACTTGAATCTCGAACTTTCTCCATAAATCTCCAAATCCTAAGCCATAAGGTATGTAAGGTTTCACAAAATCTACAACTCTTCTCCTTTATGAAAATGCTTACTCTCACTCTAACCACTCTTAATCTAAACTCAAAATCTGTATAACAAATGGAGAGAGATATGGGAAAAACCATAGAAAGCAGTTGAGAGGTGGCTCAATTTATAGACAACTTGGTGTAACATACTAGTTGGAATTTGAAAGGACAAGTTTGAATATGAATGGACCACTAATAAGGATAGTAAATGAACTACTAGTAAATGAACCACTAATAAGGATATTAAATGAACCACTAATAAGGATATTAAATGAACACTAAACACTAATTGATATTAAATGAACACTAACTAGAATTAAATGAACACTAGTTAGACTATGAATGGACACTAGTTGGAATATGAAAAGACACTAAAAATACGGGGTGTCACAATCTATCCCCCTTAAAACAATTTCGTCCCCGAAATTCAACTACATACTGTCTTCGAAAAGCTCGGGGTTTCACAATGTATGTGAATGTTAACATGATAACATGCTTGCCATAAGGCTAATTGCTTATGTGATATAACTGCCTGAATGCCTATGGGTGAAGGTTGGATTGCTTGAATTGGAATAATTTGTCAAAATCCATGTTTTAGCCTATTTGCGAGTAGCAAGCTTCAAACCGTTTTTAAATAAACAGATATGCGATGCTTTGTTCCAAATTAGGCGATCTAGTCTATACTTATGTGTTGTGCGCATCACATAGTAATTTTAGCTAATTAACTGGAATAAGAACACATATGTTTTCAAAAGAAAATATCATGCTTAGTACAGGCCGATCTTCGGATCGGACGAGCGGGGGTGCTCATAGATGACCTTCCCCAATCGTACCCAAGTTCCCGAGCCGAGGCAACTTTGGTGATGACGGACACGTGGCCTTAGGCAACGAGTCAAGATTTCCTAAATTCCCCCAAAATAAATATTTAGGTGGCGACTCTGTATCTGACAAAGCAGTCCATGTTTGGCACTTCTTTACAAAAATCAGTTTTTCAAAAATGATTTGCCAGATTTGGACTCTTTAGTGATTTATCAATCTCACATCGCACATTGTGAGATCAGATTAAGAATCGTGACAATTTGAGTCCGAACTGTAGCATGAGGCCCTCGGGGCGTGTCTACAATACGCTAGGCAACCACAATGCTTTATTTTGTAATAGAGGTAAAGATTAAAATACCACAACTACCAGCTGCGGCAATAAATGGATCATGAAGATGATTGGTAATGTTTGTTTGGTAGTGATTGTTTTAGTTTTATTTTTCCGTTATAATAATGCCTCTCTATATAGAGATTTCCTTCTTTCATTGAAGTTTTCTTCTCATTGTGTGGAGGTTTGTTTTTACTTCCTATGTGGAGACTCAAATCCTCCCTGAGTGGAGGTTCTCTTTATCCATTGTGAGATTTATTTTGTATTCTAATATACTTTATTTGATGATTTATTGTTAGATGTACAATATATTAAGTCTTGTATTTTTTCTTTAAAAAAAAAAAAAATTAAGTACGAACACCATGTAGATTTGTCTCAAGACCACCGCATAATTTTTTTGACTGGTGAGTCAATGCTATGCTAGGTAGATAAACACTTTCAAGTGGTGTTATATTGAAGGAAAATGCTATTTACATATAAAATTTATATAAAAATTATTGCAAAAATGAGGTGATAATGTAAATATCAGTTTTGTGGGTGTTTTGTTTTAAAATGAATGCTCTATAATGAGTTACATCATTATGTATAAAAATTTTGTATTAATTTTTTTTTTGTATATCATTACTCAATATAGAAAACAAATTTGTTCACACATTATTGTTGTATCCAACAATTTTTCACCAATTAAAAAAAGTATTTTGCAAGTATATGAACAAAATTAAAATAGTATTATATTTGTCACACCCACTCAATCACAAAAAATTACTTAACTCACTGCTACTATGGTCCATTCATTGAGTAAAAATTCAAAATTATCGTAATATTGCGCTATCATCTACTAATAAAACCTACGTAGAGAGAGTGAATCATCCTTTTAAAATATTACTTACTGCATATAGACCAGTAAATGACAAGATTTATTAGTTGATAATACTAACAACAAGATTGGTTGTATTGAACTTTTTTAAAAAATATTATATGTATTAATTGATATATTAATTAGTGTATTAACAGATGATGTGAAATAATTTTAAAAATGGGCGAATTACACTAACAGTCTTTATAGTTTGGAGTTTACGTCACTTTGGTCCCAGACTTTTCAATTGTAACACATTTGACTCTAAATTTTGAATCTTGTTTCAAATAAGGACAATTTAAGATACCATTACTTAATTTTAAGGGTAAAATCATCAATTTAATAAAATTTAAACTAATTTGATAAAAATAAATATCAAAAAAATATTTTTTAATTTTTAAAAATTATTTCTACTTACCAAAGATAAAATTATGCAAAATTGATAAATCTTCTAAACATTTATTTATTATTTCACCAAATTAATTTTTATTATATATTTAGATGATAATCATGTAATAAGTGGTTGTTAGGATTTTAATTTGTAATCGGTATATTTAATATATGAAATATTTTTAATTTTAGATTTTTTGATTTAATGGATTGGTTTAATAATGATATTAAAGTTGTCACCATATTTGACTTTTGAAAAAAAATAGAAACTAATTTAGTGAAAATAAAAGCAACCATCCACTACATGATCATCATCCAAACACAAAATAAAAATTAATTTGATAAAAATAAATAAATAAATAAATATCTAAAAGATTTATCAATTTTACATAATTTTATCTTTAATGGGTAGAAATAATTTTTAAAAATTCAAAATATTTTTTTGACATTCATTTTTCAAATTAATTTATATTTTATTAATTTGACAATTTTGCCCTTAAAATTAAGCAATGGTATCTTCAATTGTTCTTATTTGGAACAAGATTCAAAATTCAAGGTTCAATGTGTCACAATTAAAAAGTCAGGGACCAAAGTGACACAACCCCCAAACTAAAGGGACCGTTAGTTGCCGATCAAAAAAAAAAAATGGGGACCGTTAGTGTAATTCGCTCTTTAAAAAATTTTAAATTTTTATAATTTGTATAATAAGTAAGATCTATAATTTTAAAGTGATAATATTATAATATACATTGATACACTAATTAATACGTATATACTACTGAACTTGTTTTTGTTCAACTCACCGCCCTCAAAGCATTTCCATTTTACTCATCATCGCACTAAAAACTTTTCCACTTTACAACTAGTTGATTCGTGCAATATAGGGAGTAATAAATTTTTATTATTTTTTTTTCCAGAATTTGACTTGTAATAAAAATAAATTTTAAATTTTATTAATTTTAATTCTAATTGGTGAATATTCATTTATCCCTCATCTATGAATCGATATAAGTTAATCTCCACAACTATAAAAATTATACAAATACCCTCATTTTAAAAAGGAAAAAATTGTGAAAAGGCCATTCCAAAAGGAGTATAAGGTATTAGATTTAAGGTAAAATTTTATTTGGTGATAAGAACACGCTGGAAAAGGTCAACGTAAAAAATCGTCATTGTCGAAGAAGTCATTGGAAAATTGGCCAAAAAAGTCACCAGTGGCAATAGGTGGTAGTCATGAGATAGAGAAATGTGTGATATTTAACAGATAAATTGTTGAATGAGTGACATGTGTCACATTTCAACAGATAATTAGTTTGGTAAATTTCAACAGATAGATAGATAAGTTGATTTTAATATATAGTTGTCATTTTGGATAAATTATGTCATTTTGGCCCAAATTGATTAGAACTTAGGCTTAATGACCCAAAAAAATTCAAAAATGGACTTATGACTTAAGTACCCTTTTAAAAGTGATATGGAGGAAGTGAAAGTGATACATTTTCACATTTAAGAGAGTCAAAATGTATCAATTCATAGATGGGGAAAATAAATTAATATTTATTAATAGTTGAGGAATTTTAGTGTAATTAACACATCCCCAAACTACGGATGAGGCAAAACCCTAGGATCTAAAACATGAAAAAATAGAGAATGCTTCTTCTGTATGCCATTATTCTCCAAACTCTTTCGTACTATATTTTATGGACCTTATTATGTGTCTACAATGATAATCCAAGTCATTCGAAGATTAACTGTACAAAAAATCAATTTCATCTGATACTAATAAATAGATAAACAAATACCATTTTATTTTAGAAAATAGATGGCTAACATTTAAATAGTTACCTTCTATTTTAAAAAATATAAAGTAATTTGTTCATGTGTGTATTCATATCCAATGATATTGATTTTTTGCATAAATAATTTTTATTGTGAAATCTACCACTACGAGATGAACAATTTGAATTATTAATGTAAATCCAAAATAAAGACCACAAAATATAGTATAGAAAAATATAAAAGATAGTGGTATAAGAGGAACCATTCCAAAACAAGAAAAAAAGAAGAAAAAAAAAAGGGGTAAATTACACTGACACCATCTAAGATTTCTGTTTAATACAAATCCCCTTACAAATTTGAAAAATTACACTTAACCCCTTATCAGATTAAAATGGCATATTTATCCCTTAACCTTTATTTATTTAAAATAATAAAATAATACACATATTTTATTCATATCATTTCAAGAAAAATAGCATGGAAAACTTACGTGTAGGTCATAATAGGTAGATTTATTGTCTAATAGGTCCTATAAGAAATAATGGCATTTTTCATCAAATACTATTAAAAAACGTCACTAATTATTAATTTTCAATAATAGTTTGAAATTGTTTTCATAGAAAATGTCACTAATTATAAGTTTTAGCTACAGTTTAAAAAAATCGTTACAAAAAAAATTACTAATTTGCAACTTTCAGCTACAGCTTGAAAAATTCATCACAAAAAAATACTAATTATATGTTTTAGCGATAATTAATAAAAATTGTGACAAAAAAAGTGACTAATTGTCCATTTTTAGCGATATATGTAAAAAATTGTTACAAAAAATTATTTTTAGCGACGATTTTAGAAACTTGGGCAAATTACACAAATAGTCCCTATAGTTTGGAGCTTGTGTCATTTTGGTCCCTGACTTTTCAATTGTGACACATTTGACCCTGAATTTTGAATCTTGTTTCAAATAAGGACAATTGAATATATAATTAGATTTTTCAAGGGTAAAATTGTCAATTTGATAAAATATAAACTAATTTGACAAAAATAAATGTCAAGCAAATATTTTTGAATTTTTAAAAATTATTTCTACCTACTAAAAATAAAATTATGTAAAATTGATAAATCTTTTACACATTTATTTATTTATTTTTACCAAATTAATTTTTATTATGTGTTTGGATGATGATCATGTAAAATTAATTTAAAAAAATTAATCATGTAATTTTTATTAATTTTAAATAATTTTATCATTGGTGGATAAAAATAATTTTAAAAATATTAAAAATATTTTTTGACATTTATTTTTGTCAAATTAGTTTATATTTTATCAAATTGACTATTTTATCCTTGAAAAATCTAATAATATTTTCAATTGTCCTTATTTGGAACAAGATTCAAACTTCAGGGTCAAATGTGTCACAATTGAAAAGTCAGGGACCAAAGTGACACAAGTCCCAAACTATAGGGACTATTAGTGTAATTAACCCTAGAAACTTTTATTTTCAATAAAACTTGGTGGGAATTAAGTCTAGCTATTAGATCCTATTAGTAATTTACCCAAATAACAATCATCTTCTTTAGTTTAACTCACACAAAAAATTGAGTTTTTTTTTTTTTTTTTTATTGAAATTTTAAAATATTTTAAGCATTTTTTTAAAATTTTTAGATACGCCTAATCTAGATATATTTAAGAAATATAATATTTTGTAATTTTTTTTAAATTCACCAAATGCAAAATATATATATATATATATATATAAATTCAATACGTTATCTTATTTTGTTGTATTCAATAGATTTTTTAAATATTTTTTATACAAATCTTATACTTTTTAAATATATCTAGATTAAATTGATCCAATCTAGATATAATGGTGGGAAAAAAAAATGAAAAAGTATATTTATATATAAAAATTTATACAAAAAAATCATAAAAATACTGTGATAGTAATTTTTTTGTAAATATAAATAATGTTTATGGGTGTTTTGTTTTAAAGTGAAAGGTTATCATTAAACTATATCATTGTGTCTAAAAATTATCTATAAAATTTATGTTTGTATATTATCATTCAATAAGAATATGTTCAGATAGAATTTAATGATAAAAATTTGTAAAATGTAATTATAATGTTAAAAAGAAGAAATAATAAGGAAAAGGTCAAGATAGTCATTTAAAATTTTTTTAAATATGACATTGACAATTCATAGAATAATTTGTAATGAAATTATCAGTCATTTGATATTAACAATTCATGGAATAATTTGTAATGAAATTATCAATCATTTAAAAAAATTTTAAGACATGACATTAACAATTCAAGAAATAACACCAAAAAAAGATGAATATCAGTAGTGCTGCAAATGAATAGAGCTGTTCATGAACATACTCGAGCTCGGCTCGGTAAGAGCTCAGGCAAACTCGGTTTGTTAAATTTTTTTTCATTCAAGCTTGAGTTCGATCTCGAGCTCGTTAAATTGTTAATAAATAAGCTCAAGTATTCTAAATCTCGGCTCGTTAGTTGGCTCATTTAATATTTATTATTTATATATTAAATAATGTAAATATATATATAAATAAGATAAATATGCTATTTATATATTTAATAAATATAAATATAAATAATAGTTAGCTATAGATA